>JAQNCB010000009.1:9913409-9926634 GCA_030068295.1 Euristhmus nudiceps | reverse complement strand
GCTAACCCTCTATTATTATATAATAATAATAATAATAATAATAATAATAATAATAATAATAATAATAATAATAGACGGTTAGCATGTCAGCCGTATAACAATAAGGGGGTCGCAGGGAGGCTGGCACCCATCTCAGTCGACTCTGGGCGAGGGCATGGTACACCCTGGACAGCTCGCCAGTCCATCGCAGGGCCAACACACACACAACCATGCACACACACACACACACTGTAATTTATAATTTTATAAAATTATATTATAATACATTTATAATTTATTATTCATTTTTCTTTCTATGACATCACATCTTGGTCACATCTCTCTGTGACATCATCGTAGTCCCTCTCTTGTGACGTCACTTCTTCCCCCTTATTAGTCCTTTTCCTCATCGTCAGCATTCCTTTTCATCGTCACTCATTCTCATCATCTTCCTCTTCCTTTTCATCTCTCCTCTTCAATCATCACTCCACTTCTTCATCTTCTCCACTTCTCTTCACTGCCTGATCTCTTCATCAGTCGCTTTCCTTGGACACAGGAAATCTACATAACTCATCTATATTTATTATATTCGTTTCTCTCTAACGACCTCGTGTGGACAGAAATTTGTGGGAGGATTCAACTTTGTCCCGAGACGTGCCGCCTCTTTTACGACTGGCATTTAAATCAACCAATCATAGTTAAGTCTCGCCTTGTGGCGGTGATTGACTTTGTTTCTGCTCAATAGAATCAGAGGACATTGTTGCCTTGAACTTCCGGGAAGTAGTTTAAGGTTTCAGGCCTTTTCACTAGTGTCGCCGAAGAGAAAGCTGCTTTAGTCTGTGATCACTGTAAGGTAAATACGTGTTTTGTTATTGTTTATCTAGGAGTAGAGTAACAGTTTGAGTGGTATATTTATACAGAATTGCAAAATGTATTACTTAGCATTTGCACTTTGCTTACCAATGAATGTAGGACTGTGAGAAGCCCTCGCGCTTCGTCGCTAGCTCGTTAGCTAGCTTTGTGCTTAGCAACAATGTGGTTGTCCGTTGTCCTTTTTTGTTGCTGTTGAGTATAATAGCCCAGTAAGACGTTCAAGTGTTATTTTTCCCCTAGTAAGTGTGTTTATCAGCTTCTTTGACGCTATAAAGGAACATTTTAAACGGAGTTAAAGTTTGAATGGAGAGCCTGGTCTTCCATTCATTCCTAATTCACAAACGGCTAAGTGTAGAGCATATGGCGCACTACACAGTGTGGAGAGGCCATTATTCATACCCTACGTAGTGTACTTTGTATGTAGAGTAACAAATATTTTCCAATAGAGTTGTTTGGTAACGACTTGTTTAAAATGCGTTTCCAAGGCGAATCGTTTCTTTATTTATTAAATGTGGTTGTAAAAATACCTGATATACGTACAAGTCTACAAATGTGGAATATGTAAGATACGTATTTGTTTTTAAATAAATATATATTCGGTATATATAGGATCTCTCTGTGTATATGTGCACATGCAGGTATATGTGCATGTATAGCCTAGTGTAGTCCCCGAGTCATTTTGTGTACTTTCTTTTGTAATTGCTGCTAAACAGATTTCCATTGTTCATGCAACAGTGACAATAAAGATCTCATATCTTATTAGTAAATAATTTTTTTGCTCTCTAAATCCAATGTTGATTATAAATAAATCAGTATGAATCTTAATTAGATTTCATATGGTGTTTCTATACTTCTTAAAATCTTGTTTATATTTATATGTCGGACAATGATTTACATTTATGCATGTGTCCCAAAGCAACCATGGCTGAGAATGATGTTGAGAATGAGCTGCTGGATTACGAAGAGGACGAGGAGCCACAGGGAGCCCCAGAGAACACAATTGCGTCGGGCAAGAAAGAGGTGAAAGGTTCCTACGTCTCCATCCACAGCTCCGGCTTCCGAGACTTCCTGCTTAAGCCCGAGCTGCTCCGTGCTATCGTGGACTGTGGTTTTGAGCATCCGTCCGAAGGTCAGGAGCTGCACGTTTCATCCAGACATCATGGTTTATGGTTACTTTATGCACATGACCCAGACAAGGTTCAGATTTGTAATGTTCTCTGCTTTCTACAGTTCAACATGAATGCATTCCACAAGCCATTCTAGGCATGGATATTCTTTGCCAGGCCAAGTCCGGTATGGGGAAGACAGCGGTGTTTGTGCTTGCCACACTGCAGCAGATTGAGCCTGTGGATGGACAGGTGATTGTTGTTCCGGTTCGCTTGTAAATGTGTCACTTTTGCAGAAAGTAATCGGGTGACGTGATGTACTCTCCTGGATAGGCTTTAGAGGAAAAATGCACTGAAGCTTTGAATCATCGAACCAGTTAGAATTTTTTTCCCTGTGGAGAGCGATTTACTGCGTAAAATAAATGTGGCGAATAGGTGGACTGAGAGATTAGCTGCTCATGCAAACCTATATACGGCCAGTGCAGCCAGTAGTGCATACATACATTTGGTTTGTTTAAAAGCCTCATATAAAATCGTGGTATGTTAGAAGTAATTTGGGTTGAGAAATATGTGTAGCAGAGGAAAATGGGAATTTTGCAACTGCCCCAGATCTGCTATTGTTGCAAGACTCGGGAAGTACATTAAAATGAAATTTGAGTACAAAATGTGCAATATGGTTATTCCTTCACCCGCATCCAGAGCTCTGTGAGCATCTTCAATCCCCTAGCACTCTCAGCCTCTCATTATAAACAGCTCTTAATTTATGGCTCTGTTGAATACTTGAATAATCAGGTTATTGTACAAGAAGTTTAGTCATTAAACCCTTGGGGTTGATTTAGGACATCTCCGCTTAACGTTGAGATTGAACGTCAAACCGTTAGGATTTGTTACTATGGTGACTGGCTCACCACATTATCCCTTCCTTACTCTTTGTATTATGTTTATTTTTGTCAGCTCATAAAGTCTATTAAATTCTGTAGGTATCTGTTGGAAGTGATTGTATTATTTTTATTGCGAAAGCTGTTTAAAAAAATTTGCATATTTTGGATTACATGTATCTCTGTTCTCTCACTCTGTCTTCTACTTGCTGCCAGGTCTCTGTGCTGGTCATGTGCCACACTCGTGAGCTGGCCTTCCAGATCAGCAAAGAGTATGAGCGCTTCTCCAAGTATATGTCCAGTGTGAAGTGCTCTGTGTTCTTTGGTGGTCTGCCAATAAAAAAGGACGAAGATGTGCTGAAGAAGAACTGCCCTCACATCGTGGTGGGCACGCCAGGCCGAATCCTCGCTCTCAGTCTTAACAGGACCCTCGTCCTCAGAAATATCAAGCACTTTGTCCTGGATGAGTGTGACAAGATGCTTGAGCAGCTCGGTGAGTCAGCAGGACAATGGATTGATTGTCGAGCTACGAGTTCTTAAATATCTGCGAGGTCTAAAATCATGTTTGTGCCCGTGTCAGATATGCGACGGGACGTGCAGGAAATCTTCAGGCTCACCCCTCATGAGAAGCAGTGCATGATGTTTAGCGCTACACTCAGCAAAGAGATCCGGCCTGTCTGTCGCAAGTTCATGCAAGACGTAAGTCACTGCTCGGGTTTTTTTTAATTGGATTGTTGAAAGTATGTGTTTTCTTTCCTGTAGAGGTACAGAGTTCGTAATTGTGTAAGTGTGGACACCTCTTTTGAGAAGGGATTTGCTTCAAGAGTGTGTGTGTGTGTGTGTGTGTGTGTAGCCTATGGAGGTGTTTGTGGATGACGAGACAAAGCTGACCCTGCACGGCCTGCAGCAGTATTACTGCAAATTAAAGGACAGTGAAAAGAATCGCAAACTCTTTGACCTGCTTGATGTCCTTGAATTCAACCAGGTGGGTTTATTTTTTATATGGTTTCAGTCCTGGTGAAGATTGTAGTTCATTTCTGTTTTATTGTTTTTTGTGTTCGATTTGTTTTAGTTTTATTCATGTTGTGTTTGCTTTGTTTATAAGGGTGTGTTTTGTGGGATGGGAGAGAGGTGTACATAAAGTTTATGAAAAGAAAAGGCAACTATAATTAATGAAATCTCTTTTGGTTGTATGTCAACCAGAGAGACTCGTGTTTTATGTCGCATTAGTGCAATACTTCTCAAATAGTGGGATGAGGCCTCCCCCCCTTGGGGGGCACGTGTGACTCTGGGGAACTTGCTTTTTTTTCTTTCTTTCTTTTTTTTTGCCATGCTGTACCAGAATTAAGTGTAATTGCACCTCCACTACACTAGTTGGCAGTGGCACTGTCATTGTCGTGCTGTGGTGTCGGGGATTTTCCCAGCGAGCAAACGATATGAACAAGAATGAAGAGAGAGGCAGAGAGAGGATTTTTATTTTTCAGTATCAAATGGTGCAATAAGTTGTCAAATGTTTACAGTTTAAATAAGGATGTTTTTTTTTTTTTTTTTTTTTTTTAATTTCAGGCAAATTGGTGCACTTAATGCTTTCTGTTACAGATTAAAAAAGAAAAATTTTTCTTTAAGTTGAACTATTTTTGTTTTTAATGTTAATAAGGATGCACTCTTATGCAGAGGTGCACTAATAATAATTTTATAGACAAATAATACTATTTATTGTCACGTGCAGGGGTATGTGTGTGTGAAATCTTTTCTTCCTGGGGGGGGGGGTGTCACAGAAAATAATTGAGAAGCACTGCATTAGTCAAAGCTTTGAGGGGGGGTGGGGAGGGGATATCGCAAGCATGTCTATAAGGTCAGATTTGAACTGCTGGGGGTTTGTGTTCAGGTGGTGATCTTTGTGAAGTCAGTAGCACGCTGCGTCGCGCTCTCACAGCTGTTGGTGGAGCAGAACTTTCCTGCCATCGCCATTCACAGAGGCATGGTTCAGGACGAGAGGTGAGGCTTGTTGTTTTTATTCTTTATGGATGGAGCATTGCTTCAAGTTGAACTGAGAGTAACTGCTGCTTTTACTGCAGACTGTCACGATATCAGCAATTCAAGGATTTCCAGAGAAGGATCCTGGTAGCGACAAACCTGTTTGGCAGGGGGATGGATATTGAACGTGTCAACATTGTCTTCAATTATGACATGCCAGAGGATTCAGACACTTATTTACACAGGGTGAATATCCTGACGAAAATGATTGTGTTCTATAAGCTTTAACTATTTTCTGTTTGCTTTAAACACTAAAGCATAAGCCTTTCTCTTCCTCCAGGTCGCTCGTGCTGGTCGTTTCGGGACCAAAGGTCTGGCCGTCACATTTGTCTCTGATGAGACGGACGCAAAGATCCTCAACGATGTTCAGGACCGTTTCGAGGTGAACGTGGCTGAACTACCAGAGGAAATCGACATTTCTTCATACAGTAAGAACACTTTAAAGTCGTCCTTAACAAGGGCACACACAATTTTAAGGATGTTTCAACTGAGAATCTGGTTGACAAGATATTTTTGGACCAAGCCATTTACATTTATGGTATTTTGGTATTTGACAGACACCCTTAACCTTAATACTTTTCTTTCATACACCTGGCAGTTGAGGGCCTTGCAGATTGGTGCTGCTGGGGTTTTAACCCCCAAGCTTCTGATCAGTAGTCCGAGAGCCATTGAGCCACCACTAGTTCTTGTAGTTCTATCATTGATTTCCACACACAATTTTTTATTTATTTATTTATTTTGAAAAATTGACTTGTTTTTGTTCTTTTCTCACTGCAAACTTTTTGCGACATAAAGAACTAATCTCTTTGTATCTCGTCAAAGTGCTATAACAACCACAAGGAAAATTGTGGGTGTAAAGTGAAGCTCAATTTAATTGCTGTTTTTGTTTGTTTTTTTGTTCATGTTGCACTGCCCCTTCTGGTTAAGGTGAGGTAGGTAAAGCCTATTGGGCTTTTACACCTGAGCCCAGTGGCTCATCAGGCCAGTGCTTATCTCCGGTTTCTGTGGCATGAAGTGACTAGGAGTTCCACTCCTCTTGGTTGAAACACTGGTCCATCGCATGTTGTGGTTTTTTTTTTTTTTTGTTGTTTTTTTTTAAGTATCTGTTTATTTCTAACTCCGGTTTAGTCATGTCCTTTTTTTTTTTTTTATTTATTTTGCATGTACACTTGGTACTTGCAAAAAATAACTTGGTTCTATACTTTCTGCTCATTTGGAGTTTTTGGTACCAAGTTTAAAGCCAGCAATGCACCGGTTTGACCAAAAATTTCTGTCCTTATTTTCATACCCCTCTCGCACCATCTCAAAGGGGTTTGTATAGCTACCTTTAATCCAACTAATAAATTTGGAACTCCCTTATTCAGTCTTTAGTTTATTCTATTGCTTGTGGAAGAAATGGAGGCTAAAATGAAGGGAAACAGCATAAAATGGGTGAATAAGTGACAGACCTCCCCAACAATCCGATGTCAGTAGATGGACGACTGTCTATCGGGTGTATACCAGGGTGAAGAGTAGCAGTTTTAGTACGGGGGGGGGGGTTAAAGGTGCTGTGTTAAAGGTGCTGTATTGGATTGTGATGAAGCAACCATCATGCACTTGAGTCCTCACCAATCACTGTACATTTTATCAGTCATGGTTCCTCATGCTGGGAGAGTTCCTACCCCACAATAGGTTAGTAAATTATGTCCCCCAAATACAGCATTCTAAGAACTCTTATCTGTGTGGTGAAGAAAATGGAGTTGCTTCCACCAACAGTTCCAAGAACTTCTGAAATTTTTGTCTGTTGGCTCCTAAGTGGTACAACAGAAAATTATTTTCCACTCTGTCATCAGGAGCTTGTGAGTTTGAGACCCGGGTGACGCACATGGCCATGGGCTCCGAGGCAGGAGCCCGTGAGAGCGAAATGGCCAAGATTGCACGGAGGGAATTAGAGTATGCTGTCCTGTCTATGTTGTGCTTCAGTGTGTTTTGTCACACCTGATTATTTGGGAAGCATGCAGTAACCTTCACTATTCCTAGTCGGTGGGTATTGTTTGGTGGGGAAGCCTATGTAAAGGCCAAAGATCAGTGTGACAAAAATAGTGTTCTCCAGTCCAAAGGTGCGTCGTGGGACGTATCATGTTATTGTTTTATTTCAGCTATCAAAACTGCTCCAGTAGCAGGCCATAAACGTTTATGCTTTTAGCACAAGTTCATCTTCACCCGCTTGTTCCGGGGTCGGGTCGTGGGGGCAGCAGCCCAAGCAGTGAGGTCCAGGTGCCCCTCCGGGGGACACCGAGGTGTTCCCAGGCACCCTGAGAGACATGGTCACTCCAGCATGTTCTGAGTTGACCTGGGGTTTCTTCCCAGCTGAACTGCCCAAAACACCACACCAGGGAGGCGCTCAGGGGGGCATTCTGATCAGATGCCCGAGCCTCTGAATGCAGAGGAGCAGCGGATCTACTCCAAGCTCCTCCCAGATGAGCGAGCTTCTCACCCTCTCTCGAAGGGAGAGCCCCACCACCCTGTGGAGGATGCTCATTTCAGCGCCACTTGTATTTGCAAGCTTGTTCTTTCGGTCACTGCCTAAAGCTCGGGACCATCGACACAAGTTACCAGGCATTCCCCCCCCCCCCCCCTTTGTTTTCTCTCAGGTATTTGCATATTTGTAAAAATATTTGGTGTAATTAGCTAAAGAAAATATTTCTTGCCCGTTTGTTAAACAAGTTGGGGTTATGCTTTGTTCTTGCCCCTGATAGGACACGTTGAGTTTGCTGTGTGCTTTGCTCTAACATCCTTCTGCTTTGTTTTTCTCTGTCTCTTGCAGTTGAGCAGTCCAGATGAATTGTTGGTGCAGTCCAGTAATGACTGTGGTGCATTTTGATGTCTTTGGGTGATGGAAGAGAAGATGCCGCCATATTTTATTTTGATGTGTCGACTGACCCCCTATTCTCTTCTATTATATATTCTGTTGTTTATCTTAAAGTGTGTTTTATTTTATTGCAGTCTTGGGGAGGGAGGCACTTTTATAATTTCATTTGTTAATCATTGTTTATTGGTTTGAGAATTAAAACCTTTTTTTATACAATGAGTTTTTGTCTGTGTTCATGGTACATCCTGGTGCAGGCTACATTGTACTTTTTCTGTGTCTACGGCCAGGGCAGCATGGTGGCGTAGTGGTTATGTCTACCTCACAGCAAGACGGGTCCTGGGCTTGGGTGTTTCTGTGTGGGGTTTCCTCAGGATACTCTGGTTTCCTTCCACAATCCAAAGACATGCATGTTAGGCTAATTGGCTGTTTCAGTTTGCCCCTAGGTTTGAGTATGACTGGTTGTGTGTTTTTAATGCTCCATTCAAGTTTTAGGCTTGTACCAGCAGAGGGAGCTATAAATATCTAAATTAGCCCTTTGACACTGTAGTGAGCAATAAGGGAAACTGACTTTCATGAGAAGCAATAATTACTCTTTATTCCCTTGTGCTACAATCGTAGATCCACTTTAAGCACTGTTTATTTATTCACTGCGGTTACAATCCGACTTCATGAGTAATAGTGCAATAAAACAAACATTAGCTGCCTAAGATTAAAAAACTTAACATGAGTAATACCAAAAGTCAATACAGCAAAAGAATGCTCAAATCTAGGACACGTGTCTGTCCTGCCAATATCAAATCGGCATCTTAACTATGTTAGTAATTCATGCACGTAGCGATAGTGTTCCTGTGTTTCATCAGTTATTCCTGGTGTCCATGTAAATATACTTGTCTATAATTACATATAAGGGTACATAAGCACCGCAATTATTAAACGATGCTGTCGGCTAGCATTATTTTATTTACTGTAGATGTTGTGGAAGCTTTGGCCATCTACCTGGAGATCATACCATGTCGCTGTTGATTTCTCTATTCTGATTGGTCAGATTATTAGTTTCCTATAATGACAGCTCTGACAGTATTTCTTGTAGTGATGCTTATATTAAATGTGGATGGCAGACATTCCACACATTTGTTAAAAAATTTTAATGGTGTAATAAGTTGTACTGTTTATGGAAGGAGTCTCCAGTGTTATTGGTTTGTCATTCCTAATGTTTCCACCATAGAAGGATCTTCAGGTTCAAGTAACTACTGCTTTTTGATTCTAAAGTAATGTAAGTTGGAAGGGGGTGTTTCTTTTTTCCTTCTTTCTTTAATTAAAGAAAGGCTGGTATTTCTGAAGCACTAACTTTGGAGTAACAGTAACTTCCTTTTGTCAGAAAGCTTTACATCACCTTGTTAATTACCGGTATGTCCAATAGCATTATGTATTTTATTCCTTAATTTATGACTGCTTTGTCACTTCGTCTTTTGTTTGTGTGTGGTGTTTGTAGAACACATTGCAAAAATTTTACTTTATAATGCTAATTATTTTGCATAGAAATTGACAACTGATGCATGTGCTATAATCAAAATGAAATAAAATTGAATAATTTAAATTTGTGTGAATTTTTTTTGAGATTTAGGGGATTTTTTGTTTTGTTGTCGATTATTTTTTTGTTTCCAGGATTTATATGAAACAGTATTACAGAATACTTTCACAATCTGCATAACTACAAAAATGTACTGTATATGCAATAAAACGATGCATCCATTCATACCTGCTGACCAGCAGAACTGCCAACCAAACCTGCAAGGCCAAAAAAAAAAAGACTATCATCTGGCCTTCACTGGAGTCAGCAGTGTTCTATGTGGTATAATCAACACTTAAATATTCTCACTTCAGTGCAGTTGTGTTGCACACTGTCGTCACTGTCTACATGAAATTACATCAAATCTCCACAGCAACAGAAAATTAGTCGATAAACTTGTGTGTGTCTCCATAAAGCCACTTCTGAGGTGGCATTGCTGCTTCATTCAGGGCCCCACAGTCTTGTCTGCACTTGCAGGAGAGGATGAACATGACTGCTTTGTCGAAAATCCCACCTCCAGGGCACTGAAAAGCGACTGATGTGGTACGGGTGCGCCTTGGCATGCAGCATCGCCCGTCAGTGCAAACGCCACAATAGTTTGGCTGGTAAACTTGGATGCTACGGCAGCCTGCGTAGGACAGGTGAAAAGGCTTTCGTGATGTTTGTATGCGTGTACACTCCTTCCCTTTCTGGAGAGGAACAGTGGCGGGGAGAGAAAAGGAATCATGTGTTATTGTTAAACTGACAAATAGAAAAAAAAAAAAAAAATCGCAGAATCCAGTTTAGCTAGTTTGTTCATCTTAATCAGTTTAAATGACAATTAAAGCCAAAGCAATCTTGTCGAGATTTTGACTAACGAACATAAGGCCGATATTTAATGTGTGTGGGGTCCTTACCATTGGCAAAGGTTTGTTTGCTTGTTAGCAACTACATGCAAAAAGTTAAGAACAGTCATGTAACAGTCCATTAAATTCTGGAAATTGTCCGGATCAAATTGTGGGATAGAACGATATTTTGTCGCAGTACAGCAAGCACAGCAAGGCGTATTGTGTACTTTATTTTTTTTTGTCCTTGGTGGAGGTTTGCGCTCTCCAAATGCATCTAGTGTTTAGTTTTCTGTGTGATGTGAAAAATGCCATTGTGCATGTTGTCCTGAAAGTACACATATGAATTCAACACATGATTACCACGTGAGAAAAGTTACAAAAATTGAAAAATTAAATGTAAAGGAATGTCCACATCATAGCAACAAGGTCCTGGGTTTGAATCACGGTCTCGGGCATTTCTGTGTGGAGTTTCCATGCTCTCAGCATGTTGCCGTGGGTTTCCTCCGGATATGCCAGTTAACTCCCACAGTCCACAGACATGCAGATTAAGCTAATTGGCTGCTCCAAATTGGCCCGAGGAGTACGTGTAAATGGTTGCGTGTGTTGCCCTGTGATAGTCTGATGAGAGTGATTTGGCAAATGAGTGAGACTGAGTTGTTTAACAAATTCATGAGAATAACACACGACCTCGATAATGTGCCCCAATCCTAACCCAGGGCTCCCTATATCAGAAAAACATGAAAAATAACCCGCTGTATTAAAAGTACACATGTAAAATTTCACGTGTCTATTTACACATGTATTTAATCATCCAATATTCTGTACGAGGTTAGTCTCAGGCTGTGAGGATATAAAATACCTTGGGAACAGCAGCCAATGGGCTGCAGGGTCGGATGTTGCACAGACGAGTCTCTCTCTCCAGCTTGCACTGAGCATTATCATTGGTTACTCGAGATGACACACCCATTCCACAGCTACTCGAACAGGAAGACCAATCAGTCGTCTGGACCACACATCGCGTCTGAACAATAGGCCGTGGGTCTGCGACAGAGGAGATGAAAAACATCCTCTATAAATATTATTTGCAGGATATAAGATTAGGGTCTCTTTAAAAGGTGACCTCACAACAGAATACTTTTAATTTGAATCTCATGGCAAACAAGGCTGTATGTGGTGTCAGCTTTCTTTTGTCACTAATGTTAAAAAGCTGCCAGCAGGAAAGCGAATACAGGAATCCCTCACTTTTTGCGGTTAATGGGGGGGTTGAGACCCTACGCAAACACCGAATTTCCGCGAAGTAGGATCGACCTCCCTGACTGACGTCACATATACATGTACATGTATATATAATATCAATCAATACATATTCAATGATATAAATGCTTATAATAACAATTAAACATTCAAAAACAATGCATAAGATGTAAATAAAATATAATATAAAATATATACGTGTAATTGTATATAGATGTAAATAAAGTGTAAGAAATGCCTTGACTTTTGCCTTTTCTGCTACATGAATGCTGTTATTTCATAGCCGAGTCCCAAACCGGAGTCAGTAGTGAGCTTGCCGCCTTTCCCTTAACTTTTTCCCTATTTAATAGTGAAAAAGTTAAGGGAAAGACTTCAAGGTCACTACCGACTCCAGTTTGAGACCCGACCTCTGAAATCTCGCAAGCTGACTGGTCGAGATGAATTTCTCGGCAGAAGAAGAAGAGGCTGGGATCCGAATCAGAGGCAGTAGCGACCCCTTGCGGCATTTTCCTGAACTTTTCCCTTATTTTTTCTTATTTTTTGATGAATATTTATAAAAAATTCCGCGATGCACTGAAGCCACAGAACCTGAAGCGCGATATAGCAAGGGATGACTGCATATCTACTGTTAAGGAATGAGAAACCAAAGGATTGACAGTATATGAGAAGCTGATGTTCTAAAGGGGTGCAGTGGTGGCCCGGTGGAAGGATGCTGGATTACTGATCCCAAGGTCAGAGGTTCCAGCCCCAGTCTTGACACTGCTGTTCCCCCCCCAGTGCCGTGTGTTTCTGCCCTGTGATGGCCTGGTGAGCCAGGATGTACTCTGTCCTCACCCAGCGTTGGCTGAAATGTGTACCAGTCTCCCTGTGATCCTAATTAGGATTAAATGGTTCAGAGGATCAAAAAATTAATGAAAAAAGGCATCATTTTTACCAACAAACTTTCAAAACTTCTAACATTTCCATATCTTAACTACCGGTAGTTAACACCGAGGTATAAGACATCAATAAACAAGTAAAACATTATTTATAGTTGTTTTGACAGAGTAAGAACAAATTTTCTTGACTTGGGCATTTTGGATTTTCTTTATTGGACTTATACTGTACACATATATATTGTACTTATATACCGTTTATATCTTTTGCACATGATACATCTTGGATCATGGCTCCATATGATAATCAATTAATTAAATTTGACATTAAAAATGATTTGATGGGTTTTGTACACAAGTATTTTTTTAATATTCAACACATCATTAATTATTATTTAAAAATAAACATATTTTATGTCCGGTTCTACTGCCTGAGGTATGTGGGACAATGTACTGTTACATCATTTTTCAAAAGTTTGACTTTGAAAATTCAGACCCAGACCATAAGAAAAAGTGTATTTCTTTGAACATTTTTAACATTAACCAACTCAAAATTGAAAAAAAAAAAACCCAAACAAACACATTTCACGTTAAAACCTGCCACAGACATGAAAAATAAAAGAGAGGAAAAAACATGCATTCAAAAAATTACTTTCTTGCCACGAGTCTGATGGTGACAATTTCCAACATTAGGATGCAAAGCAGATAAAATCATCAATGTTCTTAGAAGTTTGACCATTAAACATTCAGATCAATGGAGTTTTCATCAAGAAAACTGCACGACTGCATAATTAATTTGGATTACATTCACAACTTTCTACATGGGTGACATGGTGGTGTAGTGGTTAGAATTTTCACCTCACAGAAAGAAGGCCTGGGTTCAATTCCCAGCCTGGATGTTTCTGTGTAGAGTTTGCATGTTCTCCCCGTGCTTGCGTGGGTTTCCTCCAGGTACTCCGGTTTCCTCCCACAGTC
>JAQNCB010000009.1:9777568-9788003 GCA_030068295.1 Euristhmus nudiceps | reverse complement strand
ATATAAAAATTAAAAGTATTAGGGTGTGGTTAAAAATTCCTGATCAATGCACGTCTCAGACATGTCACTCGGAACTGGCAGTACACACACACACACACACACACACACACACACACACACACACACACACACACACAGTGCCAGAAGGCAGGTGGCAGCTGTATATATTCGCGCACACACCGCTGCCAGAGACGAGATCCCCGCTATGGTGTGCATGAAGGTACATTCCTCATAGCGAATCGCATTTACGTCACTGCACTGAGTTCACGACGGGTTCACGAGTGCCCCGTACCTTCATGACGAGTTCGCGACCCGGTCACGAGATTTGGTCGTGAATAGAATTTAGAACTTTTCGATTTTCTCAACACGACGAGTTCACGCAGGTAAAAAAAAAAAAAAAACTCGTTCGCGACTCGCTACGACTCGACTCGTGGCAGGTCGTGATGAAAAATCATGCAAGTGTCAGATGGCCTTAAACAATATAAACCAGCAGCCAAAAGGATGTAAAAAAAAAATCTAGCTAAGCAAGAGGAAAAAATTATTTAAAAATGTAGGTAATGTGAATGTTTCCTAAACCACATCAATGTGATCATCAGCAAAGGTATGTCAGGTTTTATTTTATGTATAGCAAAGGAGCTATGAGGGTAATATCTCACCCAGTTTATCGACAAAGTTTAAAAAGCTCTGTAAAAATGGATTGGGTTTAAAGATTGGTCATGTACTATAATCTATTATATTCCCATTAACATGAACACAACCAAATGCAGCAAAATACTCCAATTTGTTTTGCAGATATCTTGAAGAACCAGAATCACATTGCTCCTCAAAACACATGCAGCTCAAATTTCCATTAATAAAGAAATAAATACAGAAGCTTCTTGTTGGAGGAATTCATCCTGTTCTGCTCTGCTCAGTATTCCATCTCAACAGCTTGATCAGTGTTATATCCTGTTTCTATCACTTAAGGCTGTGTCAAAATCAGTACAAGTCTTTTAACAGAAATAGGATAAAAAGGCAGAAAAAACCCCAAAACAAAAAAAAGTTTCATTCTAGGTGTTTATTTAAACTTAAGGTGGTTGAGTCGTGATCTTTAACCAAATTCAGTTGAGAAAATGTCGTCGAAACATGCCATTCATTCATTCATTTTCTGAGCCACTTAACTCTAAGGTCACAGGGAGGCCGGCGCCCATCTCAGCCAACTGGGCGAGGGCAGAGTACACCCTGGACAGCTCGCCAGGCCATCGCACGGCAGAAACACGCTGACGGCAACGCAGCCTACTCTTTATGAAAGCAATAAGGAGGCAATACTTGAAGGGTGGGAACTGGATACAACTAAAAACTGGGGGTGGGTCAGTGTAGCAATCCATTTCGATCTGCTCCATAGTGGGCTCAAAATTTCTAGCCTCACCAGGCCACCACTGCCCTAAAACATACCATGCATATCCAAAATACTTGTCTATATTTGTTGACTAGTTTTTGTGCATGCAAACCAAAAAGGAGTCTAGAAATTTTGAGCACACTATGGAGCAGATGGAAATGGATTGCTACGATGAACCAATCCCCCCCATTTTTAGTCGTATCCAATTCCCACCCTTCAACCTTCAAGTTTTGCCCCCTTGTCAGCACATGACCGCCACCACGCCACCAACCAGGGAGAGGCATAAGCATGGACACGCCCCTCCGGTGACATGTGATGCTGCCCACCTTTGAACGAAATCCTGTACATACGTACTCAGAAGTGCTACATTAGCTTTATTTGTACACAAAATGCTGTGTCAGTGGACTTTATATTGCTTAAATCTGTAGATACAGGCTATCCCTTTCCAAAAAAAACCACTCCCAAGTAAAATTAATGTCCCAGTGGTAAGGTGCTGGCTTACTGATCCAAAGGTCGGGGGTTCAAACCCAACTATCACCGAGTTGTCACTGCTGTTTCCCAGTGCAGCTAACTGGGTTATCAGAGACCAGCCATGTCTCTCACTGTCTGTGGTGAGAGGGATGTAAAAGAACCATTGCTGTACTTTGTAAAGAGTAGGTCATTGAGTTGTGGTCGGCATTTTGCTGCCCTCGCCCACAGTCGGCCGAGATGGACGGCAACCTTCCCGTGATCCGAATTAGAATTACCGGTAAGTGATGCAGAAAAATGGACGTTTAGTGTTTAAACCATTAGCTTTATAAAGGAAGCGAAACTCATACAAATACATTTTTTGCAACAATGCTCCTTAACGTCTGGTTGAAAAACTA
The DNA here is from genome assembly GCA_030068295.1 of Euristhmus nudiceps. Lineage (NCBI taxonomy): Eukaryota > Metazoa > Chordata > Actinopteri > Siluriformes > Plotosidae > Euristhmus > Euristhmus nudiceps. The sequence goes on along the minus strand of JAQNCB010000009.1, from coordinate 9,785,759 downwards.
AGGAATTGGATTAGCAGGTAGATCAGTAAAGTAGATTAAATCTAAATTTTATTTTATTGGAGGTCAAATTCTTCACTCCATGTATACATGTGTGTGATTAAATACTACAGATCATTTTGCATTTAATGTCATGTGCAATGTGCTCACTCTCTCCCCCAACACTGGATAGAGTCAACCAAAACTCAAGCTTATTCTTTAAAGTGTCTCCTCCCTTAAGTAAACCAGAAACTATGCACGCACACACAAGGGTGAGTCATAAGAGTATCCTTTTTCGATCCCAAGATCAGGGTATGGTTCCTCTGGAGTTTCACACATCCTCTCAAATCATGCCAGTAGGTGTGTGTGTGTGTGTGTGTGTGTGTACTAGAACTTTCTACATATTGAGGACTGGAATGCAGTTTTAAAAAGCAGAATGAGGACATTTTTATTAGCAGTCACTTCTTCAAAGGGCTGTTTGAGGGAATTAATTAATTCATTCATTCAGTTTCTGAACTGCTTAATCCTAATTAGGGTCACAGGGAGGCTGGTGCCCATCTCAGCCAACTCTGAGTGAGGGCATAGTACACCCTGGGCAGCTTCCCAGGCCATCGCAGGGCAGAAACACACTGACTAAATTTGGTGGATGGGTTCTCTACAGAATGGTCTCAGATGGAATTATCTATGAGTGCCCTTGACCTTGTTTCAAGGTCATGGCAGGAAAGTTATTGAATTTTTCTCCAACAGGCTTGTCAATGCTTGGTAATGTGATAATTTAAGAGGAAATGACACCGGATCACCAAATTTGTTTTATGGGGTTGTGATCAGGAAGATCGTGAATGGGATTATATATGGGTCACCTTGACCTTGTTTAAAGGTCAAAGCAGTTCATTTAGTGTTTTTCTTTAGCTCCTGCCATCACCAAATGTGGGCGGAGTTGGAGATATAGTTAGCATATCGAGTCTTTTATCTCCTGCCACTTTGAAAGTTATCTTTATTCACGCGTCCGTCCAGACGACTTGTAAGCATGATAACGTGGGGGGTGGGGTTATGGGTTCATCTCAGGAGTGAATATGGTAGGACTTTATTTGGGTCACTCTGACCATGCATCAAGGTTGCAAGGTGGATTTTTATATACAGTCATCCCTCGCTATATTGCGCTTCAGGTTCTGCGGCTTCAGTGCATTGCGGATTTGTAAAAATTATTCATCAAAAAAATAAAAATATGGAAAAATATGGAAAAAAACGTTCATGAAAATGCCGCAAGGGGTCGCTACCGACTCTGATTCGGATCCCAGCCTTTTCTTCTTCTGCTGGGGAAATTCGTCTCGACCAATCAGATTGCGAGATTTCAGAGTCTGCGTCCCAAACCAGAGTCAGTAGGGACCTTGTGGCCTTTCCCTCAACTCTTTCACTGTTAAATAGGGAAAAGTTAAGGGATAGGCGGCACTACCGACTGCAGTTTGGGACAGCTCTGAAATAACAGCATTCATGTGACAGAAAAGGCTGATCAAGGCATTTCTTACACTTTATTTACATACAATTAAATGTATGTATTTTATAGTATTTATATTTTATGTACATATTATGTGTTGTTTTTTAATGTTTAATTGTTATTATAAGCATTTACAGCATTGAATTTGTATTTATTGATATAGACCCTCCATTAACTGCAAAAAATGAGGGATCCCTGTAGTTGGATTTGGGGTCTCCGGTTGTATCTGCTGAGGTTTGTTCAAGCCAAGCAAGAGAAGTGAGATATCCCTGTAATGGACTTGCTAAATGTTCATGCCTGCAGGAACATCTGGACCCCTGTGGTCTAGTTTTTACATGTCAATAAGAAATTGTAGTCGTAAATATATCTACTGTTTAATTTATAAATAAAATTTTTCCTTAAATCTAAGTTGCCAATGGGTTGTATTATCAACATATAAAAGCTGCCTTAACTGTGGTACCATATGTGAAACTTGCTTGTGCTGTCTGGTGGCTAGTGGGTTGCTAGGGTGTTACAACTGTTGTTAGGCTAATGATGCAATTTTTTTTATCTTTTGGGGAAAAAAAAAAAAAAAAAAAAAAAACACACACACACACACACACACACACAGAAATTTTATTAATTTTATATTCATCATTCCAATAGACATTTTTTTCAGCCCTGGCTCTCTGCCCACTTTCCGAAAAATCCTGCATAGGTAAACTAAGGCCAATGTTTCTGCAAGCATGACTCTGCAGCGCTCAAGGATATTTCATTGTTTCCTTTAATCAGCCACACCAGGTTTCCTTCCTGCTGCTCAGAGAATCTGTGAGCAAGATATGCTCTTTCATTTTAATCTGAAATAAGACCTTTCTTTTGAAATTATTCCATCCTGCTTTGATGAGAAGGCTGGTTAATAGGGTGCAAACATCAATACATGTGCTGGTGTGTTATGGTCACTCATGTACTACATTAAATTACACTTTTTTTTTTTGTATCTGAACAAGGCCTCAGCTGTATATTCCAAAAAAATATTTTCAGTCACTAATAAACACAAGTCACATGTTTGCTAGCTGGTTATCCAACTCTTCCTCAAAATATTCCAAATATTGTCCAGCTGGACTATACGAGTGTGCAAGCTAGCTAAACGACACCCCAAACTTAGCTAGTTTTGCTGATTAATAAGCCAACATTAGCTTCCCTTCTGCATCTGGCTGTGGGAAAAGGGGACAATATCAATAATGGTAAAAATACAGAGTCTTTGTTTTCTATAACTTCATGCGTAAACAAAAATATTACCTCAGGCAACAAATGAAGAGTTTGCTCCTGAATGTAATATTAACTGTAGGCTAAATAGAATGCCAGTTTTACCGACTTAGCAAAATGTTGATATTCGTTCATTCATTCATTTTCCAAATCGCTTAATCCTAATTAGGGTCACAGGGAGGCTGACGCCCATCTCAGCTGACTCTGGGTGAGGGCAGAGTACTCCCTGAACAGCTCGATAGACCATCGCAGGGCATAAACACGCTGACGGCTATGCAGCTACTCTTGACGAAAGTCAGCAATGGTTCTTTTACATCCCTCTCACCACAGACAGTGAGAGACACGGGCGGCCTTTGATAACCCAGTTAGCTGCACTGGGGGACTGCAGTGACAACCACTTACAATGGGGCTTGAACCCCCAACCCTGGGATCGGTAATCCAGCACTTTACCACCAGGCCACCACTGCCCTATACTGTTGATATTCGTTTATAAAGCTATTTATATGGTTGACAAATGGCTTGAAAAGAAAACCTGATGCAAAATTTGCCAGAAATGCTTGTTGCGATTTTATTGTTTTTACAGAACACCAAATTGCAGTAACAGCTTTAAAGGTGAGGAACATCAGGTTTTTCTGTCCTTCACTAACTAAAACCTATATTTTGGGAGCACAGTGACCATGACGAAGAGATCCGAGATAATTCTGAATGAATTTGATTGTTAATAGCTTCACGGTGGTGTCTAATCTACAACAGATTAAAAATCTTATTCCAAAGAATAGAATACAGTGTATTATCATCAAGTGGGCTTGATGATAAATTAAGAATTATATCATCAAGCCCAACGAATATTTTAGTCGGTGTGTGTTTTTGCATCATATATCCTAGAGAGAACAGCAGCACATTATGCTGATGAAACTTTAGCAATATACACACACACTGAATATGTTAAATAATTAATTGCCCTGAAGACCAATTTCCTTTCTATGTATTGATTAGATTAGTGATTCAGCACACAACATATGAACAGGCTAGCAAGTATTTATTTTACAGCCAAGAAGCACTACACTGTTCTGACCAGACAGCCAGGACAGCTTGCTATAACATTTACAGTGGTACCTCGAGTTACCTCGAATACTAAATTAATCCGTTCCGGAGTGGCTTTGGTATCATTTTTTCGTATCATGAATCGCGTATTACATGTAAATCATCTAAATCAGTCCAAGCTCTACAAAAAGACCACATTAAATTTTATAATAAGGGTAAAACCAGAATGAAATAAGTGCCAAATACATTTGAATCATTCAATATACCTAACCTAACCGTTAATACCTGTAAATGAAGTAGATAATAGAACATAATGAAAAAAAAAAAAAAGTTAAATGTGGAACCTTACCTTTCGAGTGAGGCGATGTCCAAAAGCAGCAAGGAGGAGGGCAAAGAAAATAAAAACGGCATAAAATAAATGGCAGGAAACGTTAAACTTATTTACACTTAAAATTTTTTTCTTTTTTCAGTTTCTAATTTTCATCGGATTCTTCCTTTTTTTGGCAGAGGACAAACCGACTTAAGGTGTATTACCGCCACCACCTGGACTGGAGTGTGGATCTTGACTCACTTCCCCTTGATTGATGCTTTATGAAAAAGATTCGGTCAATATGAGAGCAGGATCAAGGTTACTGAGCATGATGGGAAAGATTCTGACCAATAGCGTGGCCGGAACGTGTGTTTGAAAATTTGAGGTCGTGTTCCATTTCTTTCGTATGCTGAATAACTTTTCATAAATTGAAGCAAAAAAAGCTTTGCATATCGTTTCGTAAAATGACATTTTCGTATCTCGAGGTTCCACTGTGTATATATTCTGTCAGTGTACTACAAATATCACAGGTGGCTTTTTATTAGCATTTTATTCCAACCTACAGGCTGGGAGTGTACTACAAAAATCAAGGGTTTATGTGAAGACATTATTTACCTTTATCAGGTTAATACACAGAATTTTATACATGCAAACAGAAAAGCCCAAACCTCCAGACATTAACATTCATACCATACAAAAAAGGACCATATCCAAGTCCAATATCACTCATCATTTTTAATAATAATAAGAAAAAAAATTCTTGGGAAAGATATCAGCAGCACCATACACTAATTGGGTATTCTCATTTTCTACTGCACTGGGCTTCAATTCCTCCATCCTTTCAAATTAAAGTCAGAACACGGCCTGTCATAAAAATCTTTTTCTGAGAAATGGCCATCACTCTCCATGTTTACTTTATTCCCAACCCATTTAGCATTCCTCTGAAATCGATGCATGATAATATCATTTTCTGAGGTGTTGCTGCAACAATGCATCTTGTAGACATTTTCCCCTCATATGGTTAATATATGTCATATATATCCATATACTGATTAATATTGTTTTTCTGAAAATATGAGCCTACACAAATGTAGCCGAACTAGCAGGATAGATTCACAGATAGGCAAAAACTATTCAGTTTTCATGAAAGAGGAGAGAAATGGTTTGATGAAGTTAGTTGGTATGAAACAAGAGGACGTGGAGGACAGGGATGGATAGAAACAGATGATTCGCTGAGGCAACCCCTGAGGGGAGAAGCCGAAAGAAAAGTAGTAGGAGAGAAGTGGTTTTTATTTGAAATGAATGCTCCTGCTGAATTGTGCACAAATGGCCATGTTAACATGATGTTTAAATATTTTATGCCAATGCATTATTTATGACAGAATGAGCTGATAGTCTGTGCTACCAGCCCCATTCTTCCTTAGCAAGCAAAGACAGAGACCACACCACCTTCACCGGGACAGACAGGGGCCACGCCGTCTACACCAAGACGAATAGCTAGAGGCCATGCGCCCATCACTAAGACAGACAGAGACAATGCCCCCATACTAGGACTGTTGTAGGCCACACTGGGACAGACAGAGACCACACCTCCTACACTGGTACAGGGGCGAAGGGGCATCGCGATGCCAAAGTAAACTAAAAGCTATTTCTAAAAGGTGGTGGCCGAGTAGTAAAGGAGCTGGTTATGTACCATCAGATTAAACAACAAAAAATTTTATATACTGAACTGAATTTGAAAAACTGTAGTGTGTGATGTTCTTTCTTTCAATGTTTTCCATTCCAAAAAATGTGCATGTTGTAGCTCATCCTTCTCACTTACCCAGATCTGAAGTTTAATGCGTTTCTCATTGCGGTACACAGTTTTAACTTTGAAGTCAATGCCAACAGTGCTGACGAACGCTGGGGTGAACGAGTCATCTGCATAGCGGAAGAGGAAGCTGGTCTTTCCTACACTGCTGTTACCAATGATAAGGAGTTTAAACATGTAGTCAAAGTTCTGGTCCGCCGCATCTTTCTGCGCCTGTGTCTGCTGCCGTGTGTCACTCACTGACGCCATCTAGAAGAAAAGAGGTTAATGGATGCAGGGAATCAAATATCAGAAACCAAATGAAAGTCTGATACCCTCAAAGATTTGAGGTAATTTTACTATTATCAATGTCCTCTGCCAGTATTAATGATTACAACATACTGTAGAGCAGGGGTCACCAACGTGGTGCCCACGGGCACCAGGTAGCCCGCAAGGACCACATGAGTAGCCCGTGAGCCTGTTCTAAAAATAGCGCACCATAGCACCACTTGCCAGTGAGCAGCATCTAATTTTTTTGTTACTATTCTTTTTTAAAATCACACTTGCATTTGGTGTGAAATTGAAAGTGACAATATTTAAAAAAAAATTAAAAAAAAAAAAAAAAAAAGTTTCATATTACATTAGTGCTAGCTGGTTTTCATGGCAACCTGTTAGTTTCTGGGAGTTTTTCATCTGTTTCATGAAAAAAAAAAAAAAGACTGCCATTTGCGCAAACCTGTTTTTAACTCACGGGCTTTTTCCATTCGTAGTGCACTGTTCGGTGACTAGTTAGCATGGGAGCGTGCGTGTGCGTGCGTGTAATTCATGATTTTTAAAAAAATTGTTAGTGTCTAGTTAAAATGTTGCAAAAGTGATCATTTGAAAATGTAAATATTTATAGAAATAAAGTGTTGCATATTGATATTTATCAATTTCCGACCTTGTTAAATCATTGTTGATAATTATTTTGAGAAATAATTAACATGATCAGTGTCTTCACATAGATGAATATCATTAGTTGTTAGTAATAACATATAATTAAAGGTAAATTGAGCAAATTTTCTATTTCAGAAGTGCGTATCAATCTGGTAGCCCTTCATGTTAATCGGTACCCAAGAAGTAGCTCTAAGTTTCAAAAAGGTTGGTGACCCCTGCTGTAGTCTCCACTAAGTTAAGAAATTTTATATTTGCAGACAAAAATCTGAAGAAATTTGGATGGTATGTTTAAAGTTGAACTAAAAAGAATAATTTGTTAATCTTTGATCCGTACGGTACTCATGATTGTCTGATTATTTTATTTCCAATGGAGGGTAAAATATCCAAAGCCCTGCCCATCTTTCTTTGAGAATCATTGTTTAACATTTTTGTCATGTTCTCTTGCATTTGTTGACAATGCAGCCTAAAAGGGGGTACAATCCAGTGTCTTCCTTGTGCCAGTCCCATGCCCGCATAAATGCAGAGGGTTGCACCAGGAAGGGCATCCGGCGTAACTGTGCCAAAGTAAACATGTGAATCAACTGTATGACTTCCATACTGGATTGGTCGAGGCCCGGGTTAACGACCGCCATCAGTGCCGATAACCTACAGGGCGCTGTTGGAAATTGGGCTACTATGGGTCGAAGAAGGAGAGGATGAAGACGCACCCGCTGGCAGAGAGAGAAGAGAAAAAGCAAGAGTCCGGGACTGAGAGTAGGGACTTTGAATGTTGGGACCTAGACAGGAAAAGCTAGAGAGTTGACCAGACTGTGCCTTCAGGAAACCAGGTGCAACAGTAGCAAAGCTAGAAGCAGGGTTCAAGCAGTTTTATCATAGTGTAGATGGGAAGAGAAATGAAATGGTTCCTATCTTGAATAAGGAGCTTGTTTGAAATGTTCTGGAAGTGAAAAGAATGTCAGACAAAGTGATGAGTATGAAGTTAGAAATTGAAGGTGTGGTCTTCAATGGTTTTAGTGGTTATGCCCCACAGGTAGGATGTGACTTAGAAGAGAAGAAGAAATTCTGGAGTGAGCTGGATGAAGTGATAGAGTATCCCCAGAAGTGAGAGGTTGATCATAGGCACTGCCTTCAGTGGACATGTTGGTGCAGGCAACAGAGGTGATGAAGAATTGATGGGCAGGTTTGATATCCAGGATAGGAATGCAGAAGGACGGATTGTGGTAGACTTTGCAAAAAGAATGGAAATGGCCGTTGTGAATACTTTCTTCCAGAAGAGGCAGGAACATAGGGTGACTTATAAAAGCGGAGGTCGGTGCACGCAGGTGGACTACATCTTGTGTAGACGATGTAATCTGAAGGAGATCAGTGATTGCAAAGTAGTGGTAGGTGAGAGTGT
>JAQNCB010000009.1:9055875-9069676 GCA_030068295.1 Euristhmus nudiceps | reverse complement strand
AAAAACTGAATGCAATGATGTGGAAGTGCAAAATTTCAATATTTTATTCAGAATAGAACATAGATGACAGGTCAAAAGTTTAAACTGAGAAATTGTCTCGTTTTAAGAGGGAAAATACGTTGATTTTAAATTCCGAAGTGTCAACAAATCTCAAAAAAGTTGGAACAAGGCCATTTTCACCACTGTGATGCATCCCCTCTTCTTACAAACAGTCTGCAAACATCTGGGGACCAAGGAGACAAGGTTCTCAAGTTTAGAAATAGGAATGCTGTCTCATTCTTGTCTAATACAGGCCTCTCACTGTTCAATGGTCTTGAACTTTCTTTGTTGCACCTTCCTCTTTATGATGCACTAAATATTCTCTATAGGTGAAAGATCTGGACTCCAGGCTGGCCATTTCATACCCAGATCCTTTTCCTACGCAGCCATGATGTAATTAACACTGCATGTGGTCTGGCATTGGATTCAGTTTTTATTCACATGGACCCAACTTTTTGGGAATCCGGTTTGTGTGTATCCCGTATATACAGTTGCCATATGGATGTGTGTAACTGCTTTAAGGGCTATGTGATAATCCTGTTTCATTTTTTAACTAAAAGTTTTAGTTCCTCATGTTCATTTGTTTTGATGATATGGTGGTGTAATGGGCAACTGCCTCACACCAAGAAGGTCCTGGGTTTGACTCGATGGGTGTCTCTGTGTACTCTCCCTGTGCTTGTATGGCATTCCCCCTTATACCACGATTTCCTCCCACTGCCCAAAGACACACACATTAGGCCAATTGGCTTATTCATTGCCCCTAGATGTGAATGGTTATGTATGTGATGGTCTCGCAAGCTGTTCATGGTGTACCCTGCCTTCGCTCAATGTCAGCCTAGATAGTCTCCAGCCTCCCTGCGACCCCACTAGGGCTAAGCGGTTTAGCAAATGGATGAGTAATGAGATTATAAATAGGGAACTATCTCAAGAACCAAAGAGAGCAGCAGTAAGTATCAAAATATAGTACTGTTACATTTTACCTACAGTTAATTTTTCATCTGTAAGAATATAAAAATAAATGCAAATAATTCCGTGAAAAATCACATACATGTACCCTCCTGCCACCATAAAAAAGTCACATTCTAACATTGTTACATTGATTATAACTCCCAATAACATAACATGTAATATATTGCATCCTCATTGGCGTTAGCGACGTACGAGAGCTTGGAGCCATTCAAGTCTTCTCCAACACATTTCAAAGATGTTCAGTCAGGTTAAGGTCCGGACTCCGTTTCTTGCCAGTTCATGTGTGAAAAATTGTTCCTTACATTCCCAAAACTACTCTTTCATTATTTGAGACCCAAATTTATATCTTTGCCATCAGAGAAGAAAAAGTTGATCATTAACCCCCCAAATCACTTTTCCTCTGGAAAGTTGAAAATGCGTTGGAAAGGCCTGACCCTTAGTTTTCTTCATTTTTCCATTTAAATAATTTGATCTTTCTGTAACTATGGGACACACTGTCCAAATTGACTGATTAGGCAAAGTGAAGCTACTCACTGCATTAGTAAAAAAAAAAAATTGCTAGAAACAGTGTAAATATTTGTTTTTACTCCCAAGCCAAACAGCAATGTTGCCCCCCCCCCATCAGTTTCTAACTTTGGAGGCACTTTATATTTTGCTCCCTAGCATAATGCTAAGGATTCCGGGTTGCTACTCAGAGTTGATTTGCCTGTTTATTCCTGAGAAAACACACTTTGCGACTCCAAAAGCTTGATGGTACACGCAAGTCACTTCCAGATAACCATTTTTGTTTGCAGCAGCCGTTGTTGCTTCTTGTGTTTAGACAACAGGTTAAACAGGCATGCTTAAGAATTTCCTGCAATCATTAAATCATGTATTCTTTACACAATTCTTGCGGATGCTCTGTTCCGTCTTTACTAGATGCTCATTAAAGGGTAAAGAGTGGAAATCATGATCTTGCAAGCTGCTGTTCATACTCCTGGCAGGCCATACATTGCCAAGTACGTGGTATCTCCTCCCTCGGCAGCATTTCGCAGTGTAAAATGACCACCACACAAGTCTCTGATGGTGTGACATACCATTCTGAGCAGTGACATCAACATTGTTTCATCTCTATTAGGTTTTCTATTAAATCTTGAAGTGGATTCTTTTTGATCACCAATGCTCATAAAAAATAAAATACAGAACGGTGTGAAGTAGTAACTCTGGATTCTTTCTAACCCAGATCAGATTGTTAAATCAAAGCAATTATTCAGTGCCAACCATCAGGAAATTCGCCCATAGATTTGATATACAAGTTTATTGGTCTAAAAATTACAAAATTTTTTATTTCCATGAGCTATTTAAAGGAAACGGACACTACTGTATAAAAATGAGTTCACCTACCAATCACACTGTGACACCACTGTTTAATTCACTTCGTCACCATTGAAAGGCGATAAATTGCTTCGCTTGACCCTCAGAGCATAATTATCAAACCACTGATAGATCGAGCACAGGTGGTCACCTTCTACTGACAAATTATAAAAAAGTACAAGACATTTGTAAAATACTGTTTATTTCTTGGATTTGTAGAATGTATGCATTTACATTTGACTTCCCAGATGTTGTCTTAAGATTTTGACTGGGACACACTAGTGTACTGCAATATAAAACACTCCTGCTAGCAGAACATCAAACAAGGCATGTAGCCAACCTACCCCAAATACAAGATGCACAAGTCCTCATAAACAAAGACTATTAAATCAAACATGCACGGCAAAAAAAGAAAAAAAAGAAAAAAAAAGAAAAAGAAAAAAGAGCCCGAAAACAAGGAAACACCAAAAATTAAAACTTGTATCCTTCCTTTATAGTTCATTCATCCACATGTATACAATCCCATCCATCCATCGATTAGAAACAGCAATTCCGACTTCCTCAGTAGCGCCCTGTCAGAGGAGACAGACGTTAGTATTAGTATAAAACCCTTCTAGCAGTCACACAGGAATGTGAGCAAAATGCACACATCTTATGAGTCACATTTTCACGACTAGACGACTCGCCGCTGACTACTTGCTCTAGAATATTCACCACATTCTTTCCTACGTGCGTTCTTACCTAGAGCAACAACTTTAAAGCATTGCATCTGCATCATATAAATACATTACTTTACACACACACACGACTGTACATACGTGGAGAGTAGGACCGTGAGCGGGACCGGGATCTGTATCCTCCTCGACCGTAGTAGGGTGAAGGAGACCTGCGCCTACATGAACAGAGCATAGGTCCCATAATGCATAGGATTACAAGACATATAATCAAACAAAATTTCTTTTAAAGAACTTTAAAGCACACAAATTCTTGATCATCCCGACCTTGCTTTGTGTGTAACAAAACATTTCCTCCCAGTCTGAACTGTTTTTCCTCCACTTTTGTGGCTTATTAAGCACCACACACACGCTTTGACCAACGTTGCCCATCCAAACAATATCCACAAAGCATTTTAACCTTAAAGTGAAAAGGCAATTGACTGGCAGTCATCAGAGATGACTTGTTGATAAAATATCAACCGACGTTGAAAAGTGGAAACGGCAGGATATGTACTTTCTGGTATTTTTGATTAGTTGCTTGTGCATTCCAGCTCACCCATTACAAATGAGGTCAGGGCTGTGCAGCCACCCCCCCCTCCAGCCTTGGCAAATCATAACTGTCTGAAACACTGTACAGGATACTGCTCATATATTGATTTTGATAAAAGCAGCAAGTAGTCTGCAAATACTACTATAAAAATAAAAAAGGCAACATATAAGGAAAGCTCACTATCCCATGATGCAATGTAGACAAGGCAAAAATGGTTCACCCCAGTTCTGAATATTAATTCAAACTAACAAATGCATAGAGTTTGGTGTAGTTTTCATAGATGAATTTTCCTGTTGTATACCAAACAAATAGTTTTTATTGTAAACGTTAGTATGCATGCTACTTAAGCTAGCTGGCATTTACACTTGACAGACCCTTAGCTACCTACCACTTCCTGGCTACAATAAGCAGAGTTTTGGATTTATCATCACCAGATGATTCGCTATGGCAACCCCGGAGGGGAGAAGCCGAAAGAAAAGTAGTAGACATCTGTGGGAAGTAGAGATAAGCTTTTTTTTGTTTGTTTGTTTAACAGCCAGTGTGTCTAGACAACATGGAAGTTGTCATGTCCTCTTACTCCACTGTATGCTCATGTGGAGAGTAGGATGCTGTACATTGTGTACACTGGGCTCGTATGCAGTGTGTGGAGTTTGACAGCCCTTGTTCACAGAGCTTGCTTTGTGCACACCATCACACACCTTTTTTTGTTCCACTGAGATGGTATTGTAACTACAGCATACAAAAACAGTAAAACAAATGCATGCTTTCAACTTAAGTAACAGTTTAGGTCATGGTAAGGTGTCCAAAAACTTGTGGCCATACACCACAAACAGCCAATAATACAAGCCGACACTGGGTCATCGGGGGTTATTACAGGCCATTCGTTTTAGTTAAAAAGGCTTTTAAAGCTTAAAAAAAAAAAAATCTTAAATTTCACAGAAAAAACTGCATGTGACTTGATTCTCACACATCAGCAACATCACAACGTTGAATAATACACACAGAAGCCTTATAATTTCACTCTGCTGCTGCACTCACTTACCTGTAAGATTTGTAGTATTCCCGATCATCATAGCGCTCATATCCTCGATCATAGCCACGGTCGTAACCCCGATCGTAATAGTCTCTGGAGCGACTGGAGGACGAGCTGGGCCTTCCTCCTCCTCCTCCTCCTCCACCGCCACTATTCACATGTGGAGAACGAGGAAACGTTGAAAGCTGATCAGCATTCAGGTGTACATTCGGGAACATGGATGCATGTCGACAAAGGCCAAATGTGACCCATTACAGCAAAGTGGGTATTCAGGTGGAAATTTTAAATACTTTGTTGAACATTAAATGCACTTTACTCCAGAGCTGCAGACTTTAAAGCGTGGAAAGGTTTTGGTTATTTACTCCAACACTCGCAACATAGGTTAAAAACATCTACATTTTAGCATATCAGTTACATGACGAAACCAATAACAAATTAATTACAGTGGTACCCCAAGATACGAAATTAATCCGTTCCGGAGTGACTTCGTATCATGATTTTTTCATATGTTGAATCGCATTTTACATGTAAATCTCCCAATTCATTCCAAGCTCGACAAACACATTAAATTTTATAATAAGGGTAAAACCAGAATGAAATGAGAACCAAATACATTTGAATCATGCAGTATACCTGACCTAACCGTTAATATCTGGAAATGAAGTAGATAATAGAACATAATGCAAAGAGGGAGGGGGAAAAAAAACACGAAAACGTGGAACCTTACCTTTCGAGTGAGATGATGTCCGAAAAAACGAAAGTGGCGGCAGAGGAGGAGCGCAAACAGAAAATGGCAGGAAACATGCCTACTTTTTAATATGTTCCTGAAATGACTCCGGCAAATGCCATTAAACGGTGCACGATGAACGACCCTTTCGGAGTGTTTCTTTGCCGGAGAGCAGGATCATGGTACTGAGCATGATGGGAAAGATTCTGACCAATAGGGCAGCAGGATCTTAAAGCACGTTTATAGCACAAATTTTAACATTTTCTGCGAGCGCATCTTTTGTACGCGGAGTAATTTTTCTTAATATGAAGTGGAAAAAAAACTTTGCACATCATTTTGTTTAAAAAAAAAAAAAAAAAAAAAAAAAAAAAAAAAAGACATTTTCGTGTACTGAAGCTTTCGTATCTTGAGGTTCCATTGTATTTCAAAACTTGATACCCGCCTTGCTGTGACGGGTCACATAACTAAAGAAATATTTTTTCTTTTGCTTGGAATGGAGCTCCGTCCAGTCGCTTTTCCTGAACCAATAGAACTACCATGACACACATTAATACACTTTAATGGTGTTTTGTGAACTTTCTTCCTGACATTTCCTAAATTTTGACTGGCACACGTTTTTTTTTTACTCACTTTCCTGCACAATAGGCTCTTTAAAGACCAACCCCCTCCAACAAACAACCCTCACCCTTGTGCAATAACTCAAGAGACTGCTACTTTTAGTTCCCACTTCTAGCTGGTAAAAACCAGAGAAACTAGTCAACTCTGTGTAGGTATCAACTATTGATTTCTTACCTCAACCACAGAGTGATGTCAAATCAAAATAGCCATTTACATCATTACTTTTAAATAAGTTTAGAACTACACTGGATCTACATCAATTAATTCACAGCCACATTACTCGGGTACATCTGCAGACCACAATAAATGGTGACTTACAGAACATTACCATTACAAACAACATTAGCTTTACCACAATAAACAATTTCAATACAGGTTGTAATAGGTCAATGGAAAATGAGAGGTTTGTATTTTTTTGTAATAAAACAATCGCTGTTCAATCCAGACAACGAAGCGACTCAACATTAAAAATAGAGTCGCCGCCCCTAAAGCTCATGATAGTTAAATTGAGGATCTTGTCCTAGATCAGTGTGAATTGTGCGTATTGTACACTCACTAGGTGGGCCGTCCCATGTAAATCCCAGGTGTGGGTGTGTGTGGTCTCTTGGTGATGGAAAAATCCACTCTGATACGCCGGCCATCCAGCTCCATGCCGTTAGCTTGCTCTTTAGCCTGAAAACGTAAAGTGTTTTTTTTTTCTTTTGGAAAACGTACAGGTGGAACAGTGTCTGTCCTAATACAAAAACAAAAGTATGAAAATCAGCTCGTCCTATAGAAGCACAGACACACCTCCTTAGAGTCTTCTCTGTTCTCAAAGTAGACGAAGGCGAAGCCTCGTGAGCGACGAGACTGCTGGTCGTAGACGATGCACACGCTGGACAGAGGACCGTATTTGGAGAACACTTCTCTCAGGTCTCGCTCTGTGGTGTACAGGCTCAGACCGAACACACCCAGGCAACAGTTGGGGTCAGGGTTCGCCTACAAGACAAAGGAAAAAACAAGCTGTGGAATTTAATTACCCCAACAGGTGTGTCAGAATTTAAAAAAAAAAAAAAAAAAAAAAAAAAAAAAAAAATTTACAAACACACTCAAACTATTCACAGATCTGGTAACTAATTATATCAGAATAGGAGAAAAGTCTGGCTGATGCATATTAACAACAACAAAAAGCAGTTGATAGCAAGATTTGGAACGTGTCCCAGAAACAGCGAGGTTTTTTTTTTATTTATTTTTTTAGCCACCCCAGTCACATCCTTGTACTGTTATTCTCATGATTTTTGGCCACTAGAGGGCGGCAGTGAAATCTCTTACAGGTGCTCCACTCAGGATCCCAAATGTTCAGGTCACCCTAAAAACTTAAACCTGCTTTATTTTCATTTTACCTTTGAAAAAAAAAAAAAAAAGACCAATACACCCCCCCCCCCAAAAAAAAATCCATTAAAACCTTAAAAAGCACAGTCAAATTTTATAAGCACTACCCGGAAACAAAAGTGCCAAGTATTTCTCCTGCTGTGTGTGTTGTGTAATATGTAAATACACCCCACCCTTGATGTAATGGACAAAAAGGGAGCACTGGTCCCGTTATGCAGATTGTCTGTAGTTTCTGAGAACGGCTCGGAAGCAGGTCATAATTTAATTAAAGAAAAACACTACATGTACACACACAAAAAAAGTGTAAATATGTAAAAATAAATAAATAATTAAATAAATAAAAATATATATCATACACACACAATCATCCAACATGACCACTGTATACGAGCAGACACACACTCCAACTAACGGTTGACTACAGCAACACATGCTGCCCTTGACAAACCACCAGGCCCTCCACGACAGATTCGGCTACCCCAGTCTTTGTCCGCAGCCTGATACGAGTTAAACTTGGGTCCATATAATCGACGCTCTTGTGTATTTAAAAATAAATAAAAAGGGGTGGGTGATAGTATAATGGTGTGGTTCATACCCGGTTGCCAACATGCCGTCTGCGGTTCGACATGGGTGAGTGACTGCGACTGCGTCTGTACTCCCGGCTGTATGAGCGGCTGCGTGAGTGGCGCCTGCGAGAGCGGGAACGGGAGTGGCGACGGCGAGAGCTCCGGTGGGAACGGGACCTATATGGGAAGCACAGGCACAAAGATGCACATTACTACAATAAAAAGATCACCACTTTCCATGAGCAGTTAACATTCAAACAATTTATAAATCCGATAAATCCCAACAGCACGTCACGATTCATGATTCATTTTATTAATCCACAATTTTCCAACCAACCAAATACTCCTCATGTATAAAGGTATAAAAATATCATAGTAACGTTCAGCTATCAATAACATGACTTCTAACCACGTTTTACTCTTATTCTAACTTAATAAAGCAGAATGTATAGACTACATGCTAAAACAAATTAAATTCGTTCTCCTTCAAGAAATGCAGTGCTTCTCAAATAGTGTGGTGGGCACGGTGTGATGCCAGAGCGTGCGCATGTGACCCTGGGGAACATGCCGTTTGCCATACTGTACTAGAATTAAGCGTAATTGCACATCCACTACACTAGTTGGCAGTGGCGCTCTCATTGTTGCGGTATGGTGTCGGGGATTTTCGCAGCGAGCAAACGATATGATGTGCAGTAAACAACCCTTCAAGGAACAACATGGAAAAATTTCTAACTGGAATGAAGAGAAAGGCAGAGAGAGGATTTTTATTTTTCACTATAAAATGGTGTAATAAGTTCTCCAAAAATGTTTACAATTTAAATCAGGATGTATTTTTTTTTTTTAATTTCAAGCAAATTGGTGCACTTTAAATATTTAGGACCCGTAAGTCACGTGGTATTTATCACGTGGGTGCAGTTGCATAATAAATGTCACAGGCAGGAAGTTGGAAAGAAAGACTGATCATTACCTGGACCTGGACTTTGACCTGGACCTGGAATGAGACTTGGATCTGGAGCGTGAGCGGTGCGAGCCATCCTTGGATCTACCCGGCGAGTTGCTGGTTGACTTGACGGAGCCTCTGGGACTCACACTCCGAGAGCGGGAATCCTGCACGAATCCAAACCAAAATCAGCGTGGCAGTAAAAGAAAGAGAACTTCCCATGCATCCTGTCTTGACCCCAGACTTCTTATTGACTAAACATGTTCACAAACAGACTTGTTAAATCTGGAGTCGGTTTTAAAGTCCATTGTATTATGAAGGATATTTTTTTTTTTTAAAAAAACAAAACACTGATTAACATTAGGACACAGTTTACAATGCGTTGTCCTTATGACAAAGAGTAGCATGCAAACTTTAATGAAAGAGAGTTGATATTCAGACAAAAACAGACTAATGCACATTACTTAGCCCTCTTTCATCTTATCCACCCGAACACTTCTGAGATTAACTTCATAACTTCAACCAACATTCTGTTCTTCTTTCTTCCGTTTCTTATTCTGACTTCTGTACTTCATCTTGAACCATTCATTGCTTCCAAAGTGACAACACTCTACACGAGGGGAACTTCTCAGAACTTCTGGCCACACAGATTTAGCATGCACTCGCAAAATTCAGCCTCATTTAAACAACATTCGACTTCGGCCACCTTTTTCATTCTTCCCATCTTAACCTTAATAGGAAAAACAAGAAAAGGGTAAAATCTGTACAGTAGGCATGTGAGTGAAAATGTAACATTAGTATATAAAAAAAAAAATCCATTGATAAATGATGAATCGGCCAATAACTATAGTAAACTTACAAATTTAAGCTTACAGGACCTATACATTATAATTGTTAAATCAGTTACGATGTTAGAGCCCAAATTAGGTTGGACTACCCAATTTACCAGATTAAAGGAAAAATCCACCCGCAATGCCTAATATTACAATCCACAACACTGTCTATATATATTTTTGAAGTTTAAAGAGGAGAGATCATGCTTACCCCACCTTTTTGGACCCATAAACATGTTCAGTCATCCATTTATTTTCCAAACCGCTTATTCCTAATTAGGGTCGCGGGGTGGCCGGTGCCCATCTCAGCCGACTCTGGGCGAGGGCACACCCTGGACAGCTCGCCAGGCCATCGTAGGGCAGAAACACGCCGACGGCTATGCAGCCTACTCTTGAACATCAGCAATGATTCTTTTACATGCCTCTCACTGCCTGTTGTGAGAGGCATGACTGGCCTTTGATAACCCAGTTAGCTGCACTGGGGGGACAGCAGTGACAGCCTGTTAACAGTGGGGCTTGAACCCCAAATCCTGGGGTCAGCAATCCAGAACCTTACCACCAGGCCACTGCCGCCCCCATAAACATGTGTTCGCAATAAAAATCTGTATCCACTGATGCTGGTGGCGGAGACAACTGCAGATCGGGACTTAACAGCGGCAGAGGCCCAAAATTACAAGGAGGGGTTAACCCCCATAATTTTTTTTTAATTGAGTGCTCTGGGATACTTTCTAAAGACCTTCCTGTCTTAAAATTAATCATAAAAGGAAAAAAAAGTCTAACCAAAGTAAGAACTTTTAAAATTCCTTCTAGATTAAGGGATTCCAAGAGTGTAATAGATAAGTAATGAGGTACATGTCAGAATTTATGCTTTAAATTGGGGTAAAACAGACTTGATTATTCACAGTAACAAATTAAGCTAGTTTAAATTAGTTTCTTTAACCTCCAGCCTTGAGAGTGCCGATGAGTGTTAGGGGGTATTGGAGCACGAAGCAGGTGTAGGGCAGAAGATTCTACAGTGACAAATGTAGACTTCTTGACCTACCTGAAACGTGGATTTGAAGTGGGCCTGCAAAGCTACATGTGATATTTTGGCCTTTCCTATCTATGCTCGTTTACCATTGGTCAAATCTTTTCTCTCAGAACAGACAATCAAATAGTCAACGTCTCTTCCCCCCCAATTTTTCTCCTCGGATTTACACGATTCACAAAAATGACCCCGGGGCTGATAAAATCCGCAGATTTCCGCAGAAAATCCTCACCCGAGTCTTTAGTGTCTTATTAGACATAACCCTAGATCAATCAAGTACTTTTCTAACTGTTAAAATTATTCCCTTAGGCAAAAATTTTGATTTTGGGCCAATATTTTGAACCAACCTCCCCAGGCTTTAACCCATTCACTTCAGGCAGCAGATATGCTACACTCTTTAATAAAGAATTATGTCCCTTTAACAGGCAAATAGTTCAGCTTCTCAACGTGACATTCTGAGGTCCATCAGGAGACAAATTCAGCAAAAAACCCAGAAATGCTACAGTTTCCTGTCTGTCTGTTAACAGCAATACCTATACACGTTGCTACAAAGTCGAATGGTGGTGTAAGACTGTCAGAGCGTCAAATAACCACCTACAGAGTCCGCTGTGGCACTGATTATTCAATCCAACTCACTCCACAGCTTAAACAGATCAGCTTACAAAGCTTGTAAGGTAACACAATCCTCATCTTATAGATCAATAAATAGCACAACCAAGCCTGTATGTAAATGGCATTTTATAAGCCCATCTGCATTACATTTCAAGCCCAAGTTGTCCTAGTCCCACAAAGTCTTTCTGAACGGAAATTAACAATAAATTTCTATCTATCTATACTTGCTTTCATGCTTTAAGACCAAAGATTCACCCATCAATTTGAATCAACCCAATTCCCCATTAAACACAACTGTACTCGCAATGACCACATCCCCATGTGACATCACTGCTCAAAGCAAGAATCAAACAACAACATCAAGCTTGTGAAGCAGACAGTCAACAACTATTGAATGAGAAAGCATGCCATAATTACACTTATTCCGATTGAGTAACTCAGATCAGATCCTCCCCA
Organism: Euristhmus nudiceps; assembly: GCA_030068295.1. NCBI lineage: Eukaryota > Metazoa > Chordata > Actinopteri > Siluriformes > Plotosidae > Euristhmus > Euristhmus nudiceps. The sequence continues at coordinate 9,057,866 of JAQNCB010000009.1, read as the reverse complement.
AGATCTGATGAGTTCTCCACATTATGCAAAAGTAAAATTCTACCAGTGTCAAAAAATAAAGAAATAAATATTCGAGTTAACCAACTTCAATGCTGGAAAAGTCAGCTTGAAGCACACCACCACACCTTATCCAAAGACAATCAAAAAACATAATCCTAGGAATAAACAGTAACAATAACACCCATTGGCCCAAAAAGAGTCAATCAGACTGCACTATGCCTGTGTAGTACACACCAACTATCATTATTATATTTCAGGGTGGAGTTTTCCTTTAAACGTCTGATAAATCCTGACTGTCCATTAAACTTTCACCTTAAAAAAAAATACATATACACAATTTTCTGTTATGAAAGAATGAACACTTGCATTTAAAACACATTTCCCTGGAGGGACTGTTGTGGTCCAGTCCCTGTAATCTCAGTCTGCTGTAATGGAGAAAATAATCCCCAAACTAAGAATGGTTTAAAATAAAGATAAAATAAGATAAGACAATGAAAGCAAAAAACGGAGTTGCAGGATGGTTTAAATGCCGCTCCGCCTGCTTTTAATTCGGATTAACAAACACACTAAATTAAATTCGAATTAAATTGTGCGCCCACGTGGTGTTTAACAAAACAACCCTCCAAATTCGACATAAATATCTTATTGTACAAAAACTACCACAGAAATAGAAACCGACTGCTAAGAATACTGTAAACATATTGTATGAACATTTTTATCTTGTATTATTTATGATATTTTTGTTGAAATATGCTTATCAGGAAGGCAGCCGCGCTGAATACCGAACAGCCAAGTGCTCCCTCAGTAGGGATCCTACATAGTGTACAAATTAGTGCCTTCCTCACCTTATCTAGTGCACTTGACTGCGGCTGATTTATATTGAGTCAACGCCATGTACAGGCCTGAAGCTAAAAAAAGAACTAGGTTAACTGGTTACACCTCTAGGCCTCAGCGTTGTAATAAACACATTACTAGTCAGAAATATAAACATACAACATCGAAATATTAACTAAAATAAACCCGACAACTGGATACGTTCTTATTGCGAAGCTACATTAGCTAACTTGCTAAGATGCTATAAGGTTTAGCACAATGGATTCCGTTAATAAGCTAACATTATTCACCGCGATTTCCCTTCCCTCGACTGGCGGTTTAAAAATATTATTCCTCAAAACAAATCGTTATCCTTACGTACTTTCACCACAAAGTCTTTCTCGTTGTCGCTCATGGCGAATCAGTTCTATATCTGTAAATGAACAAGTACAGAAAATTAAACAGCTATTATTAAATAATCTCCTCGCGCTACAAGCCCAACGGCCACCTGCTAACAGTGCCCTGAAGCTCCGCCTTCTTTACGTACGCACACAAGATCGTGCGTCACAATCATTTCGCTGATTGGATAATACGTGCCGGTTGGAATCTTTTGAACCAATCAGCGTGAAGAGGGCGGCTTTTACCCGGCGTGGTTCATCAGGTGCTTTTTATGATTCAACCTGACACCTACCGTTCAGGCGTGTAATTACAAGCAGTGTGTCGTATGTACTCTACATTTTTGATATATATTTTTTGTTTCTCACACTAGACCTACATTGTCACCGATGGCGTTTCCACTGGGCTCTGTGCCAGGGCCAAGGCTTTTAACCCTCCACCTGCTTCCCCTTGCTCGCGTCATCAGAAGACATAGACGAGCATTTCATTGCTACGCAAACGACAAATAACTATCTAAAAACAGGTTCCAACCACTCTGCTCTCTTTCCATCTGCAACTGTCATCACCTGACTGGAGGAAATAAAAGCATGGATGAAGCTTAACTTTCTTCAGTTAAACAACTCCAAGTTAGCACTCCACATCAAGTCCGCACTTCCACCATCAACCTCCAATCATGACATTCCACTATCTCCTCTCATCACCAATCTACTACTACTTTTCTTTCGGCTTCTCCCATCAGGGGTCGCCACAGCGAATCATCCACCTCCATCCATCCCTGTCCT
>JAQNCB010000009.1:8914553-8925967 GCA_030068295.1 Euristhmus nudiceps | reverse complement strand
ATGAAGTTAGTTGGTGTGAGACAGGAGGATGCGGAGGACAGGGATGGATGGAAACGGATGATTCGCTGTGGCGACCCTTGAGGGGAGGAGCCCAAAGAAAAGTAGTAGTATTAGTAGAAGGTACACCTTCTAATCTCATTCTAAATCGAACTTCCTTTTCATATGACCTTCAAACATCTTGAAACCAGGATGAAGATGCATCTATATATTCTATATTCTTAGAGAAGGCATTCTTTATGTCGGGTTCCCAGTCATACCCATTATAAACCTTAGATCTAAAGAACGGTAGAAAAAGTAATTTCCTCCCATAAAGACTGTACGAATGTACAAGTTGTATATGTGCTCTGCATTCGGTCAGACGTTTATGGTGCAGACGTGCAAATAATTTGTGATCAAAACAAATTATGTGCTAATATGTGCTGTCGTTATTCGCTACAGCTCGTTACACCTCAGCTCTTCTAGAGCACTGGGTCTAGGTATGATGAGCAGATCGTGGATATTGGTTACAAATGAAACAGCTTCTCAATTACCTGCTTCAGCTCGTCAGTCGGTCATGCCTGACGAGTGTCTGTTTATCACAGAGTGCTCATCTCACTCAGAGAGAGAGAGAGAGAGAGAGAGAGAGAGAGAGAGAGAGAGAGAGAGAGAGCAATTCTGGTTCTCATTAATCTAATGCACTGCAGCCCGTCTCATCATCGTTTACACCTTATTCCGACGTGACTTTTATTAGCGTTCATCTTTTAGCGACGCCTCCACTAAATGATATTGCTGTTCGAGCATCTTGTGTACCATCTCGTCCATTTCTCAACTCGCACCAAGTAAACCTTAGGAGGCTCTTCTAACTCATAAACTTACAAGTCGGTCCAGCCCACTGCCACCGCTAACACACACACACACACACACACACACACACACACACACACACACAGCAGCATAGCTGATCCGGAGGTATCGTGGCACGATGAGAAATTTGTGCTGACTACTCGCCCTTGCAAAAGTCCTCATTAAGCTAATGAAAGCCTTCAAATGCAGAAACCAAACAAGGGTTCTGGGAGGTTATTACAGAAAATTACACCTCCAGGAGAGCTGGGGAAAAAGGAGGAGGAGGGAGGAGGACGTGGAGAGGGGGAGAAAAAAGCTTGTTCATTAATTCACGCTTCGCAAATCGCTAACTAATTTAGCCTCGCTGCCTTCTCTTTCCCACCCTAATGGATTATTTTCATAGAATTGTGAGCGAGCACATTGATTTTCTTTGTTCTCGGAACACGCGTTCTGAGACCCCATGCATGAGCGAAGAGAAAACACAACGAATTTTAATTTACATTAAAGCACATCAGGGGATCGTTCACAGGTCTGCTCTTCATACTGCTGCCGTGGTGCTCTACAGACAATGCCAGAATAATCAGGAGAAGAATATAGATAAGTATGTGAGGCTCAAGCGCACAATTGTGGCTCGCCATCAGCTTTACGGCCGTTAGCACTGCTCCGTATAATTGAATGCAAAACTTTACACTCCCTTAGTTTTTAATGGTTAAAAGAATTAACTGTATTTTAGACCTAATAATGTGTAAATAAATAAAATACAGACATATTCTAAAAAAAAAACACACACACACACACAGCAAGAACAGACAGAGAAACATCTACAGGGAATTTAATGTAAAATTTATAAAGAGAATCAGAAGCAAGAAGTCACAGTTTTACCATGATGCCTTTAATTTCAATTACATTTTGGAGAAGTAATAATGGATAGGTCATGACACAGTGATTTTTTTTTTGAATAACTTTTTTTATTTATTTATTTAATTAATTAATTTTATAAAAAATATTTTAATCCAAAAAAAGGGTCGTTAGCATGTATGCCTCACAGAAAGAGCGGTATTTGGTTCGAGTCCAGGGTTTGCACCAGGGTCCACAGAATTGCACATTAGTCTAACCAATGGTTCCAAATTGACCCTTGTTGTGTATGTGAGTGTGAATGGTTGTGTGTGTTGCCCTGTGATGGTTTGGTGGTGAGATGTTCAGGTTATACCTCGCCTTCGCCCAGTTTCAGCTGAGATGGGCTTCAACCTCCCTGCGACCCTAATCAAATGCTTTGGCACATGAGTGCGTGATGAATTTCATAAAAGGGAGCATTTGTGACACCTAACACAAAACCTAAATTCCTTATTTATTGATATATCTAGCTATATAGCTACAGACAAACCATCGCCCTCTGTACTGTGATTCTCCCAAAACACTGGGATTGAATTAATAATATTATGCTGTATTCCGTATTAGACAATGTTTACACAGAATCTGCATTCCATTGTCATGTTAAAGGAAATCAGTATCCGGTCACCATAATACCCAGAATGCATTACATTCACAATACACAAACGCATTACATAAACACCATAGAACTTTTCATCTTCCTAGCAAGGGTTTTTTTTTCTACCATTCCTCTGACTAGTCACTAATTCCAATAGAGATGACTTTGGTACCAGCAAGACTTTGGTTGTTCAGAACAATAACTGGATAATCATATTAATGTAGTAATCTTACTTCAATGAAATGATCATGAAGGAATATAAAATGTCTTACCCTTTTCTGCATGTGTCCTCCGTGAGTCATGACCAGCGTCTTGGGTTGCCAGATCACCCTCTTTCGGTCCTGGGGGTGCATTGGGAGACAAGCCCAAGAGAGCATGACCCAAGGAAAGGCCATTCTGATGCACAGCTGCAGGTAAAATGGTGAAAGTATTCAGGAAGTGTAAACATGTTCTGGTATAAGTAATAACGCGTTCCATTTGTCTTGGGAACTCTGGATTTCTTTCCTTTTTTTGGATTTTCCAATCATTTTCCTCCCTAATTTAATCATATCCAATTCCCACCCATCAAGTAATGTCTTCTCTATCACACAGCGTCCACCAACCAGGGAGAGGCGAAAGCATGCACACGCCCTCTCCATGACATGCAATGCTAACCACCTGCCTCTTTTCGAACTGCGGCGCCATGCGTATTTGGGGACGATTTAACACACTTTGTATAGAAAGCACTATAAGCACTATATAAGTCGTATGAATGAGCTCAGCGACGACGCCCAGGATTGGCTGCCAATCGTTGTGATAGGGAAGTGAGCATATGCCATATCCCCCTCCCATGAGAGCTCGGCCAATTAGCTCCCATGGACTCCCAGCACGGATGGCTGTGCATTAACCTGTACTCGCTCCTACAATCTCCTGGTTAGTTGTCACACATCTTGTTGATGCGCCGCACAGGAACCGGAAGTCTGGATTTCTGAGTCCATATGTGGACGTTTTAAATTAAATCACAACTCAAGACTCGGAAAATTGGTGGACCCTCATCTACTGCGACATCTCATGAATTCTGTAATAACATAGCTTACAAGTACTTCTAGTTTTATAAGTATCTCATTAAGTCAGTCATATCACCTCGTACTGTCCATCTTCTATATGTCGACGTGATACTACTGTGTTTGTATATTGAAAATACATATAACTGTGATGTTTACTAACTGGTATTGTGACCAATGGATCCCAGTGGCTAACCTGGTATCCATTGGGTATTGCTAATTGCTGATACTACTTTTCTGACTTGTTGTACAGTAAAATGGTCAACTGAGATGTGACATCATTCCCAGCTCCAACCTCTGACTTCCAAGGTAAATGGAACCCAGCATAAATAAAACATAAATAAAACATATTTCTATTCTATGTTAATGTATGTCAAAAAGTTTTCAAAGAAAAAGTTAGAACAGAACTTCATATATCTATTCCAGACTTAAGCTCAATCACATGACCTTCTTCCCAAGTTTACGCTTAACATGATATTTGAACATCACTCTGAATTTCCCTCAAACTTTGACCAGAAATTAGTCATCTTAACCCGAATAAAGCTGAAAATCAAATCTAGTTGTGGACAACCGCTAAACCAATCACGAAACCAGACACCTGGGTAGAATGTCTTATAAGTGCTTTAACGTTGTACACTTGAAATCTGATTTTTAAAAAATAGGATTTAAAGCACAGCCACAGACGTGCTGCACTGTTTTGAGGTCATAGTCTTGGATCAGTTACCCAAGATAGAACTTTTATATTAGTGTATTAGTTGCGATGATAAAAGCAGAAAGCTTGACATGTGCTCATGCAGTTTTATCTCCTAAAGTAAGATTCAGATTCAATGAAAGTTTTCCTTTCAGCAGATTATATGGTATCATCTTATACCTAATACTAAAAGCCTGGCACACTTGTGAGGCTGCAGTGCGCGCCTGAGTCGCCACATTATCATAAAAGCACATTTCCCAAGTGCTGTAAGAGTGGACGTGTGTGGAGTGCAGCTGAAATATGGCTTAAAAAAAGCATATGTGGACAGTCACTTTTTTAATACAAATTGCATGCTTTTAATTACATTGTTTACACTTTAGATAAAAAAAAATTTTAGTGGAAAAAAGGACAACATTTTCTAAGTATTTACAATTTATCAGCGGAGATCCTGAGCAGAGCCTCAAAGGCATGGAGCATGTGTTGGATGTTGTCCTGTGCCCGTACCCCCACAGGAAACCAGATAAGGCTGCTATGTTACCAATACAAAAAAAAGATTTTTTATTATTTATAACAAAACTGAAACTCAAAAAAAAGGCTCAAACATCAAGGCTCAGACTCGCACAGAATAAAAAAAATACACAGTTTACCTCAGGTGACAAACTTTTGACGAGCAAGACAACACCAAATATTAACAGGTGCACAGAACATGAACTTGTTAAACGGATAATTAAACTAACAAGACAGGTTATACAAATAGACAGGGAACCCAGCGAGTGAAAGTCAGGGAAAAGAAAACTCAGTGTTAACCTTTCCTGCTTTCGCTTCAGACCGTAGACAGAAAATGCATGGGAGATTTATTATACATCCATTCATTTTCTAAACCACTTAATCCTAATTATGGTTTCAGAGCATCTCAACCCACTCTGGGTGAGGGCAGGATACATCCTAAAAATCCCAACAGGCCATCGCAGGGCCAACACACCCACACATCCACTCACAGCCAGGGGCAATTTGGAACAGATAATTAGCCTACAGTGCATGTTTTTTGACTGTAGGGGGAATGCGGAGTATTCAGAGAAAACCCCCGGAAGGATGGGAAGAACATACAAACTCCACACAGAAATGTCCAAGCAGGGGAATCAAATCCAAGCCTCCTTTCTGTGAGGCGGACTTGCTAACCATGGTGTCACCGTGACGCCTCAGGGGAGACTTATATATTTAAAGTCAAACATAACCCTAATTCAAAAACATACAGAAAGCTTCCCCGGGTCTTTTACCTTTCAACATAGAAATCAATGTATATGCATTTGGTAATTATTATATTAGTGAAAATACATCCGTACAAGCAGACGAAATTTAGTCCATGTACGCTGCCATACTTTCCCATGATCCCTTACTTCCTGTGACGTAGTGACCGCCCCACACACACACACAGAGTTGGTTTGTTTACATGGTAGTTGAACGCATTTGTGTGAAGTGCACATGTTTAAGGTTTTTAATCGTAGACTAGTTTATAAATATACAGAAAACAAACAGGTCGATTTAATTGTAACATTTTCGAAGCAATGGCAACTGAAAGCGAACCTTAGATTGTAGATTGCTGAAATGTGATGCGCATAGAATACAGTGGTGCGGTGCATACGTCGTATTCTCCCGTGTTCTCGTGAATGGCGCGAGATTTAAACCCCCGAAACGAAGATGATGGTGGCGCCCTTTATTGAAGTAGCGAAGATTTAAAATGCTTATATTATATTATATTCACTTATATAGTATATATAGTTCCTTAGTTGTTTCTGCTACTTTCTTTTCTACTTATTGTTACTTTTAGACTGTGTTGCACTATCCACTTTGCTGCTGTAACAATGTAAATTTCCCCGTTTGTGGGACGAATAAAGGATTATCTTATCTTATCTTATCTTATCTTATTAGTAACCATGATAATCATACTCCTAAAATAAATGCAAAATAAGATTATATTATGTTAATACTTTCAATAGGAAATAGTTTGAAAATAGGGTTATGTTTGACTTTAATTATTTTCTCAAGGACTAAAGCTGCTTCACTCCTTAGAGGAGCTGTGCTACTGTTATAACACCAGCCTCGGACACCTATCAATAAAGATATCTGTTGGGAGCGCCACTTTTTTAAAGCAGTGCTTAAATCTATATATTTGATTTCTTGGGTCCCTCATCTGGTGGCATAAGTGCTTAAGCATGTTTCTTATCCTTGTGTTACACACTGGCTGGAAAAGTATGAGAAAGTGTTGTGTGAAGCATGTATGCATACTTACGCAGACGATCAGACGAGCTCTCAGTGTGAGCAGGAGAGCTGGACGCGCTGCTGCTCTGCCTGGAGGACGCGTGACTCCCTGACCTGCGGCCGTCCTCCAGAGATGGCGATGGGGATGGACTGTCTCGCACTCGCTCCTGAAACGCACACATAGCCACATCAGTGTGAACAGTTTATTCACAGCTCAGACAATCGGGCTCTAATCATCCTGACACACTTCTACTGCTGTGGCTGTTCTCGCCTTCTGGATCGACCTGATTCATCCTGATCAGCTGTTTCTCTTCTAATTAATCCTTAATCATTTGCACCTCCATAAATAACACACTTTCCTTCTTTCTTTCACTCTTAAATTGTTATGTTTAGTTTAAAAAGCACTCAGTCGTGTAACAACTGCTCCTAAGAAGATTTCCTAACCTTAATAACAGATGTGGCCATTCGGTTCGCTTCGTTCTGTGCCTGAACGTTGGCCGCCATGCTGGCAATGGTGCTCAGGTGGTTCATCTGATTCATCGCCATTGTGACTGACGCAGGGGGCAGGCTTACAGGAATCAGAGGGTGTGACATCATCATGAACGGCAGCTCCAAACCTGCTGAGTGCATAAACAACACCAGCATTCAATATACATTTATTTATTGAATACTATAAGGGAATGGAGCGATCTGATTGGTTGACTAATTTAAAATGATCCACCCTAGAAACTCAGGATGGATAACGGTTACAAATGTGAAAATGAAACATAAACATTTTATATTAGTTCTCATTTCTTAAGCCTCGTTCACACAGGTAGCGACATGTGACATGCTTGCCGTTGATTGACATGCTGACCATTTCAAAAACGTAGACCCAGGCATCACGTATCAGGTTGTTGTCCCTGTAAAATTTCTGTGTGCAATCATAAAGCACAGGATATTTACGTACGGTAATAATGAGCTGCTCTTCCATGCTGACGTGAGCGGAACATTTAAATTCGTGTTTATGATTTCCATCCGGAACGTTTATGTGAAACCCTGTGTTTGGAAGCGTCTGTCAATCAGCAGTACCTTTAAGCTCTGATTGGTAATCACGTATCTCCTGTCACGTGAAGGTTCAGTTCAGTTGGACTTTGCGCCCGCCCACTTTGTGTGGTTCGAGACAATTTCTCTTCTTGTCACCTCTCATCACACGGATCGCACATGATCGTTGGCTTTCCCCATTTAATAGTCAAAAAGTTCAGGGAAAGGCTGCAACGTCACGACCGACTCTGGTTTAGGACGCGGCCTCTGAAATCTCGCAAGCTGATTGGTCGAGACGAATTTCCCAGCAGAAGAAGAGGCTGGGATCCGAATCCAAGTCAGTAGCGACCCCTCGCGTCATTTTCTTGAACTTTTAAAAATATTTTTCCTTTATTTTTATTTTTCTATGAATATTTTACAAAATCCGCGATGCACTGAAGCCGCAGAACCTGAAGCGCAATATAGCGAGGGATGACTGTATATGCCCTGTTTGTGTACAATGTGCACTTGCTTGGTACTTGAAAAAATGGCCATTAAAATCAGCTATAAGTTATGCATATGCATGAGATTAAAGCAGTGATTTGTACACAAAAACACGGCCCTTTAATCCCAACTTGAGCTTGCACCTCCATTAAAAAAAAAAAAAAAAAACGAGGGAAAACATTTGAGGTAAACACAACTTAATTATGAAATCTATTTATGCTGAAGGATGTGGTGTTGGTTCTCAGCATGGCAGCGAGTGTTTTCTGTTCCATGCCGCACACCAATTAGCTCCTTCTCGAACTGCTGCAGATGTCTTCATCCATAACCACCCGGTGATAAATTAGAGCAGATGCTATTTGGAGCGCAACACGCCGCGTGACAACAGCAAGGGGAAAAAGTTGATTTTCTCTGATCGGCTCTGATTGCTAGTCTCTTGCTTGTTTAGTTTGCTAATCTAATGCTCAGTGTGCTTTTACTTGTTTGCTTATACACAGTATATGTGAGTAGTGAAGCACATGAATCCAATCTTTTTTTTTTTTTTTTTTGGATAGGTTGGAACTTGAGATGTGATTTGGTCACCCAACTGTGGCTGCTGGCCATCGCTCTGAAAGCGCGGAATGAAAAAGGAAGCATATTTTAGCTCACTTCCTTCAAAAGAAGTGTTTGTTTTTCCATCACAAGTTGAACCGATCTCTGTAACGGATTCTGGAGTCCATGCTCACAGCACAACAGGAGATGAAATAATACACACATACACGCACAAGTACACACACAAACCCATATTCACGGCCACCTGGCAATCTGTTTTTCTGCTTTTGAACCGAAATACCAGCCAAAGCCCGGCGAAAGGTCAGAGGTGCCTCCTGATCGTCGGAGACGAAACTTGTGTGCGAAAAAACAAAAGGCGACATGCTCTCTCCCAAGCACCCCCCCCCCCCGCTCTCCATCACCACCACCACGACTGACATTTTTACTTAGAGACAGAGGAAAGCAAATGAAGGAAAAAAAAATGGAGGGGGGGAGGCACTTGATTTTCATGAGACAGATGACACGCAGATCAGTCATGCTGCTCAAGCAGACGAGAAAGCAAGATCAAAGAGGACAAAGTGTGTGCGCACGGCCGCGTGTTTGTCTTCAGGGGGCTGTTATTTGGATGGGCCGATCTCCGGCACATGCCAAAAGCACTTGCAAGCTGTTCCTTCATTTTGTTTTTTTGGCCCGTAACTAACTGCTGCCTCCACGTTAAAGGTTAAATTAATCCACAGTGGACAAAAGAAATGTGCTCTTTAAACACTCGCTGGGCCTGAGATGCTGTTTCAGGGGCGTGTCTGGCTTTTAGACATGGGGTGGCAAAGGTGTGTTGGGGATGGGGGGGCGTTTGCATATTAAAGGGTGACCATATGGCAGAAATATCTGATTTGTTCCTTGGTCACATGACATCACAGTTCTTACTGTTTAAAACATTTGATTAAAAGCATGAAATAATATGCTTGAATCGTGTAGAAGTAAAGATGTCTAACATTGGCTCCTGTGAAGGATGGTCACGCCCCCAAACCCCCCCCCCCAATATCCAACAATGTAAACCAACAAAGCGGGAATGAACACATCCAAGCTCAGTACCAAGTGGCTGCGGAACACTAAACACCCCCCTTCTAAAAAAAAAGTCACCTCTGGAACAAGGCCAAATCCACACACACACACACACACACACACACACACACATGTCCCCCGACATCTCAAGGGGCCAAAGTCTCAGCTCCAGCTGCAAAGTGAATGACAACACCGCCTTCTAATGTCTGAAGGCCCTGTTTTCTGCAACACATGGCACCCAATATCGCTAGCTGAGGAGCTTTCAATCTCTATTTACCTAAAACAAAAGAGCCCTGAGAGTTTCGAAATCAGAGACACCCCCACGTCGACTGCGACAGCTCCCATTGTGCAACCCAGCGCTGGAGCTATTATGGGAGCGTAAATGATTTCGACAGGAAGTTGCAAATTGTATAAATATTTAGCGCCGAATATGAGGGAGAAAAAAAAAGAGAGGGAGAAGCAAAACAAACGGAATGGCGAGGAGAGAAAACAAAGGAAGTCTAATGACAGAGCTGGGCTGGAGCCAGGCTGCACACGGCTGGCTAAACGCAAACACAAAAGGGATCTTGGAGCTGATTTGGGCATAAACTGTCGCAATAACAGTACGTGCAAAAACAATGAGGCAACAAAAACACCTGGAGGGAAATCAAACAGAAGGAAATAAAGCACAATGAATAAAATTCGCTTGCTGCCAAGTCGAATTGTGAGGTGTGGATAGATTTTGCATTTGTACGTCGCAAGGGTGGTTATAAAGCCAAACAAAAACTGAACATGAAAACAAGATTTCGAAAATACTTCTTGGACAGGTTCCATATTTACTAAACTCGGTAGATTGATTGGTGGATTAAAGCTTTTTCAGTATGTTTGTCGAAAAAAAAAACGGATCTGGGGGTGGGGTTATAAATGACCTCGCTTTGTCGCCTTTGTGATGTCACTAAACAGGTTCAATATGCAAATTGTCGGAACTTCGGAACTTTCGGCACTTCAGAAGTTTTGGCCAAATAAACACCGTGTTGAGTCAGAAAGTAAAGAAAGGCAGCTGATTTTGTTTGGGTTGCTGTCAAGTGAAGCTTTACGAATGTAACGATGAAAAATGAGGCACATCCCATGAATCACATGATGAAAGGAGCCATGTGCTTTTGTTTTGGTTTTGCTTCCCCTACCGTATTCGCTAGTTTTGTGTTGGCTTATGATTTTTTTTTTCTATTTCTTCCACGTGTTTCTAGATCTTCAGAACCTAGTCTCTTAAACTTCTTTGTTGCTTTTTATTTGGACATGCCTGTCTGCATGCAGCTTTGCTGTTTCTCTGATATGCATTATGATAAAGACTATTGTTACAGAGATGACAGTGTAACATAAAGATTAGCACGTCTGCCTCACAGTAAGAAGGTCCTGAGTTTGATTCTTGGACTCGGGTATTTCTGTGTGGAGTTTGCATGTTCTTCCTGGTGCTTGTGTGGTTTCCTCTGGGTACTCCGGTTTTCTCCCACAGTCCAAAGACATGCACATTAGGCTGATGTGGCTGGTGTGAATGGTTTTGAGTGTGTTGCCCTGTGATGGTCTGGCGAGATGTTTAGGGTGTACCCTGCCTTTGCCCAGTGTTGACCGAGATAGCCACCAGCCTCTCCATAGCCCTAGTGAGTGAGAGAGTATTTTTACACACTTACATATTTACAGTGGAACCTCAAGATACGAAAGCTTCAGTACATGGAAATTTCATTTTATGAAATGATATGCAAAGGTTTTTTCGCTTCATTTTACTAAAAATTATTCAGCATACGAAAGAAACAGAATACAATTTCCCATCGTGTATTGGTCAAGATCCACACTCCAGTCCAGGTGGTGGCGGTAATACACCTTAAGTCAGTTTGTCAACCACCAAAAAAAGGAAAAGAAAAAGAATCCGATGGAAATTAGAAGCTTAAAGTTAATGTTTCCTGCCATTTATTTTCTGCCGTTTTTATTATTTTCTTTGCCCTCCTCCTCGCCACTTTCGCTTTCGAACATCGCCTCA
>JAQNCB010000009.1:8265080-8275545 GCA_030068295.1 Euristhmus nudiceps | reverse complement strand
AACTGGGTTACCAAATGCAGGCCATGTCTCTCACTGTCTATGGTGGGAGGCATGTAAAAGAACCATTGCTGATGCTCCTTCCTAATTAGGAATAAGCGGTTTGGAAAATGAATGAATGAATAATCATACAAGTCAGCCAGTACAATAGAGTAATTTAATTAGAGCAAAAAATGTTGGTGTTTACTGGGAATAATAAAAAGATATAATATATAAACATTTAATTACAGTATTTTCCGCACTATAAGGCGCACCAGACTATAAGGCGCACACTCAATGAATGGCCTATTTGAAATCTGTTTTCATATATAGGGCGCACCGCATTATAAGGCGCACGGGGGTATAAGGTGCATCTTCAAGGAATACAGTAGTGGCTGGTGTTGCATTATGCATCCACTAGATGGAGCTGCCCTAAAGGGAATGTCAACAAAGCTGAGTGGCACGCCCCAACCATCACCTTTGCTGTGTTAAGCTGGCTGTATAAACTGTGGCTAATTTGTACACGTTTGATTTGTGCATGTACTGTCATGGAAAGAAGACTTTGTGTGCTTGAGTTCTGTCACGGACTATACGGTGTGTATACTGTCAAGGATAAAAGGCTGTTTGCGTCGAGTTTGGTATTCCTATCAGCCTGCTGAATGTTGGTAAAGTTACATCCTGGCTCTTCATGATTACCCTGTCTGGTTGTGCCACGGAGACTGTGTGCAGCGTTTTTGTTTGTCTGGACCTCTGTCAGTGTTTTTTTGCTATACCCTCAATAAAGGTATGTTTTTGTTTTCACCCATCACTGTCTGCTTGGTCTCACAAATGAATCCTAACCAGCCCAGCCTGGTGGAATTTAGCATCCACCTTAACAACCTGACAACGGTAGACATGATTAAGCAAAATTGATCCATATATAAGGCGCACCTGATTATAAGGCGTACCATCGGCTTTTGAGAAAACTGAAGGCTTTTGGGTGCACCTTATAGTGCAGAAAATATCGTATTTATGTCCATATAAGGAATGCTTTACTCTAAAGAATTTCATTGCATGTGCCTGAAAGTTTTGCACAGCTCTCTCTCTCACTTATATTTATATGTATGTATGTATGTACCGGTATGATGTATGTATGTATGTACCGGTATGTATGTATGTATGTATGTATGTATGTATAAAGTAAAAGCTGAATAAATGATATCCGTAGAACAGTATTCGATATGCAGAGTAGAGCATAGGTTTTAGAAAAGGACAAATAGGCTACAAGGACAAACTTTTTTCCAGGCTGATTATTGGCCACTCTTCCCGTGAAAAGTGGCCAATGACCAGCCACAAAACAAGCTTGTCGGGATGAACTTGTAGCCTGTTTTCCCTTTTCTAAAACACATATACATATATACACACACAAACACACACATACATACACATACATATATATATATATATATATACACACATACATATACATATATATATATACACACACATACATATATATACACACATATATATATATATATATAATGTGTGTGTGACGTGTGAGAGAATTTATGATACACTATATTTACCCAATTGGCCTTGAAACGACTATTTCTACTTGAGGTGCAGACTGTGACTCTAAAATGATGTTGTACACTTCTTTCTTTGTTGCTCCAGGCAATGCCTTCCCATTCCACTGCAACACTTCATCACCTGAAATCAAAACAGCCTCCTTTGAAGCAAACTGTCATTTAACAGCCAGGAATACCCTCAAACAGAAGGCCAGCACATGAGGAACAAATAACAATAACAAGCATATTAATGACATTTGTCATCACCTTAATGCAAAGTCTATCTTCTGGCCAATAATCCTCACCTGCTCTTAGATGGCCTACAACATCCGCGAGACTGCCTTTCTTTACTTTGGTGATGAATGCACCAAGTCTTCCAGTCTCTGTAATTTTACCACCAACCACCTAATGACAATAAAAGGTGCACTTGGTTAATGCTACAACATAACATCTTAAAAAATATTTTAACGTCTTCAAAAAATGTTAAATCGCAAATTAAAAGATATAGGGTGTACTATTCAATACAGCCCAGTAAAAAAAAAAACATAAATTTGTAGTTAGGGTCTGCTTTCATGTGAATTGTGTTTACAAAAGTGGATATTCAATAAATTTGAGATCAGAATCAATATTTTTATATCTTTTTTTTCATGCATTCTTATATTTATGTCTTTTTAAAATAATTAAAAAAAAAAAAATAAGTAAAAATTTAATTGATACAGTTTCATTGCTTATGGGGCATTTACTTGGTTTGATATAAAGTCCAGACAAATACATTGATGATCAGATTATTTCTCAAGTGGGAAGCACTACTGTACCAGTACCTTAAATTTATGTACAGTATTTTAATAATAATAAATTAACTGACTTTGTGTTCAATATTTTATTACATTTTAAAGACTTAAGCTTTTTTAAAATTTTTGCATTTAACGGAAATTGAAAGGAATTGCCAGTCCTATGTGAAAAATATGTTGCAAGAATTTTTTATATCCGGTAGTTTAAATGTAGAAAACCATGGAGTACAGACAATTGAGACTGTCCGATATATGGATATTTGTGATAATTTATTATATTTGGGCAAACTGAAGTGAGTCACTATGAAAAATTATCGAAACCTATAATATCTAATTTGGATGCAGTTGTGGTCCAGTGATTAAGGCTCTCGGTTAGTAAAATGAAGGTTGGAGTTCGAGGTCTTCATTCCACCTAGCCCTGTCTGTTGGGGCCCTTAATCTTTAGTTAAATTAGGAAATCTATCGGAAATTATATGAGTTACTATGTTGAACCATCGGAACTCATATGAAAACCTATAATAAACTTTAATTTTTGACTATTTCAAATAGTTATTTATATTATTACTCATTATGAAAATGACTAAAACATCACAGGAACATATAGTTTTGACCGATGGTTTTTAATATAGTAAACTATGGAATTTTTTTTGGTTGGGGGATCATGTGGCTATCTCTTGAGCGACATTGAAACTAAGTAATTTGAACTTGGCCTTGCATTTAGATGTAGCTAGAGAGGTATTGTAAAAAATCTGGCTGTCAGTCTCACCTTTAGACCAAGCAAAGAACCAGCTTCTTGAGGCATGGCTGAGCGCTTGCTCAGAGTGATGCGACCAATTAAATGATCTCCCTCTTTTGATGGCTGCCACGTAACAGGATGCTGAGAGGAAATGGAATGGTGGTTTTCAGACCCATTAATGATAGACAGAGTCTTGCTGACATGCACATATTCACTAGTAAATCAATTTACATAACCAAAGACAAAACATTTACTGTATCAGGGAAGAGTAGAGGAATTTGTACAGTTTACAAAACACAAGGTAATCAGAGTAATGCAAATGTGTTTATAATGAGTGAATTTGATATCCAGCACTACTACTGGGGGATAGATATACTGTTACACTAATTAAAGGTTAATTATTACCTCCGCTAGTGGAGGTTATGTTAACAGCATAACTCAAAAAGTTATGTACGGATTTTCACCAAATTTTTACCGAATATCCGGACAAGCAAAAGTAACAATCGATTAGATTTTGGAGGTGATCCGGATCGCCGTCTGGATCCATGATAGAAAAGAGTTTAGTGACCCTATGGCCTAGTCGGAGGTCTGCGCTCTCCGAGTTCTTTTCTAGTTATTTATGTAAAATGTTTCTCTCTCTGTGATAATCAGGTGCTTGCATTATATGAATGTATCCAGAGTAAAATCTTATGCACAACATGGTCTCAAATTCTAACATGTAACAATTCACCAAATGTATAATTTTAAGGGAAACACTGCCACTCTGAGAAGCTCTTTTTATACTCAATCATGCTGCCAATGGACCTCATTAGTGGTAATTGGTCTTCCAGCTGTTTATTTTAAGTGCAATTAACTTTTCCAGCCTCTTATTGCTACCAGTCCCAACTTTTTTGAGATTTGTTGACATCATGGACATGAGACTCGACTATATATGTATATATGTAAAAGAACTTTTATGGATTATTTAACATTGTGAGAATTATATTAAGGGTGGCATTACAGTAGATCCAGCAGGGGGGTACTGTGTTTTTTTCCTGCTTGGTGGAGACTTGCACTTTGCAAGAAAGGTATAAAAGAGTACTTAATACTTCCAAAAAAAGAGTGTAAAACCTTCATGCTACAAATAAAGACAAAGTAAACATTGGTATGACTTTTTAGCAGTGGGAACAACTGAGGGAGTTCTCTTGTTTACTTGGGGGGGTGTGAGGAATTGTGTTACTTGAACATGCTATACCCAAGGCTCTCTATCTGTTTACATGCATATTTTCAAAATTGAGTATACCTTTGTTAATTTCTCCAAAAAATAGCTAATATGTCTAGTCCCAAGATATATGTCCTGTCTAATAAAACTTACATGCCATATGGTGGGGTCGAGAGGATGGCAATCCCAGTCACCTAAAAAAAGAAAAGTAATAAAAAAAAAGAGTTGATTATGAAGAAAGATGGTCACATTGAGGACGAAGCCCCTGTGACTCTACTAATGCTAACTTTAATAGTGCAGTCAATTATAATATATTGGTGCAGGCTATACTTGAAAGATAATGCATGTTTTGATAAAATTATATGAAGTACAACAGTTACAGAAACATTTTTATGTGGATTACTGCCCTTGAATTCATAAATACGAGGAAAATAATAGATTTGGAAAGTAAGATTGCATGTGACAGCTCAGGTTCTTAGCAATGCTGAATGTACTTTTTGAGGATGAGAAAAGGATGTGACATTGTTGGCCTTCAGCACAGACCAATTTGACCTTTGAATTTAAAGCATTTACTGTCAGTTCTTGTGAGATCAGCATTGGCCTAAAGCACCAATATGGGAGAATGATACACACCAGATTCCTAATGGAAAATTATATTAGGAAGACTTGGAGCAAGACCTTTTGCCTGACCAACAAAATCCATCCATTTGTGCAGTACCAGGGCATAACTCCAACCAGTTAAAGCCAAATGGGCAAGAGTAACTAAAGACAACGATGAGTAATAAACCATCCAAGAGCCAGCACTGTCAAATCTCTTCGAGCACAAATACTCTATTCTGCGCTTCCAGAATGAATCATGAAGCCAAAAGGAAAGATTCAAAAGGCTGAATCTGATAAGAAGAGTTTTCATAAATCAAATCTCAGTCACAAATGGAAGGTGTATCTGTGTTTAGGTATCCAAATCTCAAATTACTTTCAATCTCACCCACTCATTTGCTGAACTGTTTAACCCTATTAAGGTCACAGACAGGCTGGAGCCTATCTCAGCTGACACTGGTCATAGGTGGGGTACACCCTGAACAGCTCACCAGACCGTGTCAGAGCCAATACACACACAGCCATTCACACGTACACCGAGATGCAATTTTCAACAGTCAATTAGCCTAATGTGCATCCCTTTGAACTGTGGGAGGAAACCAGAGTACCCACAGGAAACCCACATTGACATGAGTTACATGAACATGCTAACTCTGCACTAAAACATCCTTTCCAGACCTGGAGCTGGGACCCAGGTCCTTCGTACTCTGAGGTCTACATGCTAACGACTACACCACCAATCCTACACCCTAATCCTGAATTAGTCCACTTCATATTATATTTACCAGTTAAACTTAACAAGAATACACCATACAGCACCACCAGTGACCCATTAAAAAGTAATGGAATACTCAGTGATGAATTTGCGACGGATTCAAATTCCATAATCATGCTTCATGCTAAAGCTCCAATCTCATTTGGGCAATAACGCTCGATAATGCATCCAATTCAATCAATTTTGAGGTAATTTTATGGAAAGGAGCATTTGTGGAGAAATTATCGGCTGGGTTTTCAGGTGAAAGAAGAAATATAAAATGAGGAGTCCTGTATCTCTGCCGACTACACCTGGACCACAAACATCTCCCACCAGGTGGGGAAAGCACAACAAAGGATGTACTTCCTCAGAAAGCTCCGACAAGCCCAACTCCCCCAACCGCTACACACAATTTTTTACCACTCCACCATCGAGAGCCTCCTGACCTACTGCTCAGCAGCTGTACTGCAGAGTACAGGAAGGCCTTGCAGCAGGTGGTGAGGACAGCAGAGAAGGTAATTGGAACTACACTACCCTCCCCCAGTGACATTTACACTGACAGACTTTGGGGGGATGGGTGCCCATAGAATCATCAGGGACCCCACACACCCAGCACACCCCCCTTTGTTCCCTCCGGAAAAAAGGTAGAAAGCCTGTTGAGCTTTTACACCCGAGCCTAGTGGCTCATCGCCTCCTGCCCCATGGAAAAAAGGTACAAGACACTAAAAACAAAACCCAACAGACTCAAGAACAGATTTTACCCAATAACCATCATTCAGACCATCTTCCTGGACAGTATAATACTCATGTTGAACTGCAATACTCACGATTAGAGTAGGTTTCGAACATCATAGCATTTTTGCATCATGCACCTTATAATTAAAGCTCTACCTCCTACCCGGTATAGATCATGTACCGTTACCATATCACTCACTCTTCGGTATAGGTGTCTATATGTAAATGGATGTAGAAGTCTATAAATGTGGGAATATGTGGAAGATATAGAATATATGTGTATATGTATATAGGATATATGTATGTACTGTATATGTGTCTATATGCGTACATATGAAAAGCTTGGGCTCAAAAACAGATAAGTGTCATTGTTTTAATTATGAGAAAAACAACTTTTTCACTAGCTTTATTTTAAAGTATAACTTTTTTTTAAAGCTACACGAAAAAGTTGAGTTTTTTTGTAACGCTACTTTAAAAAATAGGGTTTTTTCCTCAGGATTAAAACAATGGCAATTATCTATTTTTGAACTCAAGCTCAGGCATGTATATATGTATATATGTAGGTTAATGCACACGTAGTGTAGCCCCTTAGTTGTCTTTTGTGTACTTTCTTTTTATAATTGCTGCTAAACAAAAGAGCTGCCAAACGGATTTTCATTGTTCATGCAACAGTTGACAATAAAGATCTCTATCTTTATCTTTATAGTGTATGTAACTGTCAAGAATTTTAACATATTTGCTACTGAATGTTTGAAAAGACACACCTACAACATCCAAAGGAACTAAAAATAAGTTGATTCCCATCCGTCCTGACATCCTTCCCAAAGAAAGCTCCTTACCTTTTTCACTCATGCTCTCAATTTCCACATCTTCACAGCTGGTATACTCAGGTGTCGACCCTCCCTCTTCTTCTGAACTGCTAATTGACATCTGCCTCTTGTTGATGCCTCGTTTAGGCTTGTAAGCACGGGGAGGAGGTGGTCGGAGACACTCTGACTGGTCTGAACTGAGAGAGGAATCTTTGCGGAAGCTTTCTGCAGCCTTCTCTCGCTTGCTCTTGTGTAGTAACGCTGCTGAGCCAGGCTCCAAGTAGCCTTTATGGCTCCGATCCTGTCCATCCCTGAGGTCTTGGGAGCCCCCGGAGCTCATGTGAGAACCACTGTGACCCTGTTTTTGGAGAGGTACAGGCCCTCCACCAACACTACCCCCCACAGTCCTGTCCACAGAATATGCCCGGTGGTTTTCCAGTGGTACTTTGCGGTTTTCACTGGCTGCAGCCCTCCTGCTTAGCCGGCTACCTGGGGTATCACAACCATCTTGAGCAAGTCCGACTTCATTGATGGCCATGTCACTGTGATGACGTTCTTGACGCATTTTGGACACTTTGGCATGCATGCGCATCTCTTGTTCTTCTTTCTGAGGTTTGACAGGGTAGCGGGCCAGGTTTGGATCGCTGCAGTAGCGATTTTGGTATTCTTCCTCCCGCCTCTGTCTTTCACGTTCCTCTTCATCTTTTTTCCGTCGTTGGTCAGGGTGCGGAGTGTTGCCAGAATGGTCATATTCTTGGGAATGGCCTTTCTCCAGACGCCTGCCCTCTCGCCTTTCACCGGGAGCACGATCTTCTAAACCCTGAATAGGCTGTCTGCCTGGCCCAAGTCTCCTCTCTCCTCTGCCAATGACCTTGCCATTCTGCTCATGTAGGGACACTGGCCTCCTCCTATAGGACAACCACAGAGACCATCTGATCGTATGATATTAGAAAAAATATGAGTCCTATACAAAATTTCTATCTCAACTAATAATGTGCTGTTGAATAAAAGCTAATACTCAGGAAGTGGGAGGTCCCAGGGTGGAAAATGATGTCACCGTGTAGGTAATGTGACACACCTGGGGATATCATGACATCATAGTAATGGAGAGGTACAGTCTGTCTGCTGGTGAAACCCCACAAAGTAGCCTGCCCATTACATGGGATGTCCCACAATGGGCAGACATCTTAGCATTGGTCCAGTCAAGGACTCTTTATCTCTTCATCACAATGTCCCACAACCACCAGTATGTCACATGGCCAACACAATCTGTGACTTCATTACCTACTGATTGTCAAGAGAGTGGCCTTTATGCACTGCTTTCAGTTGATGCTGAAGTTTGAGACGTCTACATTCAGATGACAAAACTCTGCTTAGCATTGGTCCAGTCAAGGACTCTTTATCTCTTCATCACAATATCCCACCACCACCAGTATGTCACATGGCCAACACAATCTGTGACTTCATTACCTACTGATTGTCAAGAGAGGGGCCTTTATGCACTACTTTCAGTTGATGCTGAAGTTTGAGACGTCTACATTCAGATGACAAAACTCTGCTTAGATGCTCTAATGTGCATTAGCCAACAGTGAATGATCTCTGACATATATGTCATGCTTGTTTATGACATTACTTTATTGTCAATGTTACAGAATTGCACTAGCAGGTATACTTCTCTCGTGGGGGTTCGCTCCGAGCTCGTGAGGTTGGCATGATGTCTCCACCTTTGGGTCGGTCAGTGGCTGGCTGGGTGTTGTTAGCACTAGCGGGGTTAGCACCAGCTAGAGCCTGTGACCTGGAACGCAGCTTCCCGTCCCGGTCAGCCTCAGAACCGGCCACGCTCAAAGGCCTGCCTCTTGGCCCTGATGAGAACCATTCTCCAGATTTAGTAAGGATCTCCTGCTGCTTCCTGCACAGGTTGCATACCCACATCACCTGTCAAGAGACATGGAGTAGGTGGTGCTGAAGAGATCTTTACTTTGCAGCAGATATAAGTACTTAAGGGTTTGGGTGGTCACCATTTGGATGACTATTATTATTTAGATGAAATGTTGGTAACAATTACAATGATATTAAGGGAGGAGGGGCTTAGTGAACACATTTTGTAAGAAAACATAACAAAAAACATACAAGCCAAACCATATCCAAATACATTGGACAATATGTACATCATCACTTTCACGCTATAGTCTCCGTCAATTTTACGCAGATTTTAGGAAAACTATCAACCAGGTCATCTTTAAGTTTCATGTTCCTTTAATTTAATTTTCCTTCTTTTCTCGCTCCTCTCATTTAAATCCAACATTAATAAGAACTCTCCTGTGGTTCATTTACAAGATGAATGACTGAGACTTCCTAAAATACCTAGGATTCAACACTTTCTCTTCTTCCTGTCTTTATCTCGAGTCTTTCTCTATCTGCAGTGTGGAGACCAGCCGAGCTTGATTAGATGCTATTAGCGTTAACGCAAAATCAAACAGCTCCTGCGTTTTTTTTAATGGTTGCGCATTTGAAAGTGTGAACTTCCAGCATATCGGTCTCACTTTAGACTGCTTGGTGCATGCTTCATAGTCGAGGTCTAATCTATTGATCGTGTCTGTAAATCCAGTCCAGATTAATGCTGCTCTACATCACATTTAACAGACATTCATGATGCCATCATTATCATTTCCTTGTTCCTTTCTTTTTGTTGTACCTTCTTAAATAAAACTGGATTTTTAACCAGAGACATGTACTTTAGTGGTCAATCAGGTAGTGTGACTTGAAAGAGCATACATTACCAGTCAAATCCAATATTATCCAATTTTAGCACTGGAGCGCCTCACATCAAGAAGGTCCTGGCTTCAAGTCCTGAGCTTGGCGAGCGTGTTTCTGTGTGGAGACGATATGCAATTTCCCCGTTTGTGGGACGAATAAAGGATTATCTTATGTTCTCCCCGTGCTCGCATGCGCCTGTTCCAAATTGACCCTAGATGAGAATATTTAGTGTGCATGGATGTGCATGGGGTTTTTGTCCTACAATGGTCTGGAAAACTATTCAGGGTGTACTGTGCCTTCACACGGTGTTAGCTGAGATAGGATTGCGGGGAGGCTGGTGCCTATCAAGAGTAATCAGTTGGGCAAATGAAAGACGCGTGTGTGGTCCTGTAATGGATTGGCGAGCTGTACAGGGTGTACCCTGCCTTGGTCTGAGTTGGCTGAGATAGGCTCTAGCTTTCCGTTGACCCTAGTATTAAGGAATAACTACTATTACTACTTTTCTTTCGGCTTCTCCCCTCAGGGGTCGCCACAGCGAATCTATCCATCCCTGTCCTCC
>JAQNCB010000009.1:8143466-8154908 GCA_030068295.1 Euristhmus nudiceps | reverse complement strand
CTTGAAAATGGAGAATCCATGAAACAAAAATCACGACTTCACGAAATGAATCAGCAAAACCGATAAAAACAGGGCAGTTTATATAGCGTCCAAAACCCGATCAGACTGATGAGCCAAACTCGATTCAGCTGGGAGGCGCATGCACGACACGGCGGCATGACGGCGCCCCCAAGTGGCGAAATCATGCAGCGGCATGACACCATCATTCATTCATTTGCAGAACCAACTAAATCGACAAACAAATTCATCGCCAACTCTTTTATTCAACAATTTCTATCGATTTTATCGATTCGTTGTTGCAGCTCTAGTCTTTTTATGTATTTCAAGCTAAGACTTTTGAATTGTAAACTTTGGGGACTTTTGGAAACATTTTGGATACAAATAATTGTAATGTAAAATTGAATTCACTAAACTAGAATTCGAGAAGTTGATCTAGATGCCAGTCATTAAGGCTCTGGGTTGCTAATCGGAAGGTTAGCTGTTCAAGCCCCTGTATCACCAAGCTGCCACTGTTGGGCCATTGAGCCTTAACTCTTAATTGCTCGGTTTTCAAAAAAATGTTAGTCATTCTGGAAAAGGGTGTCTGCCAAATGTCATAAATGCTTTAATTGGAGGTAATTTCCACAACGGGGCTGAAACACACAAGAGTCTGATTTGCATACCTGCTTTTGTGAATCTGCATCAAAACAAAAATACTCCTACACCTGACTCATACTGTGTTTTTCTTTTTACCAAGTTCAGGCAACATTCTGACAATAGTTGCACGTGACCACATGCTGATTATTCAGCATTCTTCTTTTTTCTTCTTCCTCTGGCATTTACTAGTAGGCTACAGCACTTGTAGGAATATATGCTGCGCAAAATGGTGGTGCTATGTCACACTCAGAGAAAGGTTCATGTTAGACATTGTAAGAAATTTAGGATAACCGTCTCACAATGTGACTGCTACCATGACCTACATCTACTAACTAACCAGTAGGAATGCAGCGTGAAGTGGTGCACTGCTACTACTACCACTTTTCTTTCGGCTTCTCCACTCAGGGGTCGCCACAGCGAATCATCTGTTTCCATCCATCCCTGTCTTCCGCATCCTCTTGTCTCACACCAACTAACTTCATATCCTCTCACAGTGCATCCATGTACCTTCTCTTTGGTTCCTCTAGGCCTTTTGCTTTGCAGTTCCAACCTCAGAAGTGGTGCACTGCTCAACACAATAATTTCTACCCAAGTGCAGGCAAATGGAGGCCAAATGTGCAAAACTAAGTTTGTGATTCCAAAACAAAGCGCACCTTGTTGTGTTATGGCAGCAGAAGCCTTGTTGGATAAGGTGCCCTTCAGTTGTTATTATGACCACGCCCCAAGGACATAGCATGGAAGGCAATCTGCGCTTCAGAACAAGTATCAAGTCAGGAAACACACCAAACTCACACCAGTAACTTTTTAGCTTGTAAGCCAACATTACAGTAGTCAAATGTGACCCTCTGTGATTTTTTTTTTTTTTTGGTACACATTTGAAGCATCACAGCAAGCTTCCTGCTTCGCTTTATCCTTTACACAGGAACAGATGAATTCTTGTATATTGACTTGTGTCATAGCCTACGATTCATTATGTGGTATCATTGTAAAGGCCGCATAGCTAAAAATTGATATTGTACCCAAGATTCTTAGCTCCCATAGTGTGGGTGTCAGTCAACTTGTATGATTGCTGAAATAAGACGGTCTATAGGAGCTTTTTGGGAAATAAATATATTCTCCAAATATTTTATAGTTTTAGCAAATTTATACCAAATAGCTGTGTTGTTTATCTGGTTACATAACCATCTGTACATGCGTTCGGCTTCTGGAGGGTTCTTTTTGATATTTCGCCTTTTATACCTGCTGTGCAATATATAACATAACGTAATATATACAGTATATAAGAAAATGTGCCTTGCATTTTTCAGCTGATAATAGAGGAAGATAAGGAGCTAAAACATTTGTGTCACACACTTTTGGTTCTAACCCAACTGGTCTTTCTGTCTATTTGAAGTCCAAAGGTATCCGTTATCTGGATTGTCTTACGCTATGTCCTGGTGTTTGCACTTTTGAGTCAACCATGTGATGCAATCTAGTAACCTCAAACCGAGTCCAGCCAGCCTTGTATACCTCCAGCTGAATGAATTTAGCCAACTTAAAGTAGAAAGATAGCAACAATGCTGCATCACACTTATTATATGATAATTGTATCTGAATACAGACCTCCAGACTGCCCCTAAATGGTCGCATTGCGCCCCTAAAATGTGCGACGGTGCGGGTAAATTTGTCATCTAATCGTGTATGTGCGACCAGTAAATTTGCTGATTTAAAAACATATATTAAATATTTTTTGTTGCTGACAAACTTCAGCCTAATTGTTGGCGATAATGCACAAATGAGATGGATTTGCAACCGACATTAACTCCAAAAGAAGAAGAAAGGAGACGAACACCAAAGAGGAGGAAGGCGGATCAGTGTGAATGGGGGTTGAATGAGCACTGTGATGAGCTACTGTGTAAAAACAGGCAGGCCTTGGGGTTATCTCATGAATCTGCAGGTTTCACATAATCCTTGTAAACAATAAACAATGGCGAAGAGGAGTGCTTACTTTCTTCCCAATAAACCTAGTGTGCTAGAGGAGACAAATCCTGATGATGAGTCCGACTCTTTTTGTGAGGAAACTACTAACAATTGTGGCAAAAAAAAAAAAATCAGGAAATTCTGTTTTTGGGATGAGTGGCTGCAGGTATTCGCCTGGTTAAGGTATTTCAGGGAGACGATTTCAATGAGGTGCAAATTCTGCTGTCGATACCCACAACATGTGGGGCACAAAAAATTTGCTGAAGAGGCTGCTAACCAGTGCGCCAAGGAGGCTGAATGATATTAAAGTTTATCACGGCCTCTTTCATTGTCAAAGAAGAACTACCTTTTACAAAATTTAAAGGCAAAATCGATCTGTAAAGGAAGAATGGTGTAAAACTGAACGCAACATACAATAACGACAGAGTATGCGCACAGTTTGTTGGCATCATCGCAGATACACTGAAGCAGAAGACATAAGATTAGCCACATTGAAGTGTAACATGCACATGCTCAAGGTCGGAAAGTGCATAATTAATTGTTTAATCTGTATAACTTTCACTATAAAATGTGAATTAAAAACATTACAGTTTCTGCATTTATTGTCAAAGTATTTATCAGTAATATGGTGAAAATGAGAGGAATTGTGAATACTTACTTTGCAAGTCGATTTACAGTGAATTTGTGGTTACGCCCCTAAAATTTTAAGTTAGTTGGCCACTGTGCTCCTAGTGAACTTGGAACATGAAGAAATATAGCATACTTATTGACGTGCTTGTTTATCAACTAGATCCTACTAGTAGTGCACGATTCTATCTGATTGGCCAGATCCTCTTGTCTGTTTGACTGTTCTAGTTGTCTTTGAGTGAAAGTAAACAACCTCTAGGTCAACAAAGACCCAACAACAGAGAATCCAGCAGAACAGACACAATAGTTTTTGGATAGATTGAATACCAGTATTAAGCCATTGTTGTCAGCTTGTAGTATAACAGTGTGGACAGACAGTTTGGATTAGAACTCTTGAAATAACATGATATTTGCACTCAAAATACTTAGAATTCGCTGTACCTTTCCAGTCGACCAAATTGAATCAAGAGAGGGGGTCCAGCAGTGTGCAGCTATGAGGTAGATATGAAGCTACATAATGTTATAAAAATATATTTTTTTTCATTCATGGGCTGTAAAATATTTATGTTCTAAATATGGTAATTTTCCTATTCTGTGTTTATAAGTAATTAATCAAATCACTAGGCCATGTTTTCCAATCTTCAGTTTTCTACTTTTGGTGATCTTGTGCTGACTGTAGGCTTTTGACCGATGCTTGTTCTGAGTTCATAGGACTGGAACCTGATGAGGTATTTTGCTATTGTAGCCTGTCCACCTTGCGGTCCAAGGCCAGTGTTCACATTGGCAGGTGAAATGCATGTAGGGAGCACATGATGCTAATTGTCTCATTAGTCAATCTGTACAGACTGTCCACACTTTACTCAAAGTTGGCTTAGACTACTGTACATTGACTAAACTATACAGGATAGCCCAGCAGGGTGTCTAGGGTGGTGATGGCACCATGTTTCCATGTTGTAGTTGGTACTCCTATTATATCTATGGTAGGGGCATTCGAGACTCTCTTGGCTATTTCTGGTGGTCTCCGGTATCAACATGAGTTTCGTGATTTTCAAGATCACTGTTGTTTATAAATTAACAAGTTAGTTTAGCATTAAGCTACCTCGAACAGTATGATTCCTTTTCCGTCTTCAGCTGTTTCCTTTAATGTCTACATTTGGTTTAACCGCTGCTTTAGAGACATTCATGATGGATAGATACTTTATTAATCTCAGAGGGAAATTCACATGGTCCATGTTTATGTTCGAAGCTGTGTCTCTGGAAAGGTACTTTACCTCTTGGTGTGTTCTGCCTTCTGAGATACTTTTCTGCTCAACACAGTTTGTCAAGGGCAATTATTTGAGTTACGATAATGTACCTGTTAGCTAAAACCAGTCCAGACCTTCTTATCAACACGTTTATATACATACTGAATGTCTGTTTTTCTTTCTTTCTTTTTTTAATAAATAAATAAACTTTAAGTATGTTGGGTTTGATTTAATACCCAGAAAGCTTTAGCCGTCTCTTGGAACATCTTCTCTGTGTACTGCTCAGGGGAATCTGGGAATCTTGGAATCCTTTTCTTCCCATGCTGTGCTTTACACCATATTTAGCTCAGTAACATCGAAAACAGGGAATTGGTAGAAAACTGTGGGAAAAAGTACGACCCGTTTGGCGGTTTGGAGTTAAAGAATATTTGTCTCAAAAATATGGCCCAAGTCTTTTGCAGCTTTTCAGTCTGGTGATATATTCTTGTTTTTATGATTTGTTCCAGAGTATTTGTGAACCGCAGTTTGGCAATGGAGAAAATCAAATGCTTTGGTTTTGACATGGATTACACTTTAGCAGGTAAGGCAATGACACCCATTGTTTGTTACAAAGAAATTTATCACATAATTTCCTTGCAGTCTCTCTGACATTTTGCTGCATGTCGTTGGCTCAATAGAGTGTAATCGATGCCACCTGTTTCATGTTAGGTGCCTTTTCACAGTCTTTTAGAGTACTGGGGACAAATAGAATGAGGATATAATCTGGGCATATTATGTAAAATTGCATATATGAATAAATACACAATAGTATGGAGTACCTTAAAAAAAAAGTATCAGCTTGTCTTCAGAATATACACTGAGTGACATTTTTGACAAATTTGAGTTTCCCACTTGAAAAATTCTCAGGATTCCAACTGAAATAATTTTCAAAGGAGGATGTTTGTCATAAAAAATTTTACCATTCAAAACCGATTTGTTCTGCACAGGGCAGATCTGGATACATGTGAGGAAGTGTACGTCCAAAATGTCCACTTGGACTTCTTTATCTCTTGTGATAATAACAAACGTATATTTTTTTCAGTCAGATACAGTTTTTATAAAGTACATCTAGGTATGTAACTTTAGAGCAAAACATATCTGAACCAGATTCCGAAATGCTGAATACACAAACATATCAATATTTGTCCATCCAAAAGTGTACATTCCAAATCTAGGTTTATTCAATCAATAAATTAACACAAAATATATTTGTACCAATAAAAGCTCAAAAAAATATCAATTTGCTCCATATGTTACACACTCTTCATTTAGAATCTTATAGGCTGCTTATTTGGATGCAAACCCACACCGAAAGTGTGTCAGAAAGTTTGTCCTCTCCGAACCCTTTTGTTACAAAACTTAAGGTGTCCTATATTTGTTGCCTTCCCAAAATTTATGGATTTATTTCTACGAGTAAAAACTCACTGGTTATGGTATGCAACTTTCATTATTTCATTGCTTTCATAAACTTTGCAGAATGTTTATTAAATATTTTGTTACTTTAATTAAAGATATCGGTTGCTACATTTTTGTTTCTTTTACTCCGTATATTCTGAGCACAATTACAGTGTTGTCTGAATTTGTCCACTCTGAACCCAAACACTGGACCCTTATGTTGTTGGAATACAATACAGGAGTTTATCATTTTAAGACATGTATGTTCAAGCCAGTGTGACAAGTATTTTCAAGCCAGTGTGACCTTATACTCATTAATGCAAACATAAACTGGTATTCTTCCTGCAACGACAGGGCCAGCTGTAGCTTAATGGTTAGACAAGTGGCTTTGGGACCTAAAGGTTGCTGGTTCAATTCCTGAGCCAGCAAGGAAAATATGTGGCGGCTGGGGAGTGAACTGTGCCTTCCCTTCCTCCACCTTCATGGCTGAAGTGCTCATGAGCAAGGCACCTAACCCCAAAACTACTCTCTGGCACCCCATTGTGTGTGATAGCCCACTGCTCTGAATGTGTGTGTGTGTGTGTGTGTGTGTGTGTGTGTGATGGGTTAAATACAGAGGAAATAATTTCCCTTGCAGGATTAATACAGTATATATATATATAAAAAAGAAGTGTACTTTATCTCCCATGTTTGGTCATTACTTACAAAATTTTTGAATTAAATGAAAATTTTCCATTAATAATGAATGTTTTGAGACCATATTTGTTTCTAAATTGTAATAAATCCTCCAGTAAACTAAATAAATAATGTGATTAAAATTTTGGTTTTAACTTTGAAATCTTACTACTATTGATAATGGTAGTTTTGAAAGAAATTTTATTGTTTTGAACATGCATACTTTCAAAGGTCATAACTTTCAAGGAAATAATGTTACAGCCTAAATTTAAAGACGTTTTTATAACCTTGAACATTTAAGTACATTTCTTGGACTCCCGAGTGGCGCATCAACAAGGTGTGTGACTATTAACCCAGAGATCGCAAGTTTGAATCCAGGTTAGCACCACAGCCGTCTAGGACCGGCGCTCCACGGGAGCTAATTGGTCAAGCTCTCAAAGGAGGGAGGGATGGGATACACTCACTGCCCTGTCACTCACAGAGATTGCCAATGAGTCTGTGAGCTCATTCGTACTGGGGGGTGGATCGTGCATTCCCTCTGAGTATGTTAGACCGCAACCAAATGCGCATGTGCTTCAGTTCCAAAAGAGGTGGGTGACTAGCGTTCATGTTATGGAGGGGGTGTAAACATGCTTTCGGCCCACAGTTGGTGGTGGTCGTGTGATGGGGAAGGTAATAACTGATAACAGGGAGGGAATTGGATACGACTAAATTAAGGAGAAGGGGGGGGTTGATACTTAAGAGCTAATTTTTATAAGATACAGGCAGTTTTCTATTAGGGAGTGATATATGACCCCCTCAGATATGCCTGGATTTTTTTTGCAGGAAGGCCAGAAACAAAAATCCATATTTTCACGTCCTGGAACCCAACAGTTTTCATTCCAGGGCCTCTGGAAGTGTAGATTTATTTTTTTTTTGAGGGTCAAAATTGCACTTTTAAAAAAATTAGAGTTTGAAATTGAAATATCTCAATGCACCCACAACAGCCCGCCTTCATTTTGTTAGATGGAAGGAGCTCTGGAAAATTGTAAAATTCCAGTGGGCTGATGAGGGTGCCACTTGTAGGGTGTACTTTTTTGTAAATGTGACATATATGAGGTATTTGTGGACTGTGCCCTCAACATTACACACTCGTTTATGCACCATAGAACTCCACTAGCAAGCCCAACACTATAACACTAGAAATTAATATGGGATGATGAGGCTGCAACAATATAGATGGTGTGAAAGTTGGTCAAAATGTCATTTTTTGGTGTTTTTAGGGGTGCACGCTCATTAGATTTGAATAAATTCTTATCATATACCCCTGTATGTCTACTAACTATCCTATGAAGACCCTTTTCTGACCATTACGATGTGGTGTATATTCAAAAAAGTGAATATGAATCAAAATGCTTTATTGACATTTTTTAGAATACAAAAAACGGAACCGCATATCAAACATTACCTGATAGTCCTAGTGATTTCCTTTCTGCATGCTGGATAGGCATCATTAGTTCTGTATTCTAACTCTTTGAAAGTCAGAGTGAACACCTTGTGATACAGTATGTGTTTGAATGCCTCTGTTGGAGGAAGGTCCACTTTACTATCAACCAAAAAGATCTGGTGCAAACAACGTCAGTAGCACAACCTACTCAGTACACATCGTACATCAATACACAAACTCGTGTATTTTCCCCAAGAGGTTATAGGGGGTTTGGCTGTCGCCCATGCGTATGAAGATTGTACATAAGGGAGGGGAGTCTTCTGCTGTGTGCATTAGTCATGTTAAAATAACTGATGGGAGCGACAGCGTTTGTCGTACAGCGGGAGGGGGTTTTCCTAGATGTGCATGTCATGCACACGGGGGAGGGTAAAAAAATCCCCGAATCTTGCGTCTGTAATACTTGAATGAACCCCAGTCCTAATGACACCTTTTCTGCAATACACTATGATGACAAGATCATAACATGAAGGTCAGTTTTCGAATCCAAAGTCAAATCAAGTTCTGGGAACGATTCAAACAGTTCACAGTTTGTATTTCTGTATTGTAGCTGCAACTTTCTTTAAAAAAAAAAAAAAAGTAATGGCCACACCAATCCATTGTTGGTGCATCTAGGCTGTCACAGATATTATTGGCATGTTGCCAGAAATGCTGATCTAGGTATTCGAAGTAGGAGCCTGAAAGGTTAAATTAACAACAGTGTAATAGTTTGATATAACTTTTTATGGATCAGAAATTTCCTAAGAAATATCACAGAACATTGGATTCATGAACTTGAGATCCTTAAACAGAAAATATGGATGTGTCTACCTCCATTATTACCAAATTGATAACAGCAACAGAGAATATATTGGGCTCAGTAGTACATACATGTACAATGCTAATAGTCAGAAAGGGGTTACTTCAGTTGAAACCCACTACAATCTTGATAGGATAGTTAGTAGACATTTATTCACATCTGGAAACATCCAGTAATTCACCCTTAAAAAGCACCAAAAATGACATTTTGACCAACTTTATCGCCACCATATTAATTTCTAGTGTTATAGTGTTGAGCTTGCTAGTGTAGTTCTAACGTGCATAAATGAGTGTGGAATGTTGAGGGTGTAGTCCACAAATGCCTCATATATGTCACATTTACAAAAAAGTACACCCTACAGGTGGCACCCTCATCAACCCACAGGAATTTGACAATTTTCCAGAGCTCCTTCCAACATGGATTGGCATCTGTCAAAATGAAGGTGGGCTGTTGTGGGTACATTGAGATATTTTAATTTCAAAACCGAATTTTTTTTTAAAAAGTGCAATTTTGACCCTCAAAATTGGACCCTTCCAGAGGCCCTGGAATGAAAACTGTTGGGTTCTAGGACCTAAAAACTTGGGGGATTTTTTTCTCTTTACCGATAGGCCTTCCAGCAAAAAAATTCAGTCACATTTGAGGGGGTCATATATTACCCGCTGCCTGAATCTTAAAAATTGCCTATTAAAAAACTAGCAATTTAAGTCTTTGTGACTGATTGTTCCAAGAGACTGTGAAAATGCCCTTAAAACTGTGAACGGACCACAACCCTTTGCAGCACTGAACTTTGCAGGGACAGGGCAGCGTGCTTCGCCGTAAAAATAGCCAGCAGCACAGATTCTCTGAAACTCTGGGTAAACATGTAGTAGGATATATTTAAATGTTTGTCAGTGGTGTTTGGAACTTCTCATCGCGTTTCTAAAGTGCACTCATATTTAACTCTCAGCCTTATAATATTTCATATTGTCGCCAAAACCCACATATTAGCACTATTTAGAGGTTCGAGATATGTCATCAGTAAATTAATTCATCTTGTGCATTACCTCATGTTATGTTTGTTTATTTCGGGTCAACTGGGAACCCAGTACTGACATTTTAACCATGCAATGGGTGCATTGGGTTTCCCTCCATTTCTGCCCTGCCTCTCAGTGACTCAGCCGCTAACAGCAGCCGCCAGTTGCTAAATTGGGACTGCTTGCTTTAGGAAAGCAGATCAGCTCAGTGACATGCCCGAACTGAGGGGCCTGCAATCTCTACAGACTGCCCTGATTGTAGGCTCAAGGGAGACTTCACTGGCATTCGGCTGTTGACATCCCCAGCTTTATTGCTCACCATGAAGTGTTTACAAGGCAAAGGGATATCATGTTGTCTTGTGCTGGAATAATGTTGTGACCACAAACCTCGCCATGCTCTCAAATGGCCCTTTCTACTTCATGCTACAATCTCAGCTTGACTCACCTCGACTTGTCTTTTGCGGTTTTCTTTCATGTAAAAGTTGTCAGTAGTTCCTAACAGTACTTTTAAGTAGTTATTTGGTATCACCTACATATGATACATATGATTTTTTTGCCTTCCAGGAGTCACCATGCATTATCCTGTAAGCGTTCTAGGCACTTCCAATGGAACAGTTGAGAACCAGGGAGCTAGCTTGAGAACCATGGCAATGAAAAATGGCACATTACAATGTAGTGTAGCATGAATATGAGGTAAAATGGAAAGAAATTCATACCTCATGGCTCATCTTGACACAAGACTTGTTTTGTGGAGCATGCCTCATTCAGAACGTTACGGGACAGTACGGCCGAACCTTAGATTAATATGCTTCTTACCCAGGTCCACAAGATTGTTGCCGGCACCATCAGGATGTGTTTTAAAGTCAAACATCGCCCAAAAACGAAAAGCGGAGGTTTAGTCGACTAAGTGTAATTACAAACAATGTGCGTAATGAAATTTTTAGAATTTTTATATTAAAAGCGTAATGAGCAAAAAAAAAGTTATAAAATTGGCGATTTTGCCGATACGTGAGCACGGCCATATTTTATTTGCTGATGACGTACAAGCGCCACTAGAGCCAAATCATTTGATTCAACAGGACTGTACTGCGCACGTGGACACAGTGTTAGCTGGGACACAGTGTTAGACAACAAACTACAGAGTATGTATGTATTATTTTTCATTTCTATAGAAACTCCGTGGAATTAGCAATGACTCAAGAGTGTGACCGCTATTGACAGATCGAATAATTGAACATATTATCGCTCATCTGTTTTGATTTCTGCTGTTCACGTCTGTGTAAACGGTCGGCGCGTCCGTGGACGGATTTTGCAGGTCTATGCACAAAAATAGTCGCAATGGCACCAGCTACTAGCACTTTCTTGTATCTTTGCGGGAGATTTAGTGCTTTTGATATTTGTAAGTGTGTGTCATTAGTTGTAAAGCAATCAGCAGCAAAATGATCTTCACACACGACCTTCGAGTTACCAAACTTTAAATTGTTTACTGTGTGGCCGGTTCCAATAAAATGAAGCCACTTAGCCACAATTTCCGTCAAACTTGGATCTTTTGATGGATCAGGAATTTTGAAA
>JAQNCB010000009.1:7971951-7990930 GCA_030068295.1 Euristhmus nudiceps | reverse complement strand
CAGTATCAAAATACTCTTGAAATAAAATAAAATGCATATTAGTTATGAACAATTGTGTAATATATAATCTTCTGTGTCATTTTTACCAAGGGTTGAACTCAATGAGATCAGACACACTTTGGCGAGTTGGTTTTCTGATTGGCTAGTAACTTTGTTAGGTAACTAGTCCGACTGGCTGGTAAAAAAAAAATTAAAAAATTTAACACATTAGTCGCACTGGAGTATAAGTCGCACCCCTGGCCAAACTATTAAAAAAAAACTGCGACTTATAGTCTGGAAAATACGGTATACACTAATATACCTGGCAGCAACTTAAAATCCCAAAGCTTAATTGATGAAACTGCCCCGTCATTTACCTCGTATGAAGAGATCGGCTTGGGATGGCTCTTAAGTGCGTTGACTGCTTTCGAGTAGCTCAGCGCCCTCCACTTGTCACCTGTATGCGTGTACACTTTGGCTAACTGCTCCAGCTTGTCAGTGATGTGACAGTTGTGGTTTTTATTCTTCGTTTGAGAAGACTGGGCACACACCCACTTTCCCAGCACCTCTGGCGGCTTTGACACATTACACTGCATGTCATCAGGAAGGCCAGAATCGCGTTTAACCCCGCTAATCAGAGCCTCTAAATCATTCTGTGACACACCGTCTTCCTCTTGGGCTTCTTCCTGAATCTCAGGCACCTGTAGCACATATAAAAAGAAAGAGCATATGCTTATCGAAGTACAGTAGGTACCATGACTACAAATATAGGATTGGCTTTTTGGCGGTCGTTTCATTATAAAGATGAAAATCTGATTTTAGTAACGGAATATTAAAACCAAATCAGTTCAAAACATTCTCAGAAACAACGTACCATATTTTCCTCACTATAAGGCGCACCTAAAAGCCTTAAATTTTCTCAAAAGCCGACGGTGCGCCTTATAATCAGGTGCGTCTTATATATGGATCAATATTGATTAATCATGGCTAGCATAGTCAGGGTGTTAAGGTGGATGTTAAATTCCACCAGGCTGGGCTGCTGAGGATCTATTTGTGAGACCACGCAGACAGTGATGGGTGAAAATAAAAACAAACCTTTATTGAGGGTACTCCAAAAAACACGGACTGAATTCCAGACGTACAAAAACGGTGTGCACAGTCTCCGTGGCACAACCAGACAGGGTAATCATGAAGAGCTAGGACGTAACTTTACTGACATTCAGCAGCCTGATAGGAATACCAAACTCACCGCAAACAGTCTTTTATCCGTGAGAGTATATACACAATATAGTCCGTAACAGAACTCAAGCACACAAAGTCTTCTTGACAGTACATACATGAATCCAGCAGCCACGTGCTAATTAGCCACAGTTTATACAGCCAGCTTAACACAGCAAGGGTGGGCGTGGGGCACACCACTCAGCTTTGTTGACATTCCCTTTAGCGCAGCTCCATCTAGTGGATGCATAACGCAACACCAGTCACTACTGTATTCATTGAAGGTGCGCCTTATAATGCGGTGCGCCCTATATATGAAAAACAGTTTTCAGATGGGCCATTCATTGAGGGCGCGCCTTATAGTGCGGAAACTATGGTAATATACTTTAATTAACAATTTTTTGCTGAAAGCAAGGTGGACATCACTGAATAGCCCCTGAGATGAGTCCCCTGAGGCGCATAATTGTTGTATACTACACTGGGTACTGGTGTGCCTGGTGGCGTAGTAGTTAGAGTGCTGGGCTCATGATCAGGATTTCGTGGGTTTGAATCTCAGTAAGACCTCCTCCGTGCTAAGACCTCTGGGTAAGGTTCACAAGTGTGCCTCTGTTCACCCAGCAGTATAAATGGGTACCAGTAAAAATACTGGGAAGGTAACCTGTGATGGACCAGCGTCCCATCCAGGAGGATGGGAACTCCTAGTCGTTTCACGCTACAGAAACCGGGGATAAGCACCGGCTGATGAGCCTCTGGGCTCGGGTGTAAAAAGCCCACCTTTACACTGGGTACTAGGAACACTGCTGCAAGCTATTCAGTAAGTGTATAACCAAAGTAAGAGCCTTGGCTTTAAGTTGAACTCGTTTCCAGTGAATGTTGGGCTCCAACAGGGTCACCTCTTTTCAGTGAGCCTGGCTGTGGTATTTATGGATAGGATCTCAAGGTGTACTCATGGGGAGGAGAGTATCCAGTTTAGTAACGTTAGGATTGCATCTCCTTTTGCAGATAAATATTGTTCTGTTAGACTTTTAAGAGCGTGACTTTCAGAAGACACTGGAGCGGTTTGCAGCGGAGTGTAAAGCATCCAGGATGAGAGTCAGCTCTTACAAATCTGAGGGGAAAGTTGGATTGCCCCGTTCGTGACGGGGACGAATCTTTACCTCGAGCGAAGGACTTCTATCATCTCGGAATTTTGTTTACGAGTGATGGTAGAAGGGAGTGGGAGAGCCCAATTGGTGCTGCATCGATCCATTATGGTGGAGAGGAAGCTCAGTCGAAAGGAAAAGCTTTTAGTGTACCAGTTCATCAATGTTCCTGCCCTCACCTATAGTCATGAGATTTGGGTAGCGACCAAAAGCATGAGATCATGGATACAAGTGGCTGAAATTAGTTTCTTTTGGAGGGTGTCTGGGTTCAGCCTGATTGAAAGAGCGAGGAGATATCCAATGGAAGCTCAGAGTTGAGCCGCTGCTCCTCTGTTTTGAGAGGAGTCAGCTAAAGTGGACTGGGCATTTGATTGGGATGTCTCCTGGTTGCCTTCCTTTTGAGGTTTTCTGGGCATGTCCAACTAGGTGGAGGTCCTGGAGCAGACCCATAACTTGCTGGGTATCCCATCTGGAGCTGGAGACTGTTACTGAGGAGAAGGATGCCTGGGTTTCCCTCCTAGACTTGTTGCCTTTATGCCCCAAGCTCTGATAATCTACGTAAAATGGAAGGATGGATGGATACCATCCCACTGCACTCGTGAGCAAGTGCACTGCTGTTTTTCGACCCCTTTCTGTTTTAGCATGCATACCATGTAAAAACTAAGAAAAAGAAACCAAAATAAGACTTTTATGGCTTTTTTCTGCCATATTTTAACCATGACATACTCAGGTGAAGTAAACTCTGTGCTTTGAGCTAAGTGGTTGCAACTCCTCCCTAGGATAAAAAAAAGCCACCACCACTTGGTTGGCTCTTCCACTAATGCCGGAGGTATTCCATGCAGGGCCAAAAATAAAAAATAAAAAAATCCTTTGTTTCCAGTAACATTGCAGAATAATTTTGGGTCTGTAGCTTGGTAAAAGTTTTTTTTTTCCTTCATTCCACCCCCCCCTCCCCCCCTCCTCTCCGCCCACACCCCTTCTCTCTCAGCACCGCTCAAGTGAACTTTCCCGATTGAGACTCTTAAAGACACAGTGCACCTATTGACACTGAACAACAGTAACCACTGGGTTACAAAAACACATGAAAAAAAAAACTTTAGAGTTGGCAGGAAAAAAAGGGAGTCAGTCGGGTAAACGGAAACAAAGTTGTTGTTTTTTTGGCCCAACATAATCTAGAATTAAGTACTTGATGAAATACATCTTGTATTTTTCTTTCTTTCTTTCTTTCTTTCTTTCTTTCTTTTTTATTAAATAAACACTACGTTATAATCCTGCTGCCAGGAACCAGCCCCCAATTCTTTGTCACCTAATGCCAGTAAACAGCGAAGAAGCCATCATAAGTGGTTTGAGTACAGCTTGCAGCTGAGACTCCCTTCTAAAATCAGGGTTAGTACATATTACACAGAAACACAAGAAGGCCAAAATAAAATGAGATTTTTCCATTTTAAAGAATGATAATGACGAACAACACCTGCTCCATGTGACCGAGACAAACTAAAGTGTCCGTTGTTTTCATTTCAGCAACACCAACTCAGGATAATATTTTCAAATTTCATGATCGTGAACCAATCAGATCGTATTTTTGCCATCCCATCTAATGTATACTAATCAATATTCAGTTTTGCATCAGTTCACGCTCTTGATGCTGATCGATAAAGGTAGGACAGAAGTAAAGCACACATAACTATACATTAAATACATTATAGCACGTATATCCATCACAATGATGTTATTTGTTTCATCACCAATACAACAGGATAACGGATATCCTGACTCGTAGGATGTGTCCTTTACCTGTTAAATCACTTTTACAACAATGTTGCTGACACTGAGAACAAACTGAATAACTCAAAATGTTTCCTGAGCTGATGATTTGAACAACAGGAGTTTAACCTTGATCAGCAAATCCGCTTTGAGACCCCGGATAAATTAAAACAGGCAAACAAACAAACAAGCATCTGATGGATTCTGCAGAGGCTTTACCACGTCAGCTGAATTATCTTGAGCTGATTTGTGATCAGGCAGCTGTGTTTCCTCAGGAACAGGGGTGCGGCTGACAACACATTGCTTTGGTTCCTCGGAGGGAGCATCCTGAAGACTGGCGACAAAAAATAAAAAATAAAAAAATTAAAAATATGATATATATTAACCGTCCAAAAAAAAAAAAAAATAGCTTCATGTGTGATTGTATTTTAATTATACACAGTGTGTCATCACTGAGATTGCTTGGGTTTAATTCAAATCAAGTGCAAACTGTTTTCACTGTGCGATCAATATTTTGGTATTTAGGGACCAAAGCCATATATATATTATTTACGAAGAAATACCAGTTGTGTGGAAGAAGTCTGTAGTCTTTTGTGCTCAAACGCTTCTTCGCAGAAATGCAGGCACTGAGCCAAGTACACTTTACCAGCTGCACAGCAGGGGGAAAGGTTTCCATCTTCAGCAGCCTCGACGCTCGCTCCATGTCTACCGACTCGTCCACCACCACATGCGTGCAGCTGGGACCGTAAGCAGCTTCCACCTGGCCCCCATTCTGCACGATCTGCTGCTGGAATATGTCACACCTGGCATTTCCTATGCCAGCAGGGACTATGTGGACGCAAATACCCTGAAAAACACTCCCTAAAAGCGGAAAACAGATGTTGAGGAGCAGCAAGGCAAACGTCGTCCTATGGGATCTCCTTCCAGATGGACACACATACAGTAGTCATGATAAAATCCTCCAGTAGTACACATGATAGCATTCAACAAGAAACATCAGGATGGACTGCAATCACATAACAGAGATATACCTGCCTGGCTGAGAATAAACCATCACATAGTGAGAGGCATCAGCTTGAAACCTCTACTGTTTTACTGCTATTATTATTCATTTATTTATTCATTCATTCATTTTCTGAACTGTTTAATCCCAATTAGTGTTGTTGGGAGGCTGGCGACCATCCCAGCCAAATATGGGCGAGGGCCAGGCCCTAGCAGGGCAGAAAAACACTGATGGCTATGTAGCTAAGCTTGACGAAAGTCAGCAATGGTTCTTTTACATGCCTCTCACTACAGACAGTGAGAGACACGGCCAGCCTTTGATAACCCAGTTAGCTGCACTGGGGGGACAGCAGTGACAACCGTTGGCAGTGGGGCTTGAACCCCCGACCTTGGGATCAGTAATTCAGCACCTTACCACCGCTGCCCATCCCAGGAGTCACCAGGAATTTATCCCGCAGTCCTGCTGACCGGACAGGTGTTGGTGCATTTTCTCTAATAGCAAAGCTTGGACAGCGGTTACAAGGTTGTAATCATGAGATTAATATTATTATGCACCCAGTGTGCGATTTGACCTTCATCCTACCAACATATTTTACATACAAATAGTACCAACACAAAATATAACTGTTCATTGTATTATTTTTTCACTTAAAATGTTTTATTTGGTTGAAACAAAGAACATTCATCTCAAAATTTCATAACGTACTTCCAGTTTGGCTACAAAGATATCCTTATAGAGAAGTGTATTACCGCCACCACCTGGACTGGAGAGGACGCGCGGGATCATGATGCTGAATAATTTTTCGTAAAATGAAGCGAAAAAACCTTTGCATATCATTTCGTAAAATGAATTTTTCGTGTACTGAAACTTTCATATCTCGAGGTTCCAAAAATTCATACGTTTAATATCAATATCATATTTTCCCCTTAGGGTCCGATCGGACCTCAGAGAAAAATCTGAACTGACAGTACAGACGAAAACTGTATTTTAAAACAAATCTTATTTTTGTGATTCACAGACGATGACCAACAAAGTCATAAAGCATGATAGCTGTGATCGGTAATATGTCCGTGTGGTAAATAAATAAAAAAAAAAAAAAAAAAAAAAACAGGCGGGGTCCGCTCGGACCCTACTCGGTAGGATGAAGGTTAACATGCTATTGATCCTGAAGTGAATCACTTAAAAGTAAAACTGTATACTTGTTGATCCTTTTTGTGCATGACAGATTTATTTAGCACTTTTGGAAGGAATATCTAAGTTATAACTGAAGTGACAGTCCCACCTGACAGTTATTCTCGCCTCACACCTAGTAGTCCTAATATAGGCTCCGAATCAGGGTAAAGCTGAATGAATGAGGGTTTTTAACCCTAGATGCCCATATTTGAGTTATGTAGTAAAATTTCTTTACCAGTAATAGGCTGACTTGGAATTTTCTTGACGGGGGGGACATCTTTACTCTCATGTGGCCGATGCCTTTTCACTTTTTGGAAGGCTTTCTTAATGCCATGAGTCTCCATGAGTACTGTGAATAGGTGGCAAATGAAAATGTCTAATATTAGTACAGAAATGTCTTTAAAGCAATGACAGCAAACAGCTACTCAATCACACACTCTTACACTACGAGTATAAAAGGCACTATTATCTCTTTTCTGAAGTGCAACAGTTCCTTAGTAAATAGTACGTGTTAAAACCATGACAGCAGGTTTATTAAGGCATGCTACTCAGTGTAATAGTACACATTTTAGGACTATTTAGTGTCCCAAGTGTGCTGCACAATTCTGAATTAGCATAATGTCAAGCATTTTAAGGTTTATTCTCCCCAATGAAACACAAGAA
The DNA here is from genome assembly GCA_030068295.1 of Euristhmus nudiceps. Classification (NCBI taxonomy): domain Eukaryota; kingdom Metazoa; phylum Chordata; class Actinopteri; order Siluriformes; family Plotosidae; genus Euristhmus; species Euristhmus nudiceps. Next base: position 7,983,988 of record JAQNCB010000009.1, on the reverse strand, counting down.
GCAGTGTGTAAAGCTCTGTGGATCGGATGTCCCAGTGTGGAAATATTACAGAGGGTTAGGTCAATCAGAGTACAAACCGGATTCCAAAAAAAAGTTGGGACACGATGCAAATTGAGAATAAAAAAACTGACTGCAATGAATTTTCAAACTTCTGTTAGGAATAGGCCAACAGGCTGTTTCCCTTGAGGAAGAAATTCTTGGTCTGGCTGTGAAGGAATGAAAGAAAAGGAAGAAGAAAATTGACAGATGGACCCAACCATATAAAAAGGTGAGCAAACTCTCCCCAGTAATGTGTCCACTGCTTGGAGAAGACAGTATCTCGCAGTGTGGCGGATGTCGCAAAATGACAGGGTGAACCTGGATTTTTGTCAACATTCATTAGAAAAGTAGGCAAATCCTACTGTCATCAATCACCACTCCATTAATTAAAGGCTTTACATGGGACATCCCACAAAGAGAAGCAGTGTGTGACACTCATCGGATGTGATGTCCCAGGGTGGCAACTCTCTCTAAGGCAGTATCAGAGTGTGTTGGTCAATAACTAGTTGATGTTTATAGGGAGGGTGGGTCACTCAGTACATGATTTCACAGAGAAGGGCTACTGCAGAGTGTGTGGCATTAAAGAATGTGTAGCTCACATGGCAGATCATTGTGACAGCATGACAAAAAGACAGAGTGGGACACAAAGTCCAGCCCCCATAGGAGCATCATTACATGGGGCATCCCACGTTTAATAAATGTGCCACATTAGGGCAATAGACCAAATCAGAGTCTCAGTGCACTAATATCCCCCAACACACTGTACATGTCCCCATCATAGAAAAAATACATTGATAAAGTATAATCAGAAAGGTCCAGCAGAAGATGTACTTCCTGCATCAGGAGCTGCTGAACCAGTTCTACTCTGCCATCATTCAGTCTGTTCAGTGCTCTTCCATCATTGCCTGGTTTGGCTCAGCCACCAAACTGGACAGAGACAGAATTCAACGGACCATCAGAACTGCAGAGAAAATCATTGGTGCCAAACCGCCCTCTATTCAGAACTTATACTCCTCCAGAGTCAGGAAACGAGCAGTTAGCATCACTACAGATCCATCTCACCCTGGTCACAACCTATTTACACTTCTTCCCTCTAGTAGGCGTTACAGATCACTGTACACCAGCACAACAAGGCACAAGAACAGTTTTTTCCCCCAGGCCATCAGTCTGATGAACACTGAAATGTGTCAAACCCCCTGACACCAAATTATCCACTTCCTCCGTTACAGAGGGTTTTTTTTGTTTTTTGCAGTCTTCCTATAATTGATGTCATTACACTGTCACTGTATTTCTGCTGTACATATTGTCCATACAAATCCGACTCACAAACATATTTATTCATTATTTATTATCGACCCCATTGCACTATCACTCATTACTATTCTTGTATTTTCTTTCATTTATAGTTCAGTTGTCTTTGTCCCTGTTTTTGTATGTTTTTTCCTTTATTTGTAAGTACACTGAGGGCAACAAATACTGGAGTCAAATTCCTTGGCCAATAAACCTGATTCTGATTCTAAAGTTTCTCCCAAATGTTCTGGATTGTGTTAGGAAGATTATTAGGGGACGTGACATCACAGATACAGACAATCGACGACGTTTGCGTTTCATTAGATCTTTTTAAGCTTCTCCCATCAACATCAACGTCTCTGCTTACTTATTATGCAAACACGATAGACCTTGATATTTATGGTGGAAAGCGCCTCAAGCCAAATATTGCTTGAAGAATGGCTGCAGGTGAGTACATAAAATGCGAGCTGGTCTCCTAATATTTTTTAACTTATTCCCCAGAAAAGGAATGAATGAACCTTGCTCCTTTAGCCCTGCTTGGAAAGAAAACTGTTTGCAATGTAAACAAACGGAAGCATGATGGGAAATCAGAGTTTTCTGAGCCAGATTTAATTAGATAGCTCTCACAAACTGGCTCCATGTTTTAACACACTGCTGAATACACACAGAAATGGGAGAAGAATGGAAGAGAAGAACTTCTAAGGCGAAACGGAACAGAAAATAGCCTTGTTTACTCCATAGACCGGAAGTAGTTCACGCACATGACCACTCGGGTCTATTTCACTCTTAGGACTAACCATCAACAAACCACAGCTTTAAAAAAAAATAAAACAAGGTTTAAAATAAAGTTTCTCACGTTTTTAATATGCTAATTTCCTCACACATCCACCACGTAGAGCTTTCCCGAATACATGAACTGTTACTCAACCCACAACAAATCCTTCAAGTCCTGCAAAGGGATTTAAAACGATCACTTCCGGGTCATGGTAATTTTATAATTGCTATAAACAAAAAGTAGTTATTTGACTATTTGAATGTTTATACAAGCGTACAACATATTGAAAAACATACAATATTTATGTATTAAAATACCTACTTTATTTTATTTATTTATTTATTTTTAACCTCTTCATTGTTTCTATGGAAACCGTCCTCTATGTTTGTGTTGCAGGAAGTTTAGCAAATATGGCCGTCCAGAGCTGGCCAGATCTCCTGAAGACTGCTAAGAAAACGGCGTTGATCTCAGATGGTATTTTACTCTTTTGTTGTTGTTGTTGTTTTGCTTTATTAAAAAAATATTTGTTAATATTAGTGATAGCAGCTCGGGACTCTGACGCAATGACATAGCTTAAGTGGGAGATGCCTTTTCTGAGAGCTCGTGAACAGATCCATTAATGAATCAGCATGAAATATTATAATTAAATAATGATATATAAAACACCAGTTAGTAATCTCTTAAATAATATAGAATATCGTAAAATATCACATGCTTTGAAATAAAAAACTGATTAGTTTCCCAAAAGTACATTGCTAGTTCAGAGGAAGCAAATTTCTGATTTTTGGTTCTTGGAGCGACTGTTTTTTTATATTTTTTTTTAGCTGTTAAGCGTGTTACAGGGGACAGTGGTGGCTAAGGTGCTGGCTTCCTGATCCGAAGGTCACGGGTTCAGGCCCCACTATCACCAAGTTTTCACTGCTGTCCCCCCAGTGCAGCTAACTGGGTTATTAAAGGCCAGCCATGTCTCTCACTGTCTGTGGTGAGCGGCACGGAAAAGAACCATTGCTGTCCTTCATGAAGAGTAGGCCATTGGGTTGCTGGCGGTGTGTTTTTGCCCTGTGATGACCTGATGAGATGTCTAAGGTGTACTCTGCCCTCGCGCAGAGTCAGCTGGGATGAGCGCCAGCCTCCTCGCAACCCCAATTGGGATTAAGCAGTTTGGAAAATGAAATAATGAATGAATGATGTGTGTTACATCTACAATATTAGTGCCATACTGTAAATATACCATATTTTTTATCATTGTTTGTGCAGAGCTGTCTATCACACCAATCCCCACTGTCACCACTGTTGGGCCCTTGAGGAACGCCCTTAACCCTCACTTGCTCAGCTGTATTAATATATAATATTGTAATATATATCGCTCTGGATAAGAGCATCTGCCAAATGCTGTAAATGTAAGGTTCTTCATGAACTGTTCCCACAAGGCTGAAGGCACACATCTCTTTGTATCGTGGAACATTCACCTTCAAAGCGCTTCACAACCTGGCCCCACCATACATATCTGACCTCCTTCACATCGCCACTCCTGCTCACTCACTGCGCTCTCTGTCCCCCCTGTTCGCCTCGTTACCATGGGGAGTAGGGCATTCAGTCACTCTGCTCCCCAACTCTGGAACTCCCTCCCTCCTGACCTCCGTACCATAGATTCTCTGCCACTCTTTATATCCAGACTCAAAACTCACCTGTTAGACAATCCTACACTACCTAGCCACACACTGACTTTCTTTGTATCCTCTGTTTTATTTTATTGTTTTTGTGTTTTTTTTTTCTTTCTCAATATATTTTTACTGTACAGTGTCCTTGGGTGTTTTGAAAGGCACTTTTAAATAAAATGTATTATTATTATTATTATTATAACATTATGATTTACCCTCACTGCAACAAAGGTGTCCATGAAAATCTCCGGCACTCAACTCTTCTGGGATGAACTGTAATGTTATCTGTGCCCGAGACCTTCTCAACTAACACCAGTCTCCAGCCTCTTCTTGCAGCTGAATTGTCTCAACAGCAAAAGAGAACAAAAACCTCGAATATCATTTTAATCCTATTTAAGCACATATAGGGGTGATAGACAGGTGTGCAAGCTTTTGGCCATATAGGGTCACTATGAACACTAGTCCAAAGTCTTAGTGACTGGTATCTTAAGTCTTTCTAATGATCAGTTAAAAATGTACCTGTTGTCTATTGCATTGTATATTCTGATGGAATAGATTCATAAATCTGTCTTTACAGGAAAAAGGAAAGTGCACTACTTGTTTACAGACGGTACCGAGATGGCTGAAGAATATGACATGATGACAGATGAACTTCTTTGTAAGTAAACTTTAAGCCTTTGGTTTTTCATATTTTTAAAACATCATGTTCATGTTCATCTAATGTTCTCATCATTTCTTGAGCCGGAAGGCAAAGCTCTCAGTTTACCCATCGATCTACGTTCCAACCCTCATCTATGGTTACAAGCTTTGGGTATTGACTGAAAGAACAAGATGGCGGATACAAGCGGCTGTAATGAGCTTCCTTCACAGGGTGGCGGGGCTCTCCCTTAGTGATAGGGTGAGAAGCTCAGCCATCCGGGAGGAGCTCGGAGCAGAACCGCTGCTCCTCTGAATTGAGAGGTTCCAGTTGAGGTGCATCTGATTATAATTCCCCCTGAACGCCTCCTTGTTGTGGTGTTTTGGGCATGCCCAACCAGGAAGAGACCCCGGGGTTGACCAATAACATGCTGGAGAGACTATGTATCTCAGTTGGTCTGGAAACGCCTTGGTGTCCCCCCCCTGGAAGAGCTGGAGGAAGTGGCTGGGGAGAGGGACATCTGGACCTCACTGCTTAGACTGCAGCCCCCATGACCCGACCCCGGAGCACGTGGTAGATGATGATAATAATGATGTTCAAATTTTAATTTTTTTTTCCAGCACGTGGCTTGCGCTCTAAAACCAAACTTGGAGGACAAGGAGCGTGGCAGGTGGAAGTGGGGGAAACAGGCACGAACCCAACTGAATCGGGACATGTCAAAGAGAATAGTTCTAATGTATGTTGTTGTCTTGTAATGTGACGTTGTTCTTGTACCAGCTTCAGCTGCGTTATATATGACTTTGATGTTATTTTACCTCTGTAGCCAGTCTTTATACGCAAGGACACCAAGAGCAGTTTCCAGTGGAGGGTTCGTAACCTGCCTTACCCAGTAGACACCTATAAGATCTCAGTAGAACCTCTGGAACGTTGCTGTATCATCCGGACCACAAACAAGAAGTAACTTAACAATTGTTTATTTATTTTCAATAACTGCTTTATAGCGGTCAGAGTTACGGTGGATTTGGAGTGTATCCCCGGAATACCGGATGGGAGGTTGGAATACACTGAGGAGTTAACCCCATCTAAGGGCTGTACTTATTGACAGGCAGATACACAGATGATCTGCTGATCTCAGCTGATCTGAGTTTTCAGGCAGTTGATTGGTCAATCTGTGTGCTCTTTACAGATTCTGACCAATAAACTGCCTGACGACTCGAGCCGTCAGGTGTGCTGCTCCTTGGTTGAAACAAAATCCTGCAGCCACACGGCCCTTTTGGGAATGAGTTTGACACCCCTGCTCTACACGCACAAAAACATGTCAGATGAATTGTCAGTGATAAATTGCTCCTATGTTTGGATGGTTGCCTGTATGGGTGTACAGTGTTCCTGCTTCATGCTCGTGTACAGCATGCAATGACAATAATAATCCCATAGGGGGTGCTATTGGGAAAGTTTAAATGTTTGTAATATAAAAGCATCCTTTTATTTATCTCCTGTTTCCCAGGTATTATAAGAAGTTCAATCTTCCGGACCTTGACCGTTGCCAGCTGCCTCTAGAGAGCTCAGCCTTGAGCTTCAGCCATGCCAACAACACTTTAATCATCAGTGTAAGTTATAATCCTATTATAATCCCACTGGAATAATACTAAAAAGATCCCACTTACAATGTTTTTAACTCATTTCACCTAAAATACTCTATATTTAGTCCATATAACTGTATAAAGCTATTACCTTTTTTTTTATAAGATAGAGGAAAATATTACCTAGAATCCACTCGGGCTTAGTGAGATAGTTTCAGAGAAACATGCAAAGGAAAACTCCATTTTATTCTCTGATTGGATCTACTTTTCTTTCCTTTGTATTGTGCTTACTGCACTTGTAAGCATTTCTTTCACATCTGTCATAGTATAAGAAGCCGAGAGAGGTTTTGAGGCTGGAACAGGAGGTGATGAAGGAACTGAAGAAACTGAAAGTCGCAAATGAAGGAGATGTGGATTGTAAAACCCAGTGAACTGATGTGGACACTCCGTTTCATTATGAACATCTATCCATAAAACTTGTTTTTTTTTTGTTCTTTTTGCTGTTCTTTAGGTTTTTTGTAGAACTATTATGTATTGTGTAACTTTAAAATCACCGGTCTGTATATACAGAACTGTGCAGAAAGCAGATGTCTTGGGCCACATGAAAGAAAAAGGCTGTTGAGCAAAGACGCTTTCAAACAAAGTAGAGTAGTAAACAAAAGTAGAACAATGTAATGAAAAGTTTAAATAAAGTGCTTTTACTTTTAAAACTTTGCTTATATTTATTCACATTTTTTGGGACGGCATTTTGCAGAGTCATGGAATATAGCGTGCACAGCATAATTTTAACCCATCGATTTAATTTTTAATGGTTGTCCAGTGTCTGTGTGTGTGCTCACCACATCAAACCCAATAAGGATTGGCACAGTTGTTGAGTAGATGCTGATTGGCTGGTATATATTGCTGATCGTTATGTATTGTGACACAGCAGGAAAAGAAAAAGAAACCTAAAAATTACGGCTCATAAACCACCACTCAGACTCGTGCAGAATAAAAAAAATCTAACTCAAGCATGCAGACAAACTTGAGGTAAATATATGTAAATGAGCAAATGGCGAAATCAGAAGCTTGACAGAGCATGAACCCATTAAACAAATCTTTAAACTAAAAAGACAGGTGGTGCAAATGAACGCAGAAATCATCGAGTGAAAAGAAAGGCACTGAAAAGTGATCACAGACTCAGACACCTATCCGTAGAGGCATAGAGGGAGTTTTACTTTTAGGCAGAGTCTGAATCTATGAGTACCATATTTTCCGGACTATAAGTTGCACCGGAGTATAAGTCGCATCAGCCAAAAATGCATGATAAAGAGGAAACAAAGATATATAAGTCGCACTGGACTGTAAGTCGCATTTTTGGGAAATATATTTAGTTTCTAGTCCAATGTGAAGTACCTCAGTAAAGTAAATATCTTTTATAATTTATGCATTTTTACAGCAACATGAAATTGACAGGACTCCCCGGTTGACTTAAATTCTGGTGCTCAATTTTATTTGTTTTTATTTAACACTCATTTGCCGTTTTGCAATGTCATAATTATTTTTTATTTGATTTTGGGGCGCTGACTTGTTTTATTGTGGTGGTCGGAGTTCTAATTTTTTTATTGAACAACACTATCAAAATACTCTTGAAATAAAATAAAATGCGTATTAGTTTGTTTTGTGTAATGATATTTCATTAAGCTGCACATTTTGGATGGTGCAGCTGTAATGAATTTTTTTGTTTGTTTGTTTTTTTTTAACCATAGATGCCCAGTTAACAAAACAGTAGTGATTACACTAGTTACACTCATGCTATTTTTGAAGCCTAGAAGAGTTCCAATTTTGGATTCATCCAAGAGCATCTTGGATTTATTAGTATATTCTCTTCCATGGAAATTCTAACAGTTTCTTACATTACCCACAATATAATTTTCCTACCTCCTGATAGTAGCACCAATGGGACTTACAGAGAGTAGCGCAGCAGAGCTCTAGTCCTTTACTCCTCATCTGTTACACTGCTCAAACAGATCTGATTCCCAAACCTTCAACTCTTATGCTAATGAAACACTACCATACTCAGACTCACTCACCCGTATGACAAACTGCTTAATACTACAATTAGGGATGCAGGGAGGCTGGAGCCCATCTCAGCCGCAACGGGTCACAAGCAGAGAACACCCTGAACTTCTTGGCAGACCATCACAAGGCAACATGCACAAGCATTCGCACATATTCACACAGAGGGGTAATTTGGAACAGCCAATTAGCCTGATATGCCTTTTTTTTTACTGTGTGAGGAAACCCATGCAAGCATTGGGAGAACATCCACACTGAAACATTTGAGCCTGGGACTCAAACCCAGGACCTTTTTGCAGTGAGTCACTCATTTTAGTCACTGTAGCACTGTGCCCCACCATCATACTCAACATCTTGTATTATGGCAGCTGGCTGATCTGGGATTCTGTCAACACTGTGAAGTAAAACTGCATTTCATTCAGAAACTCTGCGTTTAACATTTGCTGTCTTCAGTAATTCTACTGTGTATTTAATTTTTATACCATTTAGAAAATATTTTCCAGAAACGGCGCTCACAACCTTGACTATTCTATCTGATGGTTACGATTGATTGGATGTTTTTCAGGGCAGTGGTGGCTGGGTGACAGATTACTGATCCAAAGGCCAAGGGTTCAAGCCCCACTGTCACCGGGTTGTCCCTGCTGTCACCCCAGTGCAGCTAACTGGGTTACCAAAGGCCGGCCATGTCTCTCACTGTCTGTAGTGAGAGGGATGTAAAAGAACCATTGCTGACTTTCATCAAGAGTAGCTGCATAGCCGTCAACGTGTTTTTACCCTGCGATGGTCAGGTGAGCTGTCCAGGGTGTACTCTTCCCTCACCCAGAGCTGGCTGAGATGGGCGCCAGCCTCACTGTGACCCTAATTAGGATTAAGTGGTTCAGAAAAAGAAAGAATGAATGAATAGATGTTTTTCCTCCTATTGTGCTCGGAATACTGTATACTAATGGGATGTGAAAGCTGGAATAAACACAATACAACATTCATCAACAAATAAATTTCAGAAATGTTAAGCAAATCACAAAAAAAACGTATATATATATATATCCATCCATTAATATCTGCACTGATTCTCCATTAAGATCACAGAGGAAGCTGGAGCCAATCCGAGCTGACTTCAGGCAAGAGGCTGGGCAGACTGCCAATCTGTCGAAGGGCTCACACAAAGAAAACTAACACCTATGGGTAATTGGATTATATTAAATTTGGGTCCTAATCGGGCATCTAGAAGAACACTTCTGCTTGTGCGAGCTACACACCTCAAGTACCTTATCAGCTAAATAAACCCAAATAGACAGCAAACAGCCTGTGCTGCCAATTCCTATGACCACCAATTTCCAATACATTGCACGTGTAGCTCAGTAGCTCAGCGTTCATGGAACAGGTGTGTATTCCTGTTTGTGAGACCCTGCATCAGTAAAACAGGTGCTGGAAGGTGATAATTAAAATGAAAACTAGAAAAGCACTCGGAGAGCGCAGACCTCCACCAGGCTATAGGGTCACTAAACTTTTTTCTTTATTTTGAAATACATGCAATGTTGATGTCTGGAGAATTTTTGCTAATGATTCCAAGTAATATTTGATGAGTTAGAAGCATTTTTTTTGTCAAAACCGGCCCTATCTCTCAATAGTCAAGAATCCCTAAAAAAAAATCCTGGATCCAGACGGTGATCCGGATCACCTCCAAAATTGAATCGATTGTTTCTTTTGCTCTTCCGGACATTCTGTAAAAATTCGGTGAAAATCCGTCCATAACTTTTTGAGTTATGCTGTTCACAAACAAACAGACAAACAAACTCCGATGATTACACAACCTCCTGGCGGAGGTAATAAACTCAGTTAAAAAAATCCTGCCTAAAGTGTTATGTAAAGAGAAAATAAACTCACTGAGAAGCCTGCTGATGTTCACACATCATCCCAAACTATTCTCTCAGGTCGCTACATCCTTATCTGAGATTTGGGTGAATGTCTGTCAAAAAAAAAATCAAAGTAAAACATTCATTCGTTCATTTTCTGAACCACTTATTCCGAATTAGGGTTACGAGAGGCTGGCGCCCATCTTAGCCAACTCTAGGCGCGAGCAGAGTACACCCTGGGCAGCTCACCAGGCCATCGCTGGGCAGAAACACGCTGACGGTTATGCAGCTACTCTTGACGAAAGTCAGCAATGGTTCTTTTACATCCCTCTCACTACAGACAGTGAGAGACATGGACGGCCTTTGATAACCCAGTTAGGTGCACTTGGGGGGGAAAGTAAAACAAACACAGAAAAAAAGGTAAGGTAAGATAAAGATGCAAATATATGGTGAACCGTTAGCAACAGGTTAGAGATGTTCTAGAATAGCTTGGGAGTGATTGTGGATAGTTTGGATAAGCTGTCCGAAATTATAGAATTGAGCCACTTCTTGGCGACGGAAAGTAGACACAGCTGGTGATTACTTTGTAAGAGTTTTTTTTTTGCTTGGTAGCATGGGTGTGTCGTGGTAAGCACGTCCACTTTTCAGCAGGAAGGTTTTGGATTTGAATCCTGGGCTTGGGTGTTTCTGTGTGGAATTCGCATGTTCTCCACGGGTTCCTTCTGGGTTCACAGATACGCACATCAGGCTAACTGGCTGTTCCAAATCGCCTCTCGGTGTAAATGTCAGTGTGAATTTCTGGGCAAGCATTCGTGGACTATTCACGTTTGGTGAGAACTCCTTTAGCAAACTGTATTGTTTGAGTACACTTGTATAATACTCTTGGTCTTTACCAGACTTCACTGTATCACGTTCATTAGAAAGATTCCAGGTTCTTTATGGTTGATCAGAGGAATGCAAAAATGTGGCCATGAATCAAAATCTCTTACATTCGAGCAACTGTTTTGACCATGGAAAACCAGAACCCGCTGTGCATTATTATCCCAATGGCGTTGACAATCCTTCTGGCATCCAAACATTTGCACACACCATTGGAGCTTTCCAGGAACAGAGCAGCTCCTGGCTCAAACCTCATCTCTGTGTAGTCCCGCTGCACAAAAAGGTGCTACGCCCTAGCTTCCAGCCGATGTACTTTCCAGAAGAAAAAAAAATCCTATTATCTGGGGAAATCCTTGGCTTGACAAACTATTCTGAAATTTCTACCAGCAAATGTTCAAATTGAAAGGTCTCAAGAGTTAGTGGCCACCTAGAGAGGAGGCTCTGCGAGATTCTCTAGGAAGGAACCCGTCGCCAATCTCGTTCTTTTCTTTCGAATGTAGGGAGAAGAAGTCTGGCCTGCTGGCTGTATTTGATGCTCATCACTATTTCTGGGTGGATACGGAATGTGTATAACCTCGACCCTGGAGTGGGTTTATTATGGAGGAAAGGCTCGACTTCTACTTTTAGTATTGTTTGCTGCAAATGGTTGATTTCTTCAAAAAGCACTTGAGTTTTCAAGCCGTGTGTCATGAGGCAAAGGAAAGTTTAGCTTATTTACTGGGATTCGGAACAAGAAAAAATTTCACGTCGTGTTGAAACATGAATCATCTAATGGTTTGTAATTGTGAGATTCCAGCTCATAACCAGCCTGAGCGTCCATCTATTTCCCCCCAAACATTAAGCATGGATGACCTGCCTTTCTGAATGGAATGGATACAACGTTGGTGCTCCGCCCCAGTTTCACTACTTTTCAACGACATTTAGACGATGCACTTGGAGAGATGCCAGGACTGGTTGATCAATTAGAAGTCGTGGGAAGATTTCAAGAAAAAAAAAATAGGCAGGAGGATGATGTGATTTTTGTCTGGTGATTCTCTCTCTCTCTCTCTCTCTCCCTCTGTCTCTCCCTCTGTCTCTCTCCCTCTCCCTCTCCCCCTCTCTCTCCCTCTCTCTCTCTCTCTCTCTCTCTCTCTCCCTCTCTTTATCCCTCTCCCTCTCTCTCCCTCTCTCTCTCCCTCTCCCTCTCCTTCTGTCTCTCTCTCTCTCCCTCTCTTTATTCCTCTCTCTCTCTCCCCCTCTCTCTCTCTCTCTCTCTCTCTCCCCCC
>JAQNCB010000009.1:7186613-7198556 GCA_030068295.1 Euristhmus nudiceps | reverse complement strand
GGAGGACCGAGCCACGGTGACTCCCCATCACATGTACAAGTTTGAAGTCGATCGGATCAGTACTTTTTGAGATACAAGCTCGGACGGACAGAAAAACAAACAAACAAACAAACAAACAGACGGACGGACCCGATTACAAAACCCTCGCTACCCTTCGGGGGGCGAGGGTAACTATTTGGCAGTGATCACCAACCCTGTTCTTGGAGATCTGCCTTTCTCCAGATTTTATCTCCAACCAAAATCTCCACATTCATCACAATCATGATTATCTTTTTACAAAATAGTACAAAATAGCACCCTGTAGCATAACACCGTATTTACATCAGCTTTCCGTATAAAAAACGGAGAATCTGTACTGGTAGGCATCTCTATTATATGGACAAAGCACACTGATATCTCAGAGGTTTAACACCCCAACTAAACACTCTCTGGGGCTTTTTGTATACAAGTCCTCGATATTTTGTTTACCATGGCAGCTTCTTGCTTCTTCACTGACAAATTGATCGCACCTGGAGAGCTGTGTGCAACATCAGTAGTTATGTTCTACCCGTAACAGCTCTTTCCCAGCAGGACCCACAATCCCCATTCTGTGGTCCATCTGGGAACACCTTAGGACAGCTCCCATTATGAGGACAAATCCTTTAGCGCTGGCTGTGTCTCATGGGAAACAGTTATCAATACCGTGCTGTTCCGTGAGCAGCCCATGCATTATTGATGTCTACTCACTGAGCTCCATCCCATCGGATCAAACAAGTGAAGACGGGCATGACTTAATCTTAAGACTTAATATCTCACTGTATTACAAGATAGATGTTCCAATGACCCCCAGGAATCTTGGCAATTCCTGACGAGCTTCAATGTCACTGACTAAATCAGTTGGTGTTGTTTTGTATTTAATCCATGTTGGTGCTCATGGTGGATTCAATGACAATAATTTAAATGGTTGCATCTATCCTTCTTTTGAAATTGAAAATATTTTTATATTTGAACAAAAATATGAAAGTTAGTGTCGATACGATCGCATGGCAATTTAAAAAAAAATAAAATAAATGAACACAACCATGAAAATGACATTTTTTTTTTAGATTCCATACTAGATTGTTCGGTGTCCGGGGCTAGGGCGTTTCTGGATGGAGTTTGCATTTTGCTTGCGTGGGTATCCTCCAAGTACCGGTACTCTTTCCTTCCACAGTTCAAAAATATGCACAGTAGGTTAATTGGCTGTTCAAAATTGCTCCTAGGTGTGAGTGTGAATGGCCGTATGTGTGTTGGCCCTGCATTCAGGATGTAAAGTAACGTAAGGTCTGTGATCTTTTACACCCGAGCCCAGTGGCTCATCAAATCCAATGCTTATCCCCGGTTTCTGTAGTGTGAAGTGACTAGGAGCTCAACTCCTCCTGGATGGGACGCTAGTCCATCACAGGATAGTTTACCGGTATCTTTTACTGGTACCCATTTATACTGCTGGGTGAACAGAGGCACACTTGTGGTTAAGACCTTGCCCGGAGGTGTGAACAGGGTGGGGGTCTCACTGGGATTCAAACCCACAACCTCCTGATCATGAGCCCTGCACCCTAATCACTATGTCACCGGCCCCACTCATTCAGGGTGTACTCCAACTTAAACGTATGAACAAGTGAAACTGAGGTGATTTTCATTTTAGCCTAAGTGTGCAGGTTCATCAGTTAGAGAGGTGTAAAGTCCTGTTGATTCGACCTCATGATATAATGCATCTCTCACCTCGCATGCATTCATGGTATTTGTCAACTTGTATCTTGTGAAATCTCATTTATACAATCTAGCAATTGAAGGCAAAGACCTTTACTCAGGGTCGAGAGAGAGAGAGAGAGAGAGAGAGAGAGAGAGAGAGAGAGAGAGAGAGAGAGAGAGAGAGAGTAAATTTGAGATCTATACAAATTTCTATAGCAATTATTAATTCATTCTTTGATTTCCTAGCTAGAGTAACCCCAACTAGGGTCACAGGGAGGCTGGTACCCATCTCAACCGACCCTGGGCGAAGGTGGAGTACACCCTGGACAGCTCGCCAGGCCATCGCAGGGCCAAAAATTACACAACCATTCATACACTCACATCTAGGGGTGATGTGGAACAGTCAAATAGCCTACTGTGCATGTTTTTTCTCCGGTGGGAAGAAAAAAGGGTACCCGGAGAAAACCCACATTCACGGGGAGAACATGTACATTCCACATAGAAACACCTGAGCTGGAAATCGAACCCAGGCCTTCTTGCTGTGAGGCAGATATGGTAACCACTACACCACCATGCCGCCCATATAATAATTATGAATTAATAATATTGAACAAGATATACAGTCGAACCTCGCTACTAAAAGGGGTGAGGGGGTGTCCGGAAGAGTGAATAGTCCGGTCGAGTGAAGTGTTTTTTTTTCAGGGGGGGCTATACTCCACACTGAATACTGTACAAGTAAAATCACCTCAACGTTCTGTAAAAGCATAGTAGTACTGAGCATTTAACACCCAAATAATACATTTATATTGTACCTGTACAGTAAATACATGGAATACACAATGTAATACATAATACAGTAATTAATTTAACTGCCACATGAAAGGCTCGACAGTGCTACGTGCTAGCGATGTGGAGATAATGTTCGTCGTGGCTAGCGTGTAATGCTAGAGTGGCTAGTGCGCAGTGCATGTACTTTACCTTTACTAGAACCAACATCAAACTGCACAGAAAACTTTTGTAACTTTTCATTTGATTTCTAATATCACTTACCATTTGTTTTTTTTATCTCCACAAACACTGGGGAAGCAATGCATATCAGCAGACAGCCAGGCTTGTAAACACTGGGCACTCATCACACCAACTGGCCAAAATCCAAGGTATCCTTAAAAAGAAAAAAAAATTCGGGTTGGATGTACGACCAGAAATCCGGTCCATCAGGTTCCAGACGAGCGAGGTTCAACTGTATATTGAAATTGTTTAAATAACTACAGATGACTGGCTGTTTAAATATAAATAAAACACAGTGATAACAGACACTTAATTCTCCAGGCAACATTTGGCATGACATTTTCTTATTATTATTTCCATTACCCCCCCACACACACAGTTTTCTTCCTGTGCAATTTAACAATTTGGTCTTTTTTCGAGTCTGTTCTCATTTCCCGGTATTCTCGACAGAGCTTTTCGAAGCACGTGAGTCTCCACCGGGTACATAATTACACATGATTTCATCGGGGATCCACTCAGCTCGAGGTAACAAGATGAATGAGCTTCACATTTACCTCATTTATTTTTTTATATTCACAGTCTACTCTTCAGTGTGTGCGGGTCTGATGTTTCATGCCTTTAATGAAAGCCCTGAGCTTGGGGTGTATGACGTACTATTTAGATTGCAGCAGGTCTAAGTAACATTCCATGTTTAAATCAAAGGTAGAGGGGCTGCGACAGACGGAGAGAGAATACAGAGACAGGACTATGACACAAAATCCTAACCTGTACAATGAAGATTAATGGTGCTGTGTACAGCCACACTGACTCCATAAAAGAGATCTAAGCAAAGAAAATAAATAGATTTCTACCACAGCGCTGCAACATTCTTCAATCTGATTGGTCAGGATGTTTGATCCTTTTCTCTTATTGCAATTCAAATCACTGGTCTTTGACATGTTATTGATTATTTGCCTAAATTTGCAATATCTATAAATCTTGATAAGTCTAAATGTGAAGAGAAACACCTAAAAAAATTCACTTAATATTTAAATATTAAATATATTGAATCTATTAAATATTTTTAATTGAAACGTAATTAACAAATATTCCATGTCCTAAGAGTCAGAGTCAGTACCCGAGGATCGGTCCGACAGAACCCATGCCTTCGGCTGCCACCCAACTCACAGCGCATCCGGCCCCTATAGCCCCTCCCACAGGTGGTGGGTCCGTGGGAGGGCGGAGCCATGTATCCTTTTCGGATTGGGCCCGGCCTGGCTCCATGGGCAGAAGCCCGACCATCAGTCGATCGCCTTTGAGCCCCTCCCCCGGCCCTGGCTGCAGGGGCATACCCCGGTGACCCGCGTCCGGGCAAGGGATAGTGTGTCCTTACGTGTTGTCTTTCCATAGAGGTCGTTTTGAACCGCGCTTAGTCTGGACCTTCATCTAGGACCTGTTTGCCTTGGGTGACCCTTCCAGGGGCATAAAGCCCCCGACAACATAGCTCCTAGTATCAGTAGGACACGGCTCTCCCTTAGAGATAGGGTGAGAAGCTCAGCCATCCGGGAGGAACTCGGAGTAGAACTGTTGCTCCTCCGTGTTGAGAGGAGCCAGTTGAGGTGGCTCGGGCATTTGGTTAGAATGCCCCCCGAACGCCTCCCAAGTGTGGTGTTTCGGGCATGCCCATCCGGGAAGAGACCCCGGGGTCGACCTAGAACACGCTGGAGGGACTATGTCTCTTGGCTGGTCTGGGAACTCCTCGGTGTCCCCGGGAAGAGCTGGAGGAAGTGGCCAGAGAGAGGGACGTCTGAACGTCACTGCTTAGGCTGGTGCCCCCGCAATCCGACCTCGGAGCAAGCGGTTGAAGATGACATGACATGACATTAATAATTATGTGCTGAAGGTGAGGTGAATCTTGATTAAATCTGAATCATTCTGAAATTTATATATCAAGGAAAAAGTTGTTTCAGGAAAAAATAAATAGGAACATGAGCACAAAAAGCAAATAAAATAAGAATTTTACAAATTTAATAATTTATTTTAATTAATTCATTCATTCATTCATTTTTGTATTTTTAAGTATCAAAGACATGGTCACGTAAGCTCTGTTTGCTCCGCTAGGCAGAGAGGCTATCCCTGTTCAAAACCCAATAAATGTTATGTTGCTTAACTTTGTTGAAACAACGCAATAACGATTACGTGCTGTAAGCAATCATAACAGCAACAAACTATTCCATAAAGCATTATCCAGCAAATCCCGAAAACTTTCAATAGAGCTAAGATACTCTGGGGCGCCAATACATATGAGAAAATGATTCCTTGCTCCCTGAAAGCACTTTCATTATGAGGCCTATTTTTATATCCATGCCATCAGGGAAGAAAAGGTTCCATTGGTGTGATGACCTGCTCATTCAGTACATTCAGTTCATCAGCTGACTTCATTTTGTTACAACATTAATGTTGCTGAGCCTCAACCAGACCTACTGCAGCAGCAATGCCATGGAGATTACATGCTGAAATCAAGGCTATATGTACCCTATGAAATATTAATGTGTGACTATTATTTTTTGGCCAAGCAGTGTACAAGTAAAGAATGTGTCTGATGGAACAAGTTATGCCCAGATTTGGTCTTGAACCTTGTTCTTATTGCCCAACGGCACAGCAGTGGCAAATTTCAGGATTGGTTTGCCAAAAGAAGAATACCTCATCTCATTTATGTTGTAGCCGTGAAAGATATGGAAGACAAGTTGATCAAAACAATGTACTTCACACTTTTGGACCAGTGTACACAGGTCATGTTTGCCGTTCCATTCATCTTGGTTTAGGTAATCCCAAGTGGAAAACAGACGTGGTACAGATTGACCAACGAGGAGGAAACCAAAATCCAGTGAAAATGCCAAACATAAGTTACCATTCCTTCCAGTAAGAAGATCAAGCCATCAGATGCTGGAAATACTATGAAATTGGAGAGGGAAGGGTGCTATCATATAAAGAGACAGCCTTCAAATCAGCAGCACAAATCATAGAAGAATACTCATCTCCTCCCTTGAGAGTCAACAAATCTTCTTCGTGTAGAAAGAGCAGAACCCCAACCCTTCACCGGTGTCCAGATGAGGACTGCCTCTGTAGCTTTCAGTCCAATGATGAGCTTCAGATCCACTTCATCAGAAGAGATCATTTGTATGAACTTCCCATTGATAAGCAATCAGGAGATGATTTGATGTACAAGACCTACATCAAACGACTGAAAAACATGGTCACCCCAAGAACTTATGGTTTGGCTGAAGGGACTCCATCACTAAAACTGCTTCAAGAAAGTGAAGAATCCCACACTCACTGCATGGGATGGGCTCTACAGATACTTAAGAAACCATGAATGAGCAGCAACGCCAATATTTGACATAATTGTATGATGATGGTGAGAAGAGTGGTTGCAAGGCCAATCCAGAAAAGGTTGCTGAATCAATGAAGACCTTGAGGAATAGATATATATATATATGGGACTACAAAATTTCACCCTCCAGAGTTCCTGAAAAATGAACAGATTGCAAGCTTCTTCAGTCGACTCACTGTAAAAAGACGACAATCAACAGTTTCAGCAGTTCCAAGTACTTCATCTACCATTGTTCCTGAAACTATACCAGTCATTGGAGAAGAACACAAGGACGATGAAAAGGATCGAGACACAAATGAGGTATGATCTTTCAGACATATCATTGAACATTTCTCTGCCTGCTGATTTTAAAATGAATTTTGTATTTCAGAAGACTAGAATTTGGTGTATGTTCAATTTCAGATTGAAGGGCACAATGAAGCACAAGAGTACCTTGACCAGATGGAGCAGGAGATCTTAGACATAATGCAAGACCTGGGCAACAAAAATCAATCATGAACCAAGAGGGTACAAGTGTGCATTAAAAAGTTTTTTTATAAATCAGCTTTTTTCTGTGACCATATTGTCACTCTTTTCATAATATTTCCTCTAAATCACACCTTGTTTCTTCTTTTCAGCAAAGAACGTTATGTCCCTGAGAAAGATCAGTTCGTTGAAGTCCGTGAAATTGGCCAAAAGGGAAAGAAACACCTATTCTTTGGTTGGTGAGATATCAAGTACATGTTTGTTTTTTTTTCACATTCACATTCCTAGCTTAAAGCATAGTATACTCATGACATGTGAGTGGTTGTGTGAGTGTTGACCCTACAATGGCCTGGTGAGCTGTCTATGGTGTACCTAGCCCTCGCTCATCGTCGACTGAGATGGGCGTCAGCCTCCCCACAACCCTAATTAGGATTAAATAGTTCAGAAAATGAATGAATGAATGAAGGAATGTACTCCTGAGAACATGATTTTTAAAAGGAATAATTTCATTCAAACTATTTAGCTCTTCATCTCCACATGTCAGAGGGGCTTTGAAACTATTTAGCACTTCATCCCCGCTTTTTCTTTCACACATTTGTGGAAATTTACTTTGATCAGCTCTAATGTAGACCAAATTAAGTCAGTACACGCAATTCAGCCACTAAAACAAGTGGGTACACAGAGTATACCGGCGTGTACCCACCACTACAGCACTGGTCATAACATGACTTTAACATATCTTATAGACATCAGGGAAAATGTGCAGAGTTGGTCATATACATTTGTGTACATTATACATTGCAAATATATATGCGGCATTTAGAGAAAATATGGTGTAAAAAAAAAGGTTAATTAAAGCTTAGATTTTGGAATACCCAAGCTATTCTTGTTAGTTAACTTTTGTCAACATGTTGATTCTACTTTCCACAGTCTCGGATAATCCATACACCCATGCAGATTTGGTGGGCATGGCCGTGAAGTTCAGCAACCATGCCCATCTGACAAATTATTTTTCCCCTGAGCTCAAATCTGCATTGAGGTCCGTTTATTTTTCTTGCCATTATGTTATGTGTACATATAAAAGATTCATTCACAACAAAAAGTTTCATGCAACATTGATGCTCTTCTGAGTTAGAGGCCATTATGTGTCGGCTAAATTGGCTGTGCATAGCAAATAAAGGGGGTGCTTCTGCAGAACTGCATTGAGGTCCCACAAAAATAACTCCCTAAAATTATAGAGCACCCATATGAGCTTTCATCTGATGTCAACAGAAACATGGGACCTTGGAGTTTTGGGCTTAATCTGAACAAACTTTGTGAAATATTATTATTTGGCCACTACGCATCACACCATGAAAAGCAGATTTAATTCTGACTTTCCACTGGTGGGCCTATCTTAGTAAAATTCACTCCTAAGAGCCCATTCCAAAAAATGCTATTGCTCTTCCATTCATTCCATAGTTACCACACAAAAAGCAATAAAAATTCAGCTATTTTTACCAAAAGCAATTTTATGGGCTTACTCCAAGGTACAGTCCTCTGCATTTCCTTCTGCCGCTGACCCGGGAAGAGGCCATTGCAAGTTCTATGTGCCAAGAAGAAGCATTGGTCCAAAGTTCCAAGGAGCCTGATGCTGGTCAAAACGATGCGATAGCAAGGCAAATCAGCCAAGCTCAACATCGAAGCACCCAGCACCACCTCGGGCCAGGGCGTGGGGAGGGTGGGGGAGATTTATTTTAATTATAATTTCTAGTGCATTTTGGGAGAAAAAAATCATCCCAAGTTATACATGTGCAGAAATAAACTTTATTCATAAATCTATGCAATTTTAATCAAACAATCATAACTTTATTTTTTTTTCCAAAGGAACAAGCACTGATATCTTCTGGAATGAAGCTTCTTATTTTTATTGATATTTATCATGGAAACTTACTTTCCTGTAGTAAACTTAATGAATACTTGAATAATCACATTCTATAAATGATAAATTATTTTAAATCTTTACCACTGTACATCTACACTGAAAATCTCTACTTTATGACCTCAAATTTTATCTATGTTTCTCAATTTATGTATATACAGTGCTGTGCAAAAGTTTTTTTCCTTTTACTGATTTTTTTACTTTTCTTCACCTTTGTCACACTTAACTTTTTCAGATTTTACAAATTTAAACATTACACAAAGATAGCCCAAGTATTCAAAAAATGCAGTTTTCCTGCTGTGATTTTATTTGTTAAGAGAAAAATCTGATCCAAACCTACATGAACCTCTATGAAAAAGCAATTGCCCCACCCCCCGGCTAAAAGGTGAGGGAATTGTGATTAATCCTATTATTGGGGAAAACTGAGTTTAATTTCATGGCCACACCCAGGCCTGATTGCTGACAGACATTTCCAATCAGGAGATCCCTAACATTAAACCTGTCTGACAAGGTGAGGTAGGCCATACTGAACACACATCATCATACCACGATCCAGTGAGTTTCAAGAGCAAACAAGAAAGAAGATTATAGAAATGTCTCAGACTGGGAAAGGATACAAAGTCATTGGTAAATCTTTGGGGCTCCAGCAGACCACTATCAGAATCATTATCCATAAATGTAGAAGGCATGGCACAGTGGTGACCCTTTGCAGGAGTGGCCGACCTACAAAAATTACTCGAAGAGCACGGCACAGACGAACCAGAGAAGTCCCAAAGGATCCAAAGACCACTTCTAAACAACTACAATACTCACCTGACTCAGTTAATGTCAATGTTCATGACCCCACCATTAGAAAGACACGAATCAAAAATGGCATCCATGGAAGAGTTCCAGGGCAAAAGCCACTGTTACCAAAAATTAACATTAAGTCACGACCCACTTTTGCCAAAAATCATCTTGATCATCCCCAAAGCTTTTGGGAATATGTCCTCTGGACTGATGAAACTAAAGTTGAACTTTTTGGGAGAAATGCATCCAGTTACATCTGGTGCAAAAGGAACACTGCATTTGCTTAAAAGAACATTGTGCCAACAGTGAAACATGGTGGTGGAAGTGTGATGATCTGGGGCTGCTTTGCTGCTTCAGGACCTGGACGACTTGTCATGATTGATGGAACCATGAATTCCTGGCAAAGCATGTTTGTCCACCAGTTCGAGACCTCAAGCTGGGTTCTGCAGCAAGACAATAAACTGAAGCACACCAGCAAGTCCACTTCTGAACGGCTAAAAAAGAACAAAATGAGGGTTTTGGAGTGGCCTAGTGAAAGTCCCGACCTGAAACATATTGAGACGTTGTGGCATGACCTTAAAAACGCTGTTCATCTCGAAAACCATCCAATCTGGTTGATCTTAAACAATTCTGCAGAGCAGAGTGGGCCAAAATCCCATCACAGTGATGTGAAAGACTCATCGGCTCTTATCGCAAACGCTTGAGTGCAGTTATTGCTGCAAAAGGTGCTTCAACCAGCTATTAGGTTTAGGGATAATTACTTATTCATATGGACCTTTGTAGGCTCAGATGTTTTTTTTTTTTTTTTTCCCCTTAATCAATGCAATCGGCAGTGAAAACTGCATTTTGTGTTTACTTGAGTTTTATCTTTGTATAATATTTATGGTTTGCTTGATCTGAAATGGATAACAGTGACACACGTGCAAAAATTGTCATAAATTGGTCAGGGGCAAAAACTTTTGCACAGCACTGTATATGTATTAACAAAATGGATCCTTTCCAAATAAGCTCCACCAAAAAGTTCACCCCCACCACTCAAAAAAAAGATGATAAAAAAGAGGATATGAAACTTGTACTTTTAGTTTTAATGGAAGAGCGTGAAATTGGGACATGACATTAATAATTTGGGATCTTTTCCAGAAATAGGTGAAGGTTGCGTGCGTGCACTAAATTGGAGCTGCCACAGGGGGCGGGGCTTAACTTTTCGCGCGTGCATTTTTTCATTATTGGCGGGGTTTATCTGGAAAAGATCCAACAAAACTTATGTTTATGAATAATATCTTCTAAAACTGTTGAAAACAGAAAAGTTCAACCTTACAGTAATAATAATGTACAGTATTAATAATGCACATACAACTAACAAGTTAGAGCTTTATTTTTATGTATTTATTAATTAATTAATTAATTTATTTATTTATTTATTTATTTATTATTGAGTATGTTTGCAGTAACCGGTGTGCAGCATTTTCCAGTTTCTTACTTTAACTTTTTTCTTGTGCTGATCATTTTATTGTTCATAAGTCACTGCCCTCTGAATATGTGGGTTGAGAGAGTTTTCGGATTCTTTGATCACTGTGGATCTTTTACTCTATTGGAGAGTTTTGACCGCAGCGCAGTAACTACATGTGCGCTTTACAGTTTCCTCAGAGATCAATAAAGCATTCTGATGCTTCTGATTATATACTATATACAGTAACGTTAGCCCAGGTCTTGCGATTTGGCCAGGAGATGACATAATACTAACCGTGCAGTGAGCTTTCTATGGTTGGCCTTTCACACGCTGAATACAAGGAAATGACTGTGACCATTCACGCTTAAAAAAAAAAAAAAAGTGTTTTGGAATGCAACTTTTTTCCTTCTTTTGGGTGTTTTGGGATCATGATCACCTTGGCAGACTTCAGCCATATCATTATTAGAGGCGGAGTCAGGCTTTGGAACAGGTTTACTTACGCCTTCTACGGTATTGTTGCTGTTTTTCGGTTACCCATGGATCTATTTATTAATAGTAATATTATTCTGTCAACCGATTCTATAAACTGTAGAAAATACTGTCATGAAAAAGATCCCAGTCCTTGAACATGAGATAAAAGTAAAATAAACACAGCACTGTGTTTCCGCCAAATACAGGTTTGAAAAAGCTTTTCTGGTTGGCTTTTAACTTTGTGTCTCAGGCACATTAATGAATCAAAATGTGTGACACACTCATACTAGTTTCGAGCTTTCCTGATGGAATCGGGACCACTGGGTTTCCTTCAATTAATAGTAGTCCATGTCGTGAAAGCGCTAGGGAAAAATGATTGTAAGGACATTTTTGGACAGCCTCTGACAGGCAGGTTTTTCATTATACTGGCAGGTCAGCAGGGTTTGTAATCATTTTATGTGCAGAATCCGCCAGATGTGGGTCACTTGGGAAGGATGAGAAGTGTGGCTCCTGGCAAGACTTTGGTTTACTCTGCTGTGTATTAGTGTATAAGACACAGAGAAACAGAAAAAAGCTAGGTTTGTTTTGCTTATTTTTCATGGCAATACAGGGATCCCTCACTTTTTGCGGTAAATGTGGACCGAGACCCTCCGCGAACGCCAAATTTCCGCAAAGAAGTATCGACCCCCCTGACTGACGTATACGTACATGTATATGTGTATATAATATCAATAAATACATATTCAACACTAGAAA
>JAQNCB010000009.1:6698858-6709744 GCA_030068295.1 Euristhmus nudiceps | reverse complement strand
CAGAGGTTTGCACTCTCTGACCGCTTAGAACAAACATAGCATATACAACCCATCCCATTTTATCCCTTCACTTATGCAACACCCACCAATCAGGGTTGCATGGTTCCTACAAGACACTTTAAAGCCACCATCTGCATTTTTAAAACATTTTTAAACTGAGAATCGTGTCACATATGTTTATTAATTGTATTTTCTCCTAGTTACGCAAAACCACTAATGGAGAAAAGATTAAAGCTACATGTAAGAAAAATCTCCCAATCATTAAATAAACTGGTAAATTAACGAAGATGTTTCAGTCTGAGACATGGCTGACCCAGGTGCTCATTATTCAGCCAAACATCCCAGCATGCTGGGGTCACCTCCACAGGGCCATACCCATAATTTCAAGGTGTATGGACTGCTGTGCCACGGTGACCTGTTAATATGGGACAATAGGTTTGGCCTGATGGGTAATGGGCACAGATGGCCCTGAAGTACTGTCGACAACAGATGGAACTGCGGTCTGTTCAGTCCAGAACAGTTCAGAACAGCGCTACCAGTGCCAAAGGATGCTAAATGCTCTTCAGTATCATCCAGAACAGCCACACGCATATTGTGTGTTTGTGTGGAATTTGGAGGCATCCCCTGTTTGTTTCGTGTCTGCAAACACCTCCACGCACTTTTTATTTACTTTTTTACAAACAGAAAAAATCCCATCGCACATGTTTCTAAATAAGTAAACAGCTTTTCCATATTACAATCGGCATTCCAAAGCTTTAAGAATCTTATCAGATTTCATTAGCTTTGTTTGATGAAGCCAAAAAGATCAACTTACTAAAATCGGCGCACCAGGGGACCTTTTCTGGGGTGACATCCAAATTAATAGGCTTCCTCTATAAGCACTCTAAATCGGGTACACTGTAAGAGCATCAACTGCAGCCCGAGTTCACGACTTATCTATCAGCTGCTTCTATTCAAATTCACCCAATTCAACAGCAGTGCACTGGGAATTTGTAAGAAAGAAAAAGCTCAAAATAGTACAAAATGTCGAGTGTAAAGCAAATACCTCGTTCATCCGTTCATTTTCTAAGCCACTTACTCCTAATTAGGATCACGGCGAGGCTGGCGCCCATCTCAGCTGACACCCTGGACAGCTCGCCAAAGCGGCGCAGGGCCAACGCTCATACAACCGTTCACATTCATTCACACTCGGGTGTGATTTGAAACAGCCAATTAGCCGACTGTGCATGTTTTTGGACTGTGGGAGGAAACCCCACTCAAGTATGGGGAGAACATGCAAACTCCACACAGAGACGCCTGAGCTGGAAATCAAACCCAGGTCTTTTTGCTACGAGGCAAACGTGCTAACCACTACGCCACCATGCCACCCCTGTAACGCTTACAGTCATCCCCGCCATATCGCGCTTCAGGTTCTGCGGCTTCAGTGCATCGTGGATTTTTTTTTTAATATTAATCAAAAAATTAAAATTAAAAAATATATTGAAAAAGTTCAATGAAAATGCCACGAGGAGTCGCGACTGACTCAGATTCGGATCCCAGCCTCTTCTTCTGCTGCTGGGAAATTCGTCTCCACCAATCAGCTTGCGAGATTCAAAAGTCCCAAACCGAGTTGATAGTGCGTGAATGCTTGCGACCTTTCCCTTAACATTAAATTGCAAGCTGGTATGCTGCTGTCAAGCACTGTCAGAGGAAAGTAAATAAACCTCGAAAATTAAAACTAATCATTTTGCCATACAGGTTGCCCTTTGGAACTGGATTATTTGGCCCTTGATGACCTCAAAATTTGGTGATGGTGCCCTCAATAAAAATGAGTTTGTCACCCCTGCCCGTGAAGCTATACTTAGCTCGTCACCAGTCATCGCCAAGACTGCAGTTAGGCCCATGACCTTTATCCCTCTCCTCCTCAAGACACAACAAGATGCTGTTTTGCTCTTTGTAAACTACCCAAGTTTGTTTTGTGCGGAGACGGTCTCTGTTGGCGTGCCTATAGATCTCTGGTTAGATCGTCTTGACGATTAATTAATCAATGGCATAATTCGATACAAAGACATTCAGTGAATGTTTGCACAGAAGCTGACCATTCTATCTCAAAGGAAAAATAATATAATCTCACTGTTTAAAGAAGTGATGACTCTTGATACTTTGCCTTTGTCGACCTAACAAGGTGGCCATATACATATATGTGACGTCATAATAATTTTATTTAGGCTAGCCTGAGATCCTTGAACAAGTAGGTTTTTTGTCGGCCAAAAATAATTGTACGCATGCGCAGTATATAGAAAGCGCGTGCAAACAAAGAGGAAGCGCGTGGATTTGACTTAAAGGGGAATGTAGTGGACAGGGAGTGTAGTTTTTCCCCTTCGATGCGCCATTTCAAACAAACAAATAAAAAAAAAAAAAAGAATAAATTCGGAATTAGGACAATAAGAAAAGCAAACACTGAAGAGGTAAGGCAGGTGGTTTGTTTTAAAGTCTGTATAAGAGTGTGTGGTAACCAAGCTAGCAGTGTGTTTAGCCTTAGCCGCGCTGGTTTGCACTTCTCTCAGGTTAAATCCTAAATTTTCATATTCTCCCTATAAAAGTACACTACTTGGGGTGTAATATAGGGATTTAAACACCGAGTGTAGTGCACTTTTTGTACACTACAGCGATATTCCGGATGAAACATACTGGAGCTGCTAAGTGCTACCTGGTGCTAACAAGTCAGTTTAGCTAGCTCTAGCCTTACTGTCGTGGTTCCAATGTTTTCACAGTTTATAAATTAACTGTTTTTGCTGCAGATTATACTTTTACTCATCGTATTATTATAAAATCACGCTGTTCGAGTGCGAACTGAGCTAGCATAGCTAGCTAACGCCCTTGTTTACCTTTTGAAGACTCCCTGTCATCCCTGAAGTTATTCAAATCAACCAAATATATGCAAAACTTTAGTTTAATGGTGTTGCTTTGTTGAAGTTTGTTTATAACTTACTTTATTTTGAATATTTTACTATAATTATTCTTAGGTTGTATATGCGTCAGGATGAACTACAAACTACAAAACGTCAACTTTGTGTGACGTCATCACGTTACTGCCAAAGATCATTTTCATTTTTCCTTCCACTTTTTCCTCTAGAAATCACTTTGCCCCATCGAAGATGGCCTGCCTTCCAACATAACTTGGATGCATTGGTTCAGATTTTGCAAAGCAGTAAGAACCTTCTGGACTTTCCGTCTGTGCCAGAATCGAAGTGTACATTCACTCCTACAGGGGTCTTGCCCTCAAATTCACGCCTGGGACGCTGCCTCGTCAGCAAGACGTGCATCCAGACACTTGAGTCTCTCGGCTCCATCCTACCTCGTGGTCTCCCGGATCTCGTGGCAGGACGACCGGCCGACCATGGCCGAGCAGAGATACTGCGTGGAGTACGCCAAGCGTGGTCAGGCAGGCTGTAAAAAATGCAAGGACAAGATCGTGAAGGGGCTGGTACGCATCGGGAAGATCGTGCCGAACCCATTCAGCGAGTCTGCAGGAGAGATGAAGGAGTGGTATCACGTGAAGTGTATCTTCGAGAAACTGGAGCGTGCACGTGCGACCACCAAGAAGATCGAAGATATTACTGACTTGGAGGGTTGGGAGGAATTGCAAGATGAGGAGAAGGAGCTGATAAATCAGCTTGTAGCAGGTATACAGGGCTGCCGGGTGCATGGGATTCACTCGATGTTCTTCACACGGTCAAGCTTAACTATTCTGTTCTTTGTCTCTTTTGGCTAAGACTCGGCGGCTAAGGCTAACGCAAGTCCGAAGAAGAAGGTGCAAGCCAAATTAAACACCAGCGGCCAGATAGCAGCTCCTTCTGCTGATCCGACGGTGAACGCACCACGCAAGTTCTCCGGTTTCACAGGTATTCGGTGAAGCTCAGATTAATATATTACAGGGATCCCTTACTTTTTGCAGTTAATGGGGGGTGGAGAGCCCCGTGAAGACCGAATTTCCGTGAAGTAGGATCGACCCCCCTGACTGATGTATGTGTATATATCAATAAAAACATATTCAACGCTTTAAATGCTTATAATAACAATTACACATTCAAAAACAATGCATAAGATCTAAATAAAATATAAAATAAAATACATGCGTGTAAGTGTACGTAGATGGAAATAAAGTGTAAGAAATGTCTTGACTTCCGACTTTTCTGTCACAATTTCTGTTGTATCAGAGCCGAATCCCAAACTGGAGTCGGGAGTGAGCTTGCCGCCTTTCCCTTAACTTTTTTTCCTATTTAATAATGAAAGAGTTAAGTGAAGGCTGCAAGCTCACTACCGACTCGGTTTGGGACGCGGTCTCTGAAATCTCACAAGCTGATTGGTCGAGATGACTTTCCCAGCATTAGAAGAGGCTGGGATCCGAGTCAGTAGCGACCCCTCGTGGCATTTTTCTGGACTTTTTCTATATATTTTTTTAATTTTTATTTTTCGATTAAAATTTTAAAAAGATCCACGATGCACTGAAGCCGCAAAACCTGAAACGCTACATAGTGAGGGATGACTGTTGTAAAAGCAATCAAAATGTTTTCAGTGATTACTTGTCAGGCAGAATATTTCAGTAGCTCACGACATTTTGCACGGAATGATCATGTCCTTGGGTTTCTACAGCAACAAAGGCAGGGCCGTCCTCGTCGAGTCCAGGCCCGTCTCCTGTGAAAACCTCTCAAGGCAGCGTTCTGTCCACTCAGTTTTGCCAGTCCGACCATAAGGACTGCCTGTTCCGTGAGTTCCGCAAGCTGTGCGCCATGGTGGCTGAGAAGTCCAGCTACAACGCCAAGACCGAGATCATCAGAGACTTTCTAAAGAAGGGGACCGGTGGAGGTAGGGTCCGCACCCATGGGTTGTTATTTAGTAATGCAGCAGCCACACCTTGCTGGATCGCGTTCGTGGATGTCTGACGCGGAGCAAAATTTTAATGCGTGCACAAAACTAGGAACAGACTCCACCTGGAAAAGGCATCCGCTGGTTGTGCGCTGGGCATGCGTTTAGTTCAGAACCTGCGAGTTCCTCGTACTGTAGTTGCCAGTTTGCAAAGGTTGATGTCTCGTTGACCTGACTCGTGACCAGACTAAGACCTGATATGCAAGTGATGAAGCGGAGGTGTGCAGGACATAGACCAGATGTTCAGCAGATGATTCCTGACAATGAATGCAATCAATCAATCTGACGGGTAACGTGTGTAACGATGATACTTCCGAACAAGTACTGTAGAACTACCGTACGTGTAACAGATCTTCACTGGGATCTACAGTGACGTACGTCCTCTGAGGTGTCGCGAGAGCATAGAGCAGTAACAGAGACGACTTTCACCTCCGGATCGTTTTCTTTCGCAATGTCTATCCGTCTGACGCCCGTCGAAGCGATCCGGCAAGGTGTGGCTGCTATCTAATGAGAGGAAGGTTACCGTTTAAATAAAACACCAAGCAAGAACCGCAGCAACCTGTTCTTCCCTCTGTGTTCCTCCGACAAAGACAAGTTTAAAGGAGATCTCTACCTGACGGTCAAGCTGCTCCTCCCTGGCGTAGTGAAGAGCGTTTACAACCTCAACGACAAGCAAATCGTCAAACTCTTCAGCCGCATCCTGAACTGCAGCCAGGACGAAATGGTGCACGACCTCGCACAGGTCAGTCATCCTACATCATGGTAATAAAAAAAATAGTGATGGCTTGAATGGTTTAACAAGAAAAACGAACGTTTTTATCTTTTTGTTGTGAAAGGGAGACGTCTCCGAGACTGTAAGGATGTTTTTCGATGCCAGCAAATCGTTTCCTCCTTCAACCAAGAGTCTGCTGACCATCCAGGAAGTTGACGCTTCGTTGACGCGCTTGGCTCAACTCACAAAAGAAGACGAGCAGCAGGCCGAACTGGAGGACATCGCGAAAAAGTGAGCCTTGGGTTCTTGTCAGTGGGTGTAAGAATACCACTCGGAGAACAGAATTCCGCCGAAAGGGGGCGTTTCTGTTGAGGTTAGCTCACAAAAATTTGCCTTTTGATCCAAAATGTATTATTATTGGGCGTATCATTAGTTTAGAGAGGAACCAGAGCGAAGCAATGGAGAACACCATGGGAAAAGCTTGCAGGTAATTGATGCAGCAAGGTTCACTGTGAGATCTGGCTGCTCTTGTTTACTTCTCTTGTGCACTGTTCATGAACCGATCTTCATGATCCTCGCAAAATTGGTGGAAACGTTTAGCTGGCACCCAGGAATGGACCCGAATCAAGAACTTGCTTCCCGCTGGTCCAAAAGTGGTGTATTTGACAGCGTTTTGGGCGGTGTGTTTGGATTTTGTGGGTGTGGGTGCAGATTTTTAAATAAGAAAAACTCCTTTGTTTGGATAACAGATGCACAGGGAACGACTTGAAGTGCTACATCCGCCTGGTGAAACACGACCTGAAGATTAATTCTGGTGCCAAACACGTGTAAGTATTCCCCATCACCTGTTCTTCAGCCAACGTTATTGATTTAATTCGCTAATCGACCCATGAAGCACGTTTATGTCCCAGTCGAAAACGATGGCTCCACCTCCCCTCTTCTTCCGCACAGCCTCGACGCCTTGGACCCCAACGCCTACGACGCCTTCAAAGCCTCTCGAAACCTCGGCGACGTGATCGACCGAGTCCTACGCAATCAGGAGGAAGCAACAAACGGTGGCGGCCCGAGGAAGCTCCTGAGTGTCGAGGCTACGCTGATGACCCCTGTGCAGCCCATGCTAGTAAGAGCGACTGTTACATCGTGCAAAACTTAAAAAAAAAATGCAGAAACAAATAAAAATTAACTTGCTGGGGTTTGTTCCCGTCTCCAGGCAGAAGCCTGCAAGTCCATCGAATACGCCATGAAGAAATGTCCAAACGGAATGTACTCGGAGATTAAGTACGATGGCGAGCGCGTGCAAGTGCACAAGAGCGGCAACCACTTCAGCTACTTCAGCCGCAGCCTCAAACCTGTGCTGCCTCACAAGGTACGGCGTCGGATAGAATTCAGTGTTGGGGGAAACCCACATCTACGCATCAGATGTCTGAAAGATGTTTTTGGTGTTTTTTTTTTTTTTTTTCTTCTAGGTGGCTCATTTTAAAGACTTTATACCTCAGGCTTTTGCTGGAGGCCACAGCATGATTCTCGATGCAGAAGTTCTCCTGATCGATACCAAGACCAGTAAACCTCTTCCGTTCGGAACGTTAGGCGTCCATAAAGTGAGCACTCGTGAGCTCGAACAGAGGCTTATCATTATTATTTATATTATAATCATTATAATATATATTTGTTTGCAGTATACTGGATATGACTTTCTGTGTTCATGTTTCAGAAAGCGGCGTTTCAAGACGCACAAGTGTGCCTGTTTGTTTTCGACTGCATTTATTTTAACGGCGTCAGCCTGATGGACAAGTGAGTGCTTTATTACTCCGAACGTTACTTATCGCGCCGTCGAATGTTGCAAGACATTGAGCTCGATGTTATTGTTGCATCCATGCTCATGTCATTGGACGCAGAAGTAGCTGAATACCGAGAGAAGCAGGTTTGGGGCCGAAAGATCGCTGGTTCGATTGTGTGGTGGTGGGGGAGTGAGCTCCACCTTCCTTTCCTCCACATTCATGGCTGAAGTGCTCTTGAGCAAGGTACCTAACCCCGATTGCTCTCCGGGCGCCCCAATGTGTGCTCTCATTTTGGCTGGGTTAAATGCAGAGGAACTAATTTCCCTTACAGGATTATTACAAGGCTGCACGGTGGTGTGGTGGTTAGCACGTCCGCCTCACAGCAAGAAGGCTCTGGGTTCGATTCCCAGCCTGGGTGTTTCTGTGTGGAGTTTACATGTTCTCCCTGTACTTGTGTGGGTTTCCTCCTGGTACTCCGGTTTCCTCCTACAGTCCAAAAGCATGCACAGTAGGCTGATTAGCTGCTCCAAATCTCCCTTAGGTGTGAGTGTGTGTGTGAATGGTTATGTGCGTGTTGGCCCTGGTGAGCTGATCAGGGTGTACCCTGCCTTCGCCCAGAGTCGGCTGAGATGGGCGCCAGCCTCCCCGTGTCCCTAATTAGGATTAAGTGGTTCAGAGAAAGAGTGGATCTTTGTTTTCCTTTGCATGTGCCTAAAACCTCTGCACAGTACTGTATGTATTATTTTTCTTTCCTTTTATTAATCTGCTTGTTTTTTCTGAATTTTCTTTCCGAACCGACTCACTTCAGTTTAAAACCCGTATTCCAAATAGCTTGATGGTCCCTCTTCAAGTGCCCTATTTAGTGATGCAGGTTTTACCGTTTTAAACACTCTACCTAGTGCACTGTGGCTCTAAAGCGGAACCGATGAGGATGGAGCCGGTTTCAGGTCGGACTGTATACAGTGGGACTCCTGACAGCGCTGTCACACGGCACGATGTGGCAGCTACTCGCGTGCGTCCTGCCGGTTATCAGGGTTTATTTCATCGGAGTTAAAGTTCTCATCTACCAGCTGCTCCATAAATCCTTCACTTTACCAGGTTAGAGGGATTTTATCCTTTCTGTGGAGTATATATATTTTTTATTTCCAGGTTGTTTCCTGAAAGAGAAGAAAGTTTTAGGAGCGAGCTGTGTCACGTGGTTTTGTTGTTGTTTTTTTTGTTTGTTTACTCTAATTGAGGATTTGTGTTGTTTATTCTTATAAAGTTTTTCTCATTTTGCATGCACGAATGTGTTAAATTGCTCCCCATGTTATATTTGATGTCCAACTCACAGGAAGAAGGTCGTGGTTTCGAGTCCCAGCCTTGGGGGTTTCTGTGTGGAGTTTGCATGTTCTGTGTTTCCTCTGAATGCTCCTGTTTCTTCCCACAGTCCAAAGACATGCACATCAGGCTAATATCCTGTTCCAAATTTGCCCAAGATGTGAGTGTGGGTGCTTTGATGGCCTGGCGAGCTGTCCAGGGTGTACCCCACTCTCCGCCATAGTCGGCTGAGATGGGCGCAAGCCTCCCCGTGACCCTAATTAGGATTAAGCGGTTTATAATGAATGAATGTGAGTGTGGGTGTGATGGTCTGGTGAGCTGAGCTGTTTAGGGTGTACCCCACCTTCACCCAGTGTCGGCTGAGATAGGCACCAGCTTCCCCTCGACACTGCTGAGCGATTCAGCAAGTGAGTGAGGGATTGTGTTGTTTGGCAATCGGATTGCTTCGCTCTCTCAGGATAGTTTGCAGTTGTTTAAGGTGGATAGTGCTGAATATGCCCAGAGACGGAACATCCACCGACCCTGAGCAAATAACTGTTTTAGTGTCTACAGCGCAGGAACAAAAGTAGGTTTATCACAAAAAAAAAATCTGAAAATAGTATTTTCCTTAGAGACTGGGCAGCTTTTTATTTTAGGCTCATAATTGTATTTAAATGTAGGAGATATGATCACTTACTCCAAAGATATTGCATTTCTAGTATTCCAAGAAGAGTGTCAATCTGGACCCATGAATCCAGGACACCCTGGACAGCTTGCCAGGCCATCGCAGGGCCGACACACGCACAACCATTCACACACTCACACCTAAGGGAGATTTGGAACAGCCAATCAGCCTACTGTGCATGGTTTTGGACTGTAGGAAGAAACCGGAGTACCCAGAGGAAACCCACGCAAGCACAGGGAGAACATATAAACTCCACACAGAAACGCCCAGGCTGGGATTCAAACCCAGGCCTTCTTGCTGTGAGACGGACGTACTAACCACCATATTTTAACCTTGCCATCGGCAGGTCAGGAGAGCTCCACATGCTCCGAGCAGAGCTAAGAACTGCGTCGCTGTTAGGTTTATGCAGCTGACGTCACGCACTCAGCCTGTAACCATCCTCTATGCTTTCTTTTTCTTTAAATCTCTGCAAGGAATGAAGGTCAGAAATTGTGTACATATTTCAGCTCCCTATTTTGGGTAAAAGGAAAAAACAACGAATGTGTCGTAGTGATTATTGCATGAACAACCCCTGACCCAAATCCTAAAGAAATATCCAGCTAAGCCGAGTAAGTCTCCGGTGGAACAAACGGATTTTGGTGACATTTTGTTCTTTTTTTTTTTTTTTCTTCCATCACAGTAGAGCTATGATGCAGGATGAAGATGTACAAACTGATCTCAGATCAGTGCCGGGTGGAATGTGGGGGATCAGGAGCATTACACAATGGACTTTTGTTCAGAGGAGAAAAGTAGAAATAGCTGGCCGTAGCGTTCACTTATTCAGCACATGAAGCTTTTTTGTCTGTGTCCCGGTAATGTATACATCAAAAAAGGTCACGTAAAAACCACCGCAGTCCTTTCTTTGATTTGGAGTGAGATATCCAATTATCACTGAACAACAGAGTACACTTTAAACCCGAGTTTAGACTTGCCTGACTGATGACGCATTGTCCCTGAAGACTGCAGACATGGTGTAATTTGTGTTGCATAGACGTCTGAGCTGTCACACCAACGCATGAGCAGTTAAGCTGTGTTTGCTACCCGGGAAAGGGGCGATCTGATTGGTTCTCTATTTTGAGGTTGTCAGACATTATTCTGACTGGATAATGTTTGAGTCAAAAGGGTCGACAAACGCTTGCGGTTTGTCACAGTCACTGATACTGAAATCCTCAATATTCATCAAAATACCATCTCAAAAATTTTCACTTAAGCTACGCAATGTGGCTGTTTTGCTTGTCAAGGTTAAAAAGCATTGTATGTGAACTTGGAATAAGTTTCAAAAGACGCCGCTGTAAATGAATGGCGCAGGATCAGAGGCGCTATTAGTGTCACACTTAAAATATGGAAAAATATACCATAAAAATCTCGGTTTATTTTTATTTACAGTCGAAGGAAAAAGTTTGTACTCCCTTTTGGAATTTCTTACATTACTTCCTAAATTGGTCATAATATATGGTGTTATCTC
>JAQNCB010000009.1:6284660-6296137 GCA_030068295.1 Euristhmus nudiceps | reverse complement strand
AATCCCCGACACCATAGCGCGACAATGAGAGCGCCACTGCCACCTACTGTAGTGGAGGTGCAATTACACTTAATTCTGGTACAGTATGGCAAAAAAAAACATGTTCCCCAGGGGTACACGCACCCCCCATTTGAGAAGCACTGCTTTAGAGAAACATTTACTACATTACCTTTTTTATTTTTTATATATATATATACAGACATACATTTTACCCCCCATGAATATTTTTAAAAATCCACGATGCACTGAAGCCGCAGAACCTGAAGCGCGATATAGCCAGGGATGACTGTATATGTGCAAATACTGTTAGTAGACATGAAGGCTGTGCGGTATGCCTCACAGATGCTCACATTTCTCAAGTAAGTGCATATTTGTTCCATCCATATTTTAGTGACCGGCTGCCTCCAAAATCTGTCGGAACGATCATGGTAATCCCAGCCATGGTGCTCACGTGTCACTTGGCTATCCAAAACCTCAGCATTCCAAGGTCTTGTTGGATTCAAACTCTTTATTTTATTTGGCAGTTTCCAACCAATGTGCATGTCTTAGGAATTAGTTTAGGAAAGGAAGAATAAATAATGTTTGACAGCCACGTGGGAGTCATTGTGCAGGGTGGATAGAATCATAGACCTGGGCCACTCCTGATTTAATGGCAGTGAGAAAAAAGGCCAGAACGAATCACACGCCGAATATAAATGATACACAATAGATAACATGAGCCTATCTGTATTCAGTGCATACAGCAAGACATATGGCGCAACCTCTGAAATGTTTCAGATAAGGCAGTGCGTTTGGCTTTTCAGATTTTCTCAGGTGTTGTTTTGGATGTGAAAGCAGCTGTAGGGTCATAAATAAATACGAGTTTGAAATAAATGCGCCACAGTTTTAGAATAAAGATGATGCGGTCGCGT
Organism: Euristhmus nudiceps; assembly: GCA_030068295.1. Classification (NCBI taxonomy): domain Eukaryota; kingdom Metazoa; phylum Chordata; class Actinopteri; order Siluriformes; family Plotosidae; genus Euristhmus; species Euristhmus nudiceps. Next base: position 6,295,226 of record JAQNCB010000009.1, on the reverse strand, counting down.
TCAAATACTCATTAAATTCATTGGTCTGATTCAGCATTGCTCAATCAAAGCATTTTTCTTGCCCTGGAAATTACAGGTCCAGCCTCAATTTGTCATCAAAGTGATTAAATTCGACTGTGAGTCAAATAGAACCAAATGGTGGGCGCTTACACACACACACCACACACACACACACCCACACGACTGGGTGAGGGATTCTTTAGAGATGAGATGCTATTTCCTGAAAATTCCTCCGATCATTTACAAAAGATGGAAAGCTTAGATTCAAGTCTGCCAGAGGAGCTGAAATAAATCAAAATCCACTCATGTAAGATGAAATTTTTTGATTTGTTTTTGCAGCATTGATTCCAACAGGCTTCCTTTCCACTCGTTGTGCTTATCTCTTGTGTAGTGTGGTGTAGTGTAGCGTCGTAGGTTGGATGTGTTGCATATGTTGAGTGGATAGGCACAAAAAGAGCAGCGTTTAACACAGGAAAGAATCCACGGCTCTGGATATAAGGCTCAGCTGATTTCGAGGCACTTTAGCTTGTCACTACAGTTTATATCCGTGCGCGCTTTCTCTCCATCTCTCACTCAAGCTGCCTACTGGTTTTTCGCTCACTCTGTCTTTCTGTCGTTCTCAGTACTTAATTGTGTTTTGATGCTTCTGTGCGCTTGTGGTGATGCTTCATTCCCAGCAGGCGTTTACATCCAACGTGCTTATGCTTTATTTTAAACACATATGAACCGACATACACACACACACAGAGAGCAAGAGACAGAAAGACAGAGAGAATTTTATTCTTTAAGCCCCCCAATGCACACACCCTGGCATGAAGTGAGTTCAGCTGCAAGTGCGCCCGCATGTCTGAAGAGCATGCAGCTTTACCTGATCTCCGCTGGCCCCCTGCCCTCTCGCACTCAGCCGAGGAAGTAAATATTTGCACGCAGTCCTGAACTGCTGAGTGCTGTCTTCGACCCGGCAATCTCCACAGCATGAAATATTTATAACCTGCGAGAGTGTCTACGTGTCTACGTGTGTTTGCACGAGAGACTGCATACTGTAAAGACTCGGAGAAGACAGACAGGAGACAGAGAGTCCTTGACTGAAAGTATGGAAAGAAAAGCCTTAAACTGAGGCTGACAGAAGGAGATGGATATCTGCAGGGATGTAGAGAGATCGAATCGGATGGAAGGAGGGAGGAGAAGATGGAGCGGGAAAGAGACAGCGTGAGACGTGGGTGTTCCCCTATCAGATGGATCATGTTGTGCTTTTTAATGCGCTGAGAATGCGGGTAATTTATTTATTTTTTTTTATCGCAGCGGTACAATTGTATGGTCTCGACTGGCAGCCAAAAGCCTCAACTTCCCATGATTCCACAGGGAGAGGAAGAATTCTTTATTCTTGGCCTCACCAGCAGGGATCGTGCAGAATTAAGGACTTAAAAAGGGTTTACTTTCTATGACAGGAACCTTTGTGATTAGGCAAGGATTAGAATACTATTCCTTTTTAAATTAGCTTTCAAAGTTATATATTTAAAATGAACATATTGGCTGTTACTCTTCAGTATTACCCAGAAACAGCTGCAGATTCAATTTCCAGATGTACGCTGGAAGCAAATCCACATCTGATTCATGAAACCGATCAAACTGCTCTACAGTATCAATTACTCATGCTTACTCATGAAGCATCAGCTGCATGAACATAAACTCCTGCGCTCTAATCCATGAGTTATCTTTAATATATAGCAACAGTAGTATGCACAATCTGATTGGTTGTTAAGCAGTCTAGAATTTCCCATACGGACCAGTCAGTAACTTTTTTCTCCAGCTCGCCAGGACTCAACCAAAGCACGAACATCAGATAAAGTAAACCTTCTCTCTCTCTCTCTCTCTCTCTCTCTCTCTCTCTCTCTCTCTCTCTCTCTCTCTCTCTCTCTCCCTGTATCACATCTAACCTCTTGGTAAAATAAATCCCAAAAGTCAAGAAAGCAAACAAAGTTGTGTTGTTTTTGCAGGTTTTGCTTTGGTTCGGTGAGCTCAGCCTTGTTTCAAATAAAAATTGTGCATGCAACCTGACATCTGCATCAACTTATTGAACTCAACTTTTTGAAGTTATCTTTTTTTTTTGGGGGGGGGGGCACTAAAAAAATGCCATACAACTTATTAACCTTGGTTGTTTGGTCAGTACATGGAAATTCCAGACCTCAACCTTTGAAAAACCACAGTTTCCTACACGTATACTTTACTTACATCATGCCTTAATTCATGATGGAGTCAATTAAAAGGAATCAGGCTTTGGAGTAGTCGTCCAGGATGCAAGAACAAAAAGAAACCATTTCAGTGAGCCTCGGTTAGAACTGTTTGTCTATAAGGTTGACTTAATACTACTACTACTACTAGTACTAATCGGTATGGGTTGTGTTGTGTACAGTGGCGTAGTGGCCAGCTCATCCACCTTACAGCAAGGCCCTGAATGTGAGTCCCAGTCAGCAAAGGTGTTTCTGTATGGAGTTTGCATGTGCTTCCATTGTGTGCATGAGTGTTTCCTTTGGGTACTCTGGTTTCCTCGCCCAGTAGCTAAAGAAGGTGTTGTCATAATGTGTCTTGGAGGAAGAAACAGTTAGTCACTGTCAGAGTTAGTTTATCGTCCAAGTTTGAAGTTGTAAATGGGAAGTTGGGAGATTAAAATGTGTCTGTATAGATTAGAGACTAACTACCAGGAAGTGGGAGGCGCTATGGTTTGGGAAGGTAGCTCATAATCATCTGCTGATGGCATGTTATTGCATGTCAACATGCAAGCTATTTGGAACTACCGGCAACCCCAACTACTTCAAGCTGCCCCACCCATTTGGAGGTGTATCGCCAATTGAGAGTTGAACCACCAATTTGTAGCTCGCGCCGCTAGTTCCTTTGGAACTGTACCATCTATTTTGAGCTTCATCATCCTTCTGGAGCTTTATCAAGTTAGAGCTAGCCTAGACCTCTACCATCAATTTGGTGATAGCTCCACCCTGTTGGAACTATACCACCTATTTTAAGCTGCTGATTTGGAGCTGTACCATCCATTTGGACATGTGCCATCCATTTGTAGCTGCACCACTCATTTGGAGCCACACATCATCCATTTGGACCCGCACTACCTCCTGTAACACCTATTTGGAGCTGTGCAATCCATTTGGAGAGAGCTCAACCTTTTTGTAACTGTTTCACATTTGTAACTAGTTTTGCCCAGTTGGAGCTGTACCACCAATTTGTGGCTGCTCTAATCGTTTGGAGCATCATTCACCACCCATTTTTGGATTTATACGTCACCATTTGAAGATGTACTACCAATTTGTGGCTACCCCCACCCATTTGGAGCCCTAGCATCCATTTGGAGCCATGCCACCCATTTGGCACCGTACCACCCATTTGGAGCTGTACCACCTATTTGGAGCCCCACCACCCATTTGGAGGTGTCCCAGCTTTTTGAAGTTCCAAATTAAAAATAAAATCCAGCCCAAAAGAAGGACGATAAACCCTCAAAAACAGGACAAAAGATATATAAGACAACATGCAAGGCTTGACAAACACAATGAAGCAGATAGCATGTTCTTCTGAGCAATGAGGTGGGAACAAGTGTCAGCTGTTCATACTCGGTGAGAAAATGTCATGTTTTTGCCATATCATCTGTGCCAAATGAAAAGCGGAAACAAGAAAAGCTGTTTATTTGTCCTCACACAAGCCCAAATGAAAGTATAATTTAGAGCCGCAGCTAGGAAGCTAGAACACCGTAACATTATTGAGGTAAGCCCCGACAAATGGATTATCTGCTCATCAAATGACTCCCTTCTGCTTTCCCGCCTCGATAGTTTTGACGATTTCAGATTTCTTTGCCACTTCATCTTTGCCCTAATAGCATTTAGCCTGTAATGGGGCATGTCTGAAGTGTTGACCTGGCATAACTATGGAAATGGGTGTAGAACACTGATAAATGGAGTTGTATTGTATTATCATTGAGATAGCACAGAAGGATTTTTTTTGTGGGATTGAACCATGATTTAATTCAGTTTAAAATTGAGTTTATTGACATATAATGCAATAAAAATGATTTTTCATTGAATTGCCATCTACTTTTACTACTACTTTTCTTTCGGCTTTACTACTCTGCTGTTATTGTAGGATGTCTCATGTAATGTGTAGACAATTTTGCGGTACTCCATAGGGGACCAGACTCAGACTCTGTGTCTGTCTCTTTGGCTCATTACCACTTTGTTTGTCCATCACAATGGTGTGCCATTGTGTTACGTGCCCCCCCCCCCCCCCTACACGTGCCCCCCCCCCTATTTCCTACTGACTGACATACTTAGATGATGTCACTAAGGGGGGGGCACTACCATCCTGGGACGTCCCATCCACAGAATTCTACGCACTGCTTCTAGTGATTATAAAACATGATTATGATTAATTGCAGCTAACATCTTATCCTCACAGACTCATTATAGTTATTATAGTAGTTATTCTTCTGTAGAAATTTCCCAGATTTAATGCTTCCTGAACCATTGAGCGAACCCTGGCAAATTATATATCACAATGCGGCACACTGGGAGTAGTGTGAGATATCAAGCTAAATATAAAGCTTTCATAAACAATTCAAGTTACCGTGGCAACAAAAATTGCAAAAAGCTGACAAAACACTCTTTTTTTGGCGTAATGTCATGTTGCCATTCTTTATCATAGAAGCACAGCTCAAACTTTTATACGAGTAACACGACTTTGGACTTTATTAAGCTACATGTTCCACTGTATTTAACATTTATTCAACAAACTTGGATCAGACCAGAGATCCGTTCCTTGCAGCAAGACAATAAATGCACATTTGGTGTGGGTGTGGGGGGGAGGGGGGTGTTTGTGTAAATCTTAAAAAAAAAAAAAAATTCTTACCATCAAATACTTTAATTTGATATTTTATTGCTCTTCACTGAATTATTCGAAAATAAACAACAAACAAAAGGAGATTGGCCAATCAGAATGCACGATTGCTGATATCTAGTAAACACACACAAATAAATTCGATATATCCATTTTGAATAGACACTCTGTCGTTAAAAACACTTTTGTGCGTTTTTCTTCAGTCTTCACTCTTCAGGGAGTGTTGTTTTCTATCATCTCCCAAAGATACAGGAAAGAAATAAAGTACTGGCATCGTTTAAAAAGCATAACAATGAAATACTGACAATATTTTAAAGAAGGTGTCAGAGAATGACGCATTAGGGGCTTTGGGGGAAGTTATTGAGTGGATGAACAATCTGCATTGTGTGTGTGTGTGTGTGTGTGTGTGTGTGTGTGTGTGTGTGTGTGTGTGTGGTATTATTATGTGGACCGTCATATCACATCACCTGTCTGTGACAGTGAGGACAACTGCAGTCTCGAGAGCATGCAGAGTATGAAGGATTAACACATGGGGAGGGGGCTTAATATAGCTTTTGGAACACGTGTGTGTGTGTGTGTGTGTGTGTGTGTGCACACTTACACACACACACACACACACACACACACAGCACACAAACGTGTGAATACTGTTGTGTCTCAGATGGGATATATTTATGGGCTTGAGCTATATGAATTTTTATTTGGTGTTTCCATGGCTGCGTGGGTTTCTTCTGGGGCCTCTAGTTTCCTCCAACAGTCCGAAGACATCCATATTAGGCTAATTTTCTATTCCAAATTCCCCTGTGTGTGAGTGTTAATTGATATTTGCTCTTGAGAATAGGTTCTGCTGGGGGCTTGGATCATGTCCGGTAAAAACCTCTACTAATACTACTGCTTTTCTGTCAGCTTCTACCCTCAGGGGTCACCACGGCAACTCGGGCAAGGCTGACACTTGCATGACTTTTGGCTATGATTTTGTCGTGGCTAAGTCGTGCCATTTTGGGGCACGAACTGGGAGGCTCCCGCACTGTTCATGACTAGTTTGCGCATAGTTTGCGCACTTTCTCGCACTACTCGTGAACTCGACATGAACATTTTCTCCTTCCTTGCTGTCCAAACAAGCATGCAAGTCATTGTATGCCCTTTGTTTGGCCTTTGCCACCTCTGCTTTTACCTTACACTGTATTTCCCTGTACTCCTGTTTACTCTCTTCAGTCCTCTCAGTGTCCCACTTCTTCTTCGCTAACCTCTTCTTCTGTATACACTCCTGCACTTCCTCATTCCACCACCAAGTCTCCTTATCTACTTTCCTTCCAGAAGTACTTTCCTACCTTTCTTTGATCACATTATCTATAGTTGTCCAGTCATCTAAAGGTACTTCTTGGCCACCCAGAGCCTGTCTCAACTCCTCCCTGAAAACCACACAACACTCTCCCTTTTTCAGCTTCCACTACTTTGGCCTCTGTCCTCTTCATCTTCCTGACCACCAGAGCCATCCTGCACACCACCATTCTATGCTGTCTGGCTACACTCTCACCTACCACAATTTTGCAGTTACTGATCTCCTTCAGATTACATCATCTACACAAGATGTAGTCCACATGCATGCACCGACCTCTGCTTTTATAAGTCACACCATGTTCATACACATGCAAAACAAACCACAAGATTCACCCAAATGCGTCGTGGGTGCAGAATGTAATGCATGTATTCATTACAAAGTGTGTTTGTTCATCATATAGTCATGTTTCCATTTTCAAAATCTTTGCTCACATTTTGCAGAGTATGGAGCATGCTTTTCATGCCTACCTCCTCATATAGTAAAGGTAAGAGCATAGAAATCTGCTGTATGGCTCCAGTTACAAACTTCACCCATCTAATAAGCACACTAACTAAACTTTTATTTTTTGCAGTCCACTGTTGTTTATCATGACAATCAATATGTATTGGATGTTAGGTTCTCCATTGTTGGACTGTGTGTGTGTGTGTGTGTGTGTGTGTGTGTGTGTGTGTGTGTGTGTGTGTGTGTGTGTGTTGTAAGCCTTGTTCCAAAATGACAGTGATCTCCAGGCCATATAAGTGGCCAGATGAAAGTGCGAATTGGTTTTATTTTGGTTTTTTTAATATTATTCATGAGGCACTGTCAGACTGAACAAAACAAGTCCAAACCCAGGCATGAAGTGGAGTTAAAACAAGCCAAAAATGTCAGGAGGGGTCTCAGAAACCAGACCCTGCTGGCCGAGGTAGTCTGACACATGTAACACGTAGGCTGGCTCTGTATGCGCTCTCATTAATTTTGTTCAGCTTTAAACCATGAGTTTAGTAATGTTTCAATATTTTTAGGTCTTCACACAAGACACAGCATGGCACGTGATTTCTCAACTTTATACAAATTAGGTATGACTCAACAAAGCCACACATCCACATTTTGGCTCAGATAAATCCATCGCCTTACTGTATGGCTTGTGTAATATAACAGTTTTCATTGTAGTTTATTTATTTTCACATTTAATAATTTAGATGCAAAAAACTCTAAGTCCACCCGGCATCTTTTGTTTGAAAGAATGCTAAATTGTTTTATTTTTCCAAAACGTAAATACAGTTCATTCAGTGGAAATTAATTGAACATAGAAGCCTAATACAAATCATTCATTTTAAACAAAAGATGCCTGATGAACTTGGAGGTTTTACATCTGAAGTATTCCTCTCGTCTTGCAAATTTAGTTCTAACCTGCAGTTACAGTCTTTTTTTTTTTTTAAATGGAACCATAGTTACAATGCCAAAAGCATCGTTTCTTATGCTGCATATTATCCTGCTGTATACAACACCACCAGGGATACTGAATAAAGATGAAATACAGTGTTCCTTTGAAAATCAAATGTATTCAGCCCCGGTGCCTTTCTGAAACCATTTGCTTAGTCCTGTACATGAGTCTCAGTGACACCCGCACCAGGCATTACATTACATTCGTAAAATCATCATCTTTTTTTTTTATTATTCTCTCTAATATGTCATCTTCTGCTTATGAACACCTGACCTCAGACTTTTTGTTTTCAAGAAATCAGTGTTGTACTGCCAAGTTATCATGCATGTGTAAAATTATTCCTCAGGTCATTCATTTTTGCTATTGTAAACAGAAACTGATTCAAAACAAGGTGTAAAACAGGTGAATAAGAGATACTAAGCCTATGAGGTGGTAAGCTAGGGTGGTTTCACTGGAAAAGCAGCCAAAATAAACTGATAATTGGAGATCAAGAACAATAGGCAATTCACTAGTGAGTGAGCACCTTTAAATGGAAACACTACTGGACAAAAAAGCTAGGAAGGAAATAGTAGAGATTGTATTCTAGAAAGCCTTTCTGTAGTAGAGTTTGATAGTCTGCTAATTAAGCTAATATGACGTTTGTATCATTTCATTCTTAAGTAGGGTTGCGCGCAGGCTGGTGCCCATCTCAGCCGACTCGGTGCGAGGGCACAGTACACCCTGGACCGATCGCCAGGCCATCGCAGATGTCAATCAAACAACCAGTTTTTACATCAATTCATGTGCGATTTCATTTGTGTTTGTTTAGTTAGAAGAGGATGTGGTGCTTCCTCTAGTGAGGATTTGTAGGTAGTACAGTCAGATTGCAGTGCTAATCTGTTTTTTTTTTTTTTTTTTTAAACAAACTATTGTGAAACATTCTATATTCATTGACCAGTTTTTTTTTGTTTGTTTGTTTTCATATAATTAAAATTTATTCACTTTTTTATAACGTTAAAATAAAACGTAATAAATTTTTTACAATTATTTTTAAAAATGCTATAATTGTGTGCTCTCATACATTTTAGCTACTACACTTTATCAGGACTTAAAAAAAACTAGTGACAACGTGGTATCTTACTGACCTGTTTATTTCATTTATATTTAGCATTTATAAGTATACCTAGTATTTTATTTTTCTGCTTGGCATGGGTATGGAGGAATTACTGCATGGTATCAAGGACAGCTTTGGTGAAAGTCACAGGCAGATGAAATCACTTGGGATTCACCAAGTGAACTTAAGTTTGTCACAGTTCTGTCAGTGATTGGAAGTTCTGAAAAATAACAGCACAACACTTGCTGGTGCTTAATTTAGTCGGGGACGCAAACGCAGTAGAGTAGTTGCCAGATCAACAGTCCTCACCCGCAGGAAATCAAGTACTCACACGTTCCCTCTGTTGAGTACCCAATTTATTAGAATTTGTCAGACAGGCACCTCAAATGTTTTTTAGTTGTATGGTTTTTTTTTTGGCCAGAATTTAAATAGCAAGCACACAAATAAAATCAAATAGAACCAAATATATTTATTTTTTCTTTAAACTAGATTGTCATGTTGGAAATCGGTGTTCTTCATCATTTGTTCTATATTTTATTAATAACAATAACATGCTTCAGCAGTTTTAATTTTAATATTTAAAACTAAATATTATTTATTTAAAAAATATATTAAAATAAAATACAAAATTAAAAAAATGTAAAATAATCAAAAAATGGAAATTATTCATCCCAGCCTGGGCGTTTCTGTGTGGAGTTTGTATGTTCTCCCCGTGCTTGTGTGGGTTTCCTCTGGGTACTCCGGTTTCCTCTCGCAGTCCAAAAACATGCACAGTAGACTGATTGGCTGTTCCAAATCTCCCTTAGGTGTGAATGTGTGTGTGTGTGTGTGAATGGTTGTGTGTGTGTCAGCCCCAGCGATGGTCTGGCGAGCTGTCTGGGGTTGGCTGAGATGGGTGCCAGGCTCCCCGCGGCCCTACTTGGGATTAAGCGGTTTAGAAAATCAATGAATGGAAATCATTCAACAAAATTAATCAACTAATTACTAACTCGATTGTCAAGAAAAGTGGAACAAATAAATATGACAAATATAGAATAATAATGTTGATCAAAAACACAAGCAAGTAAGTCAAAAGCATAAAACAAGGATTAAGATAAAAAAAGGTGGGCAAACAGTCGGGCACTGTACAAAGAATTGGAGTAGTTATGCAGGGATCCCTCACTGACCCGACACAAACACCGAAATTCCGTGAAGTAGGATCGACCCCCCTGAATGACGTATACGTACATGTATATGTGTATATAATATCAATAAATACATATTCAATGCTTTAAATGCTTATAATAACAATTAAACATTCAAAAACAATGCATAAGGTGTAAATTAAATATAAATAATATGAAATACATACGTTTAAATGTAGGAAATGTGTTCTTAGAACTTTTAACATAATTTCACTTAGGCTCTACTCACTTTGGGCTTGACTTCCGCCTCTTCTTTTTCTCCTTCTGTTACACGAATGCTGGGAAATTAGTCTCGACCAATCAGCTTGCGAGATTTCAGAGCTGAGACATCAAAAAAATAAACCTCAAGCTCGCAAAAACGAGGAAAACACAAACATCTTTGGAGAGTTTCCCATGAATTCAGTGGGATGGTGAGTTGTATTTTTACACACTTTGTTTTTAGTTGTTTCTATACCGTCCCATGAAAGCATTGTTTTCCATGAAACCGGTCCGTCTTGCACAAAAGGTTACAGATCTACACCTTGTTTAAAAAAACAAAACTAAACAAAAACAAGACAATCAGAGATTGCGCGCCCCTCGCCCCTTTTGACATATCAATAAACGGGAGATTCTTTTTATTTATTTATTAAGT
>JAQNCB010000009.1:6234748-6247814 GCA_030068295.1 Euristhmus nudiceps | reverse complement strand
GTGTGAAATGTAAAATACAGAGCTTATATAGAACTCTTCTAAATGACAACGTCATGGTAAATATTTTGCATCACTTGCAGAACCTCTGCTTGGTGACTGAATCGATTTTGTTTGAAAAAAGTAGGATTCCCACTGAGGAATCCCGAAAGATTCTAGATACAGTATAGTGTATTTGTACTTAATAGCTACCCCCCCCATTTTCTCCCTAAATTATTCATATTCAATTACCACCATCAAGTATTTCCTTCTCTACCACATGACCACTACCAACCAAGGAGGGACGGAAGCATGCACACCCCCCTCCATCACATGCAATGCTCGTCACCCGCCTCTTTTTGAACAGCGGTGCATGCGTATTTGGGGGCGGGCTAACACACTCGGAGGCAAAGCATAATCCGCCCCCTTGTACGAATGAGCTCACAGACGCGTATGATTGGCTGGCGATCGCTGTGAGTGACAGGGAAGAGAGCGTTATGCCGTCCCTCCCTCCCGAGGGGAGCTCGGCCAATTAGCTCCCATGGAGGCCTGGATTCGAACTTGCGATCTGTGGGTTAATAGTCACACACTTTGTGGATGCGCCACTTGGGAATAACCTTAATAAATTAATAACACCTTAATAACTACCCTTTCACTTGACATGGTCAAAATAGGTACGAAGAGCTTGATACTTCCTTCACATTGTCTGTCTATAGATTTCCTTCTCAGACTAACACATAGACACTAAAGTTTCCACTGTGTCCTCTAGTTTCTTGTGAACAAACGGATCAGCTGTTATGAGTGGCAATGTAAAGCATGGCTTCATCGGAGTTTACAAAATAAGCATTTCAAGGTCATTATTGAGAAACACACCATGGTAAAAAAAAAAAAACTAAAGAGCTGAAAATCCTTCCCATGTGTAAGTGCATCGTGTAACCTATTTAAGGCTGACTCATTCCGACTAACATTAAATTAACACCTACAGTAGATAAAACCAGAAGGGCAGCAGAACAGCGCACATCAGTTTAGGTCAGTCCTGTGTGTGTGTGTGTGTGTGTGTGTGTGTGTGTGTGTGTGTGTGTGCGCGTGTGTGTGTGTGTGTGTGAGAGAGAGAGAGAGATGCGGAGAGATAATGACAGTGAGCAAAACAGAATTTGTGTAGGATTTACTACAGAGACAATTAAACCCAACTCAGTCCTGCAATACAACACTGTAGCCAATTGTTATTTATAATCCAACCCTAATCTATGTTTTTAAGGATTGCTTCATACCCAGGCCCTTATAAAATCTAGTTGCTTTAAAAAATGGCTTTAATTAGGTTTGTATGAACAGACTTACAAAAAAAAAATAATAAAAACGTTCATTTTTAACATAAGGTCACCGTAGATGTTATTTCAACCCCCAACTGGACACCTACAGGCTCTTGTCCAGCACAGCATGGCGTCGATTATAATTGGCTCCAGCAGGGATGGGAAGCAAACATACTCATGTTACAACACAGGAACCAAACTTTGTTATGATGCAGCAGCCATAAAAACATCGTTTCGTCTGCCATTAACTGCAGTGGGGTCACATTCAACAAAGAAGTTGCTGCTGCATATTGAATTCGTGATAAAATGGCATCTCCTGAATAGCAGTTCTGTCGTTAGTGCTTTTATTAAACTGATATCGCATCATCGTCATTGCAAGTGTTTAAAAAGAATGTGTAGTTTAAAAAGAGCTTGTAGTTTAAAAAGAGTGTGGCGGTAAATGGATGGGAGGCAGGCAGCATTCGATTGATTAAATGGATGTGCATTTTTCACAAGAATTAGGTTCTTGTTCTTCAGCCCCTGACTTGAAAGAGTGGTATGTAGATTGTAATTGGCCACTCACCGCATTCAGCAATAAATTAACAGTGTTTATATCATAATAGCATTAGTTGTTGTGGTTTTAGTCTTGTGTATGTGCTTTTTTCCCGCATCACACTGTAAAAAAATAAAAAATTTGTTGTTTTGACCGTGAAATATTGGCAGCTGTGGTTGCCAGAAGTTCTCAGTTGAAATTACATTAAGACATTTTTTACAATTACCGTAAATGAGTACAGGTATTGCTCATTCTGCAGTGAAGAATGGTATTTGAATTCACATTTTACTGTAAGAATAAATGTTTTTACCATAGTAAATACCTCATTTAGTCTTAAAACTAACATCAAAGTACTATATAAAATAAAGTCTGCAACATATAACTGTAAAATGCCCCACCAGTATGCACATTTAACAGTTGGAGACTAGTACATTTACAGCATTTGGCAGACACTTATCCAGAGCAACTTAGAATTATCATTTTTATTCAACTGAGTGTTAAGGGACCAACAGTACTGTCTGAACCACTGACCTTCGGTTCAGTAACCCATCTTCTTAACCGCTAAGCTACCACAGCTCCCCTTACTATTTGTAAAGTAGTCTTTACAAGAATTGCAATACTGGCCATGCAGATTTTTCCATATTTCTGTCATCCCCACAAGCATGTGTACATTTAAAAGTTATAAACTGTATTCTTCGCTAGAATAAAATGCAAAAATTGCAGTGTTGGCTGCTCAGAAAGTCACACCATATTCTGTTATTGCTACAACAGTATGTACATTCATCAGTTACAAACTATATTCTTTACAAGAATTAAATATGAAAATTACAAAGTGGTGCATTAGAAACGTTCCAGTATATTTCTGTTAAAAGCAGGTCAATGTATATTTTCTGGGAAAAGCATGTAAAAATGATAATTTTCCCTGATTAACTTGTTTACGCTGATTCCATGTTAAAAAAAGGTTTAAAACTTATTTTCAGAGCGCAGTTTTTTTACTGTCCTCGTTTACATTTTTTGACTGTTAAGTCTACTGATGTTTTTTGCACTGCAGGATGACGTGTAATCCTGTAGGAGTGGGCTATATAGCATCAAACTCACCAGAGGGTTTATAAACCTTTTTTTAACCAGGAGCTGTAAAAGTTACCCATGGAACCCAACTTTATGTAGAGATTTGTTTTTGAACCTAATTCATGTGTTCATAGGTTTAGTGAATTGTTTTGCTGTGTCCATTGAAATATCACGTCAGCTAAAGACCCTTTTATGTTCAAAATTATAGATGGATGTGGACGAAAGCTTCTATCAGTACTCTGTGTTTATTTTGTCCTGTTTTTGTGCACCGTTTTGGAAAGCTTGTGGGTGCTAATAGAATTAAGCAGCACAGGGATGAGAATTTTCCACGGATTCGCGGAATTCTGCGGATTTTATCAACCTCAGGGTCATTTTTGTGAATCGTCTAAACCTGAGGAGAAAATATTTAGGGGCTTCGCAGTGTCTGTAACGAGTCGGAATTTCCGACTTTTGTCGGATTTCAGCAAAATTGTCGGATAAAGTCGGATTTTTATGTTATTTTATGCCGTTTTGCAGTTTTCCGTCGGATTTAAAAAAATAATAATATCGCCCGTAACCAGGGCTGTAGTGGACGGTACACGCCGGTACATGCAATGTACCCACTTGTTTTAGTGGCTGAGTTGCGTGTACTGATTTAATTTGGTCTACTTTATAGTTGTTCAACGTAAATTTCCACGAATGTGTAAATAAAAAGTGGAGGTGAAGTGCTAAATGGATCCAAAGCACCTCACAGACGCGGAGATGAAGAGATGAAGCACTATGCGCTAAATGGTTTCAAAGCACGCGCACACCCCCGCTCCGTGCTCTGCCTGCAGCGTGCGCGCACACATCCCTCGCCCCTCCGCTCCGCCAGATTTATTAAAGGCTTCTGATCCCAACGGTGGAGTTTATGGGGACCGGTACGTTTCAGATAATTTTCTGTTTTTTGTGCCATACAAGTTAGTTCTTATGTCATTGATGCAACATAGTATTCTAAACTGAATCTCCACTTGCAATACTCAATACTGGAAAAACTGTAAATTATGATTTTTTTTTTTTTTGCATTTGACAAAGTCAATGCATAATTTGATAACACATTAAGTAAAATATTTGTCCTGAAAATAAGGAATATTCTTTACATTTATACAGTGTATATTGAATAAAATGTCTTGACTTAATTTCAATTGTCCGGTGGATTAATCCCACATACCTGCTCCTGCACACGGCTTCGCCATCTTAGTTTGGTGTTGTGCAACAAACGCCTCCGGCCTCTGTCTGAAGTAAATCCCACTGTGTTTACTGCAATGACATTATTAATTATGCGTCTCGTTGGTGCATTGATTTGATTGAACAAGCTTCTAAAGGGAAGAAACATGAGGAGAAAGTCAGAATTCGTCGTTCAAACTATTTGTTGGGATTGGCGATAAAGATCTGGCCAGCCCGAACTGTTCAACAGGGAAATTGTTTTTATTGAGAAAACAATTTCACAGAAAAAGAGGTAACTGCATTCTTTAATAATATAACTTCACATTTACATGATTATGTCAACATGAACATAATTATGTCAAATATTTCTGTTGTATGTGTTTAATTTATATTTATCATTCCCTTCATTCTAGTGTGAAGTTATAAATTCTTTTTAGCTGAGCATTATTGAGACTATTTTTGTGTTTATTAGTGCCCAAAATGCAAGCTTCTTTGGACTGAAATGATCATTTAACTGGGCACTTTGAGACCAGTATCTTCAGGGGGCCTTTGGCCCCTGAACCCCCGACCAGGCTCCGCCCTGGACCTGGCTCGGGTCCGGTGGTCCCCAGACCCCCGACTAAATTTTCAGCTGAAAATACAATTTCTCATTCTCATCTCTGGCAGCACCACGGAAATCGCAAGTCAGAAATTGTGATGTTGGTGAAATGTGTTAAAGTGAGGTTTGAAGTTTGTTAAAAGTTTACATATGTGATATTACTTTGTCCAGACACAGGGACAAGCATTAGGTACAGAGTGGGTAGAAGGAGACTGGGCCTGTATTAAAGCGAGACTTGGACAATTGAGAACGGAAAATGCCGGTCTCTTGTGAGACTGATGGTTTGTGGCCGCAACAAGTAAATTATCAAGTGGAGAAAAAAATGAATCCTCTGTCTCCATCCATGTATTGTGTTTGAGCCTGTCACCTTTGAGCTTTCCTGTAGTGGATGTGTTGCCTAACTTCATAAATGACACATGGAAGGGTGTGGAAGGTGTCGGTTGATAGGGGCAGCTTTATTTTCTTACATAAATGGAGAATGAATGAGCCATAACACATGCTTTTATGGTGATGAAGAACTTACTCTGTACATACTATTAATCGAGTAATGTCACACATGCTGCACTCCTTCTAGTATATGAGCTCAAGGTTGCCCATAATTGGCGAGTGTTACTGGGATTGATAATAGAATAAGCGTAATGCCGCCACCCTGTCCCACAAGAGCGGAGGATTCTTGAAAGTTTGCTTTCTTGAACTCCCCACTTTCTTGGCTGTGGCACCGTCCTGCTCGTCTGTTGCACCTCTCTGGAGCCCTGTAAGTGCTTTTATAGTGCCTACCAACTGCACTCAAATATAATCGGTACTACATCTTTTCTTTTGTTTCTGAAACTGAATCCACACGAAATTTCCTCACAATTACACCTTTAGAAGTGTGATAGCAGTGTGATATTTCATCCCACCAGCAGTTCAGCTCTCACATTCAGTCTGAGCAGTGATCCATCCATCCATCCATCAATCCATCCATCCATCCATCCATCCATTATCTGCACCGTAAATCCCCTGTGGGTGGTGGGGGAGCTGGAGCCAATTCCAGCTGACTTCAGGTAAGAGGTACACCCTGGGCATGTCGCCAATCTATTGTGGAGCTAATGTGGAGAGACAGACAGCCACTCATTGTAAGTAGCTATGCCTTTGGACTAATCTAGGATCAGGCCTCTTTTATCAAAATCCTAGCATTAGACATTTTCTGAAAAACATATAAAAAAGATTTTAAAAAATCTTAATAGGGTGAACAGCTCCTACCCTCTCTCTAATCAATCCCATGCACTGTAGGGTCTTTTTTTTGAGTGGTGATTGGAGTGGTGTAGCACACTCGATTACGGTCATTTCAGTCCTCTTCCTTACACATTAACTGGGGCTCCATATAACTGCTTGTCACCAGCAGTACTGAGAGTGGATGAAAGCCTGGCTAATCCACTTTGAGACAGAACGGCACCAATAAGAGTGCATAAATGATGCTGGCTGGGCCCGCATCAGTCCAGCCGTGGGAGGATGATGAGAGGCAGAGGCAGAGAGAGCAAGAGGATTATAGGAATGTAAAGATAGCGGGAGAAAAAGATAGAGACAGTGCTGGGGAGATGGATGGAGGGATGGAAGAAAAGAGACACAAGGGGAAAGAAACAATACAGAGAAAGAAAGAGAACAAGACAGAGTAACAGAGGACAGAGAGGATTCAAAAGCCACAATAGTTCTTATTAATTTATAACATACTTCATTGTACGCGTGGATGGAGAAGACTGTGGCATGTGTTGATAGAAATAGACTGTGTAAATCCATAAGAGTGTATACATATAAGGAATTGGTATGCCTGCTTCGTTGATATGCCAAAAATCACAGCAATTAGCATGAAATGAATTATATTGGGGCGGCACGGTGGTGTAGTGGTTAGCACTTGTGCCTCACAGCAAAAAGGTCCTGGGTTCCAGTCCTGGGCTCAGAGAGGGCATTTCTGTGTGAAGTTTACATGTTCTCCCTGTGCTTGTGTCGGTTTCCTCCACGTACTCTGGTTTTCTCCCACAGCCCAAAGACATACACATGAGGCTAATTGGCTGTTTCAGATTGCTCCGAGGTGTTTGTGTGAATGCCTTGGCCCTGTGTTTTTGTGAATGCCTTGGCCCTGCAACATACTGTTTAGGGTGTACTGCGGATCTGGCCAAAGTCAGAAGTCAAGCTGATTTTATGCTTCAGCCTCCCTGCAACTCAGGTTATTAATTAATTTGGTTTGGCAAATTAATTAATTATAATAGGCAAAAAGAAAAAATAATTAATTAATTTATTTGTTGCTTTAGTAATCTTTAGTAACTGCTTTATCCTAGGATAAGTAAGTTGTAGTAACACTGGTCACAGATTTGGAATATACCTTGGATTAGATGCCACGAACATATTTGTATATGGGGTGAAACGCACCAACTGGCATATTTTATGATATGAGAAGAAACTGGCGAACCAGGAGGAAGTCCTTTAGCATGAGGGGAATATGATCCATGTACTGCACAGTAATATATACACTGTTGCGATTTATCTCAGTGGTATTTTGTAGCAGGAACACGGGGTGTATTGACACTGAAACAGAAGAGCTCTTTATTCTTGGCCAACTTTTTAATCATCAATTAAATGAATCAGGGACCCAAAAACTGTTGATTGATCCCAAAACACTGTTCAAATGGAGCAAAGTGTAATACGAGTTATCCAATGTTTTCTATTTAAAGCCCAATGCTGATATCTAGGGCGGCACAGTGGTTAGCGCTCTCATGGGGACCTTTTTTGTGGAGTTTGCATGCTCTTCCCATTTTGTTTGGGTTTCTTCTGGGTTCTCCAGTTTCCTCTGTCAAGCCAAAGACAATCCAGGGCAACCGACTGCTCTCGATTGCCCATGTGTGTGAATATAAGCATGAATGGTTGTTTTTGTGTGTGCTGGCAATATATAATGAACAGGTCACCTCTTCTCTTGCCGAAAGTCACCTGGGATTGGCACCAGCATCCCTGCGACCCTTATAGGATAAGTGATTCAGAAAATGAATAAATGAATGCTGATAGTGTCAATGCTTGGGATTTGAAAAATGTCAAATCAGATTTGATATCATGTATCACATGGTACAGTCCTACTACTTGTAAAACATGCTTTAAAGCACTTGAGTCCTGGATAATTTAAATAAAAAAGGCAAATTTGAATTACATATTTTACTAACATTAAGCATAAATGCAATAGGGGGGAAAACGACAGAGCTAATAGCTTGGTATATTACGTTTTGTCAAGGCTATAGCTACCACAGGGTACCACACAGAGTCATTATAGGAAGAAATACTCCAGTACCCTTTCACTTTGTCAGAATATTTGCGCTGTTCAGGATGACTAAAATGCACATCTGTAATATGGTGTGCGTAAGCCTGATGATGTAATTGGGCTCCTTCCTTTGTTAAGGGTTTAAGCTCATTAGTGAATTCAGCTGTTATTGTTCAGGGCTGAAATGAATACCTGTCGAAATCGCAGCTCTCAGTGGACCGAGACGATTGGCCGGGAAGGAGCTGATGCAACGCACTATATTTTTCTCCATCACTCCTACAGCTGCCAGTTGGCAGCACATGCCTGTATTTGTCAGGAACATTTGAGATAAGGCAGTGCAAAACAGCCTGTTCTGTTCTTCCTCCACCATTCTGGCGACTAATTTGTCATGATAATATACACTTCATCTCCATCCTTCATACGCTCGCCTCATGCCCCTAGCAACCCACTTAATTCTTTTACTGTTGTGTAGCCACATAACTTTCAGTAAAGAGCATCATAAACAATGGCATTGGCCTTTAGTGGAGAGCAGTTAAAGCTTAGCACTCTGTTTGTGGCTCCTATCATTGCTGCATGAAGCACTCATATTGATTTCAGCAACACACACAGGAGTCGAATCTCTGGGGCTTCTACTTTATACCTCCAACACTTCAATAGCTCTTTAAAGAGAGAGTTAGAGGTTTTGTAGTGCTTTGTACTTCCAGGCGCTTTGTGTATGTTTTGGTGTGTGTGGTTGTGTTCATCCAAGGTCACCACAGTGGTTTACCAGTAATAACTTAAGTCAAACGTGCAGGTTGAACCATCGTGTGCTAGTTTGTTTTTTTTAATGCATAGAATTATAGCGAATTCCCTAGAAAACATTGGCCTTTTTGATCATTCCGCATCCCAATCAATTATTGTAACCTGTCTCACTTGAGAACACACTTTGGTCTGCGTGGACTTCCGGTCGTAATGGGAATCAATTTGAAGCCGCACCTTGACATTTTCTTGCATCCCCTGTGCTTCTCTGTGTGTTAACCCTCAGTGCTGCTCATTCTTGCATCTCTCTGAAACTGACTTCACAAGGAATGATTACTAATGTATGACACACTGACATTATTGGATCAATTTGCATCGACTGTTCAACAAAAGAGCTGTTCTTCTCTTTCTGATGTGATCATAGCTATGCCCTACTGTGAATGTTAATCGGAACTATAACAACTCTTCAGTGGTCGTTATCACTGCAGTTCAAAATTTTATTTAGGGCTGGACGCCGGAGTGGGAGAGGTGTGTTGCATTGCGGGCTGCACAAGAAAACCAAAGACCGGAAAACACCTCAATCAGCAGCTCTGGCTTCATTTTCAGGTGGTGTCCCATATGGCAAACAGAGGTCAAGTGGAAAAGGATTACGAATGCAGTGGCATTTCATATGTCAGAAAACATGGTCCGGTTATATACGGTAGCAAAGACCGGGTTTAAACACATGCTAGACGTAATAGACTCCTGCTACAAGCTGCCAAGCAGCAAATATTTTGCCGACCTTATCTTGCCCCGTCTGTACAATACCACACGTGAAAAAGTGACAAAGTAGCTGGTGGATGCGTCGTTACTTTGTGATATATATGTGTTCAATATAATATCACATCACACACACACACACACACACACACACACACACACACACAAACAAATACACACAAGACTGTTTTAGTGCATGTGTTCGTGTTTGTGCCAATCCGAAATGCATTAACCTTTTGCCTCTTAACATTAGATGTGAATGTAGTCCATTCACTTTGTTTATTTATACAGACTGTGCATCTCAATATCAAGAATATTGAGGATTTTTGTCTGGTTAAGCAGATTGTAAAGGTCACTTTACTGAACCCACTGGGGCCTTATATTTCAAATGCACTTCATTCCCAATAAGGGAAGTTTATTTGCTTTATTGTGTTTATTTATTTATTTATTTAATTTAATTTAATTTAATTTAATTTAATTTAATTTAATTTAATTTAATTTAATTTAATTTAATTTAATTTAATTTATTTGCTTTACTTTATTTAGTTGATTTGCATGTTTACTTTGGCACAGTTTTTATGCCGGATGCCCTTCTTGACGCAACTCTCTGCATTTATCCAGGCTTGGGACCGGCACAAGGAAGACACTGGCTTGTGCCCCCTTTAGGCCGCATTAAGGAAGTTTATTTTCCATTTTCTAAAATAAAAACAAACTCTGACAAACACATCATACTCTTACTATATTCTTGCAAGAGTGAAACAGCAACCTTTTCAAACTGGCTCATGCAAACTATCAAACTGATTTTAGCAGAATGCAACTTATATATAAGTAAAAACCACCTGATAATTAAAATATACATGCATTCATGTGTAACATGGTAGTTTGAAACATTTCCCTCTTATTTCACTTTAAGAGAGCACTAGAGCACTGTACATTCTGCCATAGTTTTTATACGGTATGCCACTTTTTCTTGCATCTTTCCACTCCCTTTCAGCTTCAAATAACAACACTGTAGGTCCTGACGGTGTAAAATATTACATTGTTTTCATGACATATATGTGTGCAGAGAGACAGAGGTTTTAAGGTTTTTAAACACTTTTAGCTGTTATTCCACGTTGTTCTCACTCATAGCACTCAGTACTCTACTTGTACTTCTTTTGTTTTTAATAAAGCGCGTGCGCACACGCACACACACACACACACACACACACACACACACACACACACACACAGACAGAGGTGTCTCTGATTACATGCTTATCACACAGACTCCAGAGCGTGCCCTGTTTCTATGGTGAAATGCCAGTTTTTATAATTCTGCTGTATAAAGAGGATTCCTGTAAGATAGGTGTGAACAGTGTGGTGTAATATCATAATGCTGTGTTGAGTGCTGTGTAATTTTATATCTCAGGGCAGAATAAAGGGTCTAATGGAATCTGTTGGAAGTATCAGGGATATTGTGTGTGTGTGTGTGTGTGTGTGTGTGTGTGTGTGTGTGTGTGTGTGTGTGTAGGCCAAATTACAAATAGATATGAGTGTAAGTGTGAACGGCTGTGTGACCCTGCAATTGACTAGAGAGCTGTTCAGGGTGTACCCTGCCTTCACCCCGTATTGGCTGAGATAAGCTCCATTCTTCTTGCAGCCCTACTAGGGTTCAGTGGTTTGGCAAATGAATGAGTGAGAGAGTGAGCAGTAAAAAATGCTGTATTTGTCCCAATCCAGTGGATGTGGATGTGGATACGGCAATACAGTCATTCCAGTCTCTTGGTACAGTGCTGATAGCAGTGACTCTGCATTGCTCCTCTTTGACGTTGAGACTTGATTTTATGGTGACAGTTCTCCAATATTTGTTACTTACATTCAGAATTTGGTAAACACCCTTTTTTTTGACCTTTTGTATGTCATTCGTACACCTGCGCAGCTGAGGATTAAGGGCCTTGCTCATGGCACCAACAGTGGGATCTTGGTGGTGCTGCAGCTTGAACCCCTGACCTTCTGATCAGTAACTCAAAGCCATAACCACAGACCCACCCCTTAAATAGTACCCCGCCCCCCGCCGAACTTTATTTGCGTCCTGTATGTCCCTGATTCCTGTAAATATTATCACCATCTGTGCATGCTGAATAATTATAACTAATTGTTGTACCAGATTCTGCCTCAGCTAATGTACGTAGTACGGCAGACAGTTTGATTCAGAATGAGTGGTGCATGCCAGATCGGAAAACTTTTATGTACAACAATAAGGAATAGTGAGTATTTTTCTAGTTAATTAACTAACTTATATACAGTATTGGGCAACTATAAATAAAAACTGTTAGAGGAAATCTACTTGTCCATGTAGCCTGGATTACTGATTAGTCCACAATGACTATAAACATGAAGCATTTTTTTAGGGTAAATTGTACACTCTTGAGAGTCTGTTGTTGTTTTTAAACCACTGATTGCCTGCTTCTGGGTATTGACATCTCTGCACCGTCAAGTTCCAACACTAAGTCAACACAGACCTCACTGCTCATATTCACATTCTGAAGTCACTGATTAGCTGTGTGTGTGTGTGTGTGTGTGTGTGTGTGTGTGTGTGTGTGTGTTGATAAGAATGCTGAACTGTGGTTTCACTTGGATTCAGGTCTTGCACAGTACATTGTATTGTGGTATTATGGGATGTTCCACCATTTCTGACCGAGGATCAATAGTGTAATCAGTGAAGCAGTAAAATGGAATGAGGATTGGAAATGTAGGGTTTAAAAGGTGTACCTGCGTAGTTATATTGCAAAATGCACATCTCATCAGCACCATGGGCAAGTTAGAACAGTCGCACACTGCAGTCATTTAGTTGCAGTTAACGTATATCATATGACCTCTACAGTAACCACACACACACACACACACACACACACACACTCTCACACACACACACACACACACACATACACACACAACTGTCTGGCCATATACCATTAGCATTCACCTTATCCACTCTATAATGCATTAGCAGCTGGCAGATGTTTCTGTATGTTACTGTAAGGTTAGAACCCCAGCCTACAGGTTTAACTCAACCATACTGTAATCACAGGGATGAAATGGTCAAACACAATGTCATGTTTGTGATTCAGCTGATATTAATAATAATGTTTACCTCCAGCACTTAACATCTGCATAAATATATATACAAGTGGATACACACTAATTTTAGTAACAACATGCACAATATTAATTTGTGTCAGCAAAGATCTGTTGTTTATCATCGCACAAATTAAAAAGGAATCCATAATGTTCTTTATGCTAAGCATATAAATAAAAAATTGTTCACCACAGAACTGTTCATTCTATAATCTGATTGGTCAGAAGGTGTAGATTGATATATCACTAACTATCCACCTTACTAACTGTCCACATTTTTTACATCTGTTTAAGCCTACCCAAGCCTACTTAAGTTTTGATATTAAAAAATAAATATATATATATGCAATCATCCAACCACCAATCATATGGAGGTGTTGCCATCCTACCTCTATATTTTAAGTATGATGTAAAGTCAATATGTCAATAATATTGCTTACAAATACATTTGTTGCTAATTCATGTGTGTGAAAGAGGTGTTACTGAAAATCTTTCAA
>JAQNCB010000009.1:6135438-6146191 GCA_030068295.1 Euristhmus nudiceps | reverse complement strand
ATAGGGCCGGTTTTGACAAAAATGCTTCTAACTCATCAGATATTACTTGGAATCATTAGCAAAAATTCTCCAGACATAAACATTGCGTGTCTTTCAAAATAAAGAAAAGAGTTTAGTGACCCTATGGCCTGGCGGAGGTCTGCGCTCTCCGAGCGCTTTTCTAGTTATTTGGGATATCAGTAGGTTTAGGTTAGGTTTAGATTAGGTTATTTAGGGGTGAAGTTGGACATTTAGTTGTAATGGTTAAGTTTAGATGAAGGGGCTAGAGAAAACATTGTTAGCAAATTTCCCCATAATGATCGTAATCTAGTTTTGATTGTCTGAGTGTGTGTGTGTGTGTGTGTGTGTGTGTGTGTGTGTGTGTGTGTGTGTGTGTGTGTGTGTGAAAAATTACTACAGTGAAAAAATTAGCAAAGTACTTTTGAAGACAACTGGTGCTTGTTGTTTGAGTATCAGAAAAGAAAAATGTACTATGGTGCTATCCCTATTGCCCTCTTTCACAATTGCCAAGACACTTTTTTTTTAAACAGCTTCACTCATTTAGTTTTCGAACAGTAAAGACAAAACCCATTTTTCAAACTATGTTCATAACAGCTCTAACTTTTTCTTGTAAAACCAAACAATTGCAAAAGCTAAACCCAAAAGCTGTTTTTGTCTGGCCTCAAAACAAAATAAAATATAAAACAATACCAGGTATACATTACACACTCGGTGTTGATGTTGTGAAAGCTCCAGGAAATGGTCATTGTTTATAATAAAATAAATAAGTGTGTTGTGTTTTCTTTGTAATTCTGAGTGTTGAATGTTGTAAGTGATACAGTAGGAATGTGCACTCAGCACTTTCCAAGAGTAAATACAAAGTACAGCATAAGGGCAGAGGACTGAGACAAAATGCAAATGAAAAACACCTTACAGTGCACTGTAACTAACTGCAAAATCAAACGTGTGATTCATTCAGCCTGAACATCACGTCTTTGTGCTGGCTGAGGCCAATTGACTTCCTCGACATCACACTCAACGTTCTCTCGACAGGGAACACTCACTCACTCACTCACTCACTCATCTACCGAACCGTTTCATGTTCTGTTATGGTCGCAGGGAGGCTGAATCCTATTTCAGCCGACACTGAGCAAAGGCAGGGCACACCCTGTACAGCTCACCGGAACACAGGGCAGTACACGCAGTCATTTGCATTCCCAGTCACATCTAGAGGCAATTTGGAACAGTTATCTTGATGTGCGTGTCTTTGGACTGGGAGGAAACCTGAATGCCTGGAGGAAACCCATGTAAGTGTGGGGAGAACCTGCAAGCTCCACACAGAAACGCACAAGCCCTGCACCTTATCTCTGTGAATTGGACATGCTACCACTACTCCGCCTCATTTGGAAACATCCGATGTGTTGGATCTAGTTTTGGAAAGACTCCGCACCAACCTCACCAACTAACTGAATCATCGTCGTTTACTTTCAGTGGGACACATAACGCAAACTAGCTCAACAAATGAGAACTGAGAAGTGGTTTCACTTTGTTAAGTTAAATAAAACTGATATTATGGTGTGTCACTGCTGTGCGTTTCAATGTTGAAGAAATTCTATTGACTCTCTGTTGCCTTTTTACGAGTTATCCAATGAGCCATCATCATTTGTTGACTCTTCGATGAGTCTCATGCCATCTTGTCTTCTACCATTTTCGGGTTTGGATCATGGGGGCAACAGCGTCAGTAAGGAAGCAATTTTTTAAAAGGTTTTATCCACTGAATGGATAAAACCATCAATGAATTTCTATGCGATTTCTCTTTAAGCAGTTCAAGTCACATGACCACGAGGCTGACTTGGTCTGTTCTGTGTCCAGTGGTGACAATCCCCATTTCTGCAGCTCAACCTTCCTGCATGTTTTATCTCTAACCACTGTATAATATTGCGAACTGCCTTATATTGGTTCCATCACATAATTAGCAACAAGTTGAAGCTGTTTTGTGCAAGCTCTGACATCTGTTCTGTAATTGTGTTTAACTTCCACCACCTGTGGTTACTATTACACATCACAAGCGCATCACAAATGTGTTTTAATGAGTGCCAGTGTGTTTCGCAGTTTGCCGAAAGAGTAAACGACGTCTGCAGATTGTGTGTAGCTGGGGAAAACTGTTGAAGGCTTTGCTAAAATGGTGATCCAGTCAATAAACGGGTACAAGCCACTGAGCAGCTGGTTCAGAGAATGGGCTTTAGTGGTTTAGCAATACAGAACATCTCTAATAATTAATTTTTAATTGATCAAAAAGTTATTTGAACTAATGAAAATATGAAGTAGTAATATTCAGCAGTAATGCTACAGGATGCGCTCTTACCTCAGAAGACTTCACAGGAAATTACAAACACTAACACTGTAAATGAATTTGTATTAACTTTCCTAAAGAATTGAGTATTTACTTTTGTGTGTGTATGCCATTAACATTGATTTCCTCTGATGCCTTCGTCTCACATAGCCGGAATTACTTAGTTACATAATAATTACATAGTAGATGAAGGTGGATTATTTTAGCTGTCCAGGGTTCAACTGACAGTATCCCCAATGGGTCCCCGGTACAGGGATCCCTCACTTTTCGCAGTTAATGAGACCCTGCGCGAACACCGAATTTCTGTGAAGTAGGGTTGAACCCCCCCTCGACTGATGTATATGTTCATGTATATGTGTGTATAATATCAATAAATACATTTTAATGCTATAATAACAATTAAACAAATATAAATAAAATATAAAATAATATAAAATACATATATGTAATTGTACATAGATGTAAATAAAGTGTAAGAAATGCCTTGACTTCCGCCTTTTCTGTCACACGAATGCTGTGAAATTTGTCTCGACCAATCAGCTTGCAAGATTTCAGAGCCGTCCCAAACCGAGTCCCACACCAGAGTCGGTAGTGAACTTGCGGCCTTTCCTTTAACCTTTTCCCTGTTTAATAGTGAGAAAGTTCAGAGAAGGCCGCAAGATCACTACTGACTCCGGTTTGGGACGCGGCTCTTTGAAATCTCGCAAGCTGATTGGTCGAGACGAATTTCCCAGAAGAAGAAGAGGCTGGGATCTGACTGTTCCGGATTGCCTAACCATAAATGGTTGTGTGTGTTGGCACTGTGGTGGATTGGTGAGCTGTTCAGGGTGTACCTCGTCTTTGCTCAGTAGAAGGCCCCAGCCTCCCCGTGACCCGAATAGAATTAAGCAGCTCAAAAAAATGATTAAACGCATGAGTGATTGTGTTTTGGGAATTGACGTCAAATCAGCAAAAAAAGAAAGGAAATATGATGATAGGTGTTTGGTGATCTTTGGAACAGTACGACAGGATTGTTTCTGGTTCCTAACATTCCCATGGAACACCTGTGGGGTAATGTTTACTGTTACGAAAGAAAGCGAATGTCTTCTGTTCGGTGTTCTTTAAGGGGCTATTTAGGGAAGTGAAGGTTTGATTTTTGATTGTAATAAGCATCGTTTAAAGCGAGCCGAGAACCATTGGTACCTGATGTGAGCTGTGGGTAGGCTGCCCACTTTCAGATGACAAAAGGTTGTATAACGTGTTTATTTCCGGCTCAGGAACAGATGTGTGGTGTGGTATTTTTTTCCCTTTTCATATAAACTATGCAAAAATATTCCTCTTATGCAGATTCACAGTTTGCCAGCAGTTGCGTCGCGCCAAGTTGAGGCATGAACTTGCGATGACTTCTGCTTCCTCCTTTTTCTGTTTTTTTTTTTTTTTTTTCCCGAGCAGTGCTTCAAAGACCAGGGTGATCAAAGCCGTCTAAGAGAGAGAGACAGAGAGAAAGGGAGAGGCAGAGAGAGAGGGAGAGCGGGAGAGAGAACTGAGGAAAACTCCCCTATGGGTAGAAAATCCGCAAACAGCACCTACACCGCCTGCCTAAACAAAAACGAGATTCAATCACCCATTCTTTCCCTCCTTATTCCCTCTTTCTATTTCCTTCTCTCTCTCCATCCGTCTCACTTTAGCAATAAAAAGCAGCTAAATTCATGTCAGCCAGTTTCTGCGTCTCAATCAAGGGGCTTTTTTGCTTCTGGATCAGTTTTTTTCCTGTTCCCGAGCACAGCTGCATAAAACAGTTATTTCGTGGCTTAATAAGACATTATGAATATGATTGGACATCATGGCAGCTGGTTCAGGATGGGAGCAGTAGGGTTTTATTTATTTATTTTTTTTGTGCAGCTGAGATCAGCTGAAAAAGCTGCTGGATGGATGAAAGTCCTGAAGTCGTCAGACAGAATGATGTTGGAGTTTTATGAATCTGTTGGATGAAGTGAATGAGCATAAGGCTTTATTTGGAGTTAGTGCTTTAGGTAAGCAATAAAAGACAAAAGGTAGGGCTGTTAAAGGAAAAAAAAGATGAATGATAACTGAGATTAGGATGAGGTACTGGTATTGTTCTGACGTTAACTCCATCAGATTGTGGCATAATGGTCAGCATGTCCACCTCATAGCAAGAAAGTCCTGGGTTCAAATCCTCTGAGTTTCTGTGGAGTTTGCATGTTCTCCCCATGTTTACTGAGGTTTCCTCTGGGTACTCCAGTTTTCTCCGACGGTCTAAAAACACGCTCATTTAGCTAACTGGCTGTTCCAAATTGCCTGTGAGATCAGCTTCAGCCTCCCCACAACCCTAATAGGATTAAATGCTTTGGCAAATGAGTGATGAGATAATGTTGAGAGGCACGTTACATTTATAATCTTTTACGAGTTATGTTCTTGTGCTCCAGCAGCTATAAACATTAACTTAATTGCCAATATTACCAATATTTCTAATTCCATTTATTAAAATGTAGAAAAAAGCAATAAAAGCACGTGGCGAACACAATCCTCTGCCAAGTTAAAAAAAAAAAAAAGAATGTACACACTGCCCCCTGCTGGGCCTACTCTAATACAACACTTCCAAAAAAACCCTCTCCCATCTTAAAGACAAACAGCTAAAAAAAAATTAAGTTTTGAAAGTTGTCTCTGAAAAATGAACTGAACTGAAGCTACAGAAATGCCCCCTCAATTAACAGAAAACTTTTTCATATTGTTTTTCCCCATGTATTTGTGTATGCTGTTACTATAGTAACACGGACGTATTAATACGAACCTTGCAGCTGGAAATACTTTCAGAACTACTTTTATAATAACTTTTCTAACAGTCAATCTAATCACCACTTTCTGAAAAACCATCAGTTGTTCAAGCATCTGTGCTGTAAATCTGTGTCTCACCCTCCAAGGCATTAGCGTGTGGAACGTTAGCACTTTTCCTCCATCATGCACTTCTGCACAAAGCAACACAGTTATTTTCACCCCTGTGAACATGCAGCCAAATGGTGAGCAGTCACGACGTCTCCGATTTTCAACCTTGAAGAGTGCAATCGAGCAAAGCTTCCACCAACTGCAAGCACTAATGTGTGAGAGTGGCACAGGCACGATCCGCCAAATTAACGACGTTCTCTCACTCTGCCGCAGCTGCGTTCTCTTTAAAGTCTGCAATCAAGAGAAAATTGCAGCTTCAACTGGAAACCGCATGCTTGCTTTTTATCAAATGCTCCTTTATGACTCACAGGATCGCCGTCTATTTTTATTTGCCGACACGTCGCAAGACAAGCAGGACATTTTATGTGCTTTGGCAGCGCGAAATGTGAAGCGTCAGTGAAGAGCCGTCTATACAGAGCAGAAATGTCTCTATAATCAACTCTACTGTGAAGTATGATGTACTGATTTCTGCATTTACATAAAGCAGTTGCAGTTGCCTCATTATAACACTATTATTTGACTCGCTTGTGTAGGCCAGCTGTGTGTATGAATGTGTGTGTGTGTAATTTCAACCCTTTACATACAATTCGAAAATTATTGTCATCCTTTATGAAATGAGTGAAACTAGAACTAGAACTATGTCAACAACTAGAAAAATGTCAATAAAGGACAGACCACGGGCTGCATGCTGGAGGGAGCAAAGCTCATACTCCCTTCAACTTGTAAGCATGATTTTTTTTTCTGACCAGGCTATGCAGACATACTGCTTAAGCTAGCAAGCTACTTGACAGGTGTGAGTACTAACAAAGGTCTTTTCTTACGTGTGAATGCAACATGAGGTTGCCGAATATGACACCGATACAGTACGACTGCTTAAAAATGAAAAAGCTGGCTGTCTGGCATTGCAAGTGAATAGTAATAAAGCATGTCAGAGCATTTTATTTTTATTTTAACCAAACGTTCTGAAGGAGAAAATAAAAAGGTAAGGAGTAAAAAAAGCATTTTTTTCTTTGGTAAATTTGAGTAAGCGTGCACATGCTTGGTATTTTCAGTCTTTTGTTGCACTGAGTGCAAAGAGAAATAAGGTAAACTATTCCAGGATTTACATATATTATGTAAAGTGTTATATGTATAAATGTATATTAGAACGCCGTATCAGATAATAAAAAAAATTAACAATAATTTTTTTTTCTTGAAAATATACAGGTGAGTTGCATTTTGGACAAAACCTAAGTTTCTCCACTGGGAATTTCCTAAGCTTTTGAGCAAAAATAATTTCTAAAGCAGGATAATTGACAGGAAAAAAAATGAATATGTACTTTAAACAAATCATGTATTAGTGGAAGTATCCTGGTGTTTGTTCTGTATAAGGTGCATTTTAATTCGTATGATTACGTGTCCGTTCAAAATGTCCGACCTAACTGCCACTTGCTCTTACAAGAAATAAATCATTGTAAATCAGATACACTTCTATTAAGCTACATCTATGCTAATCACTTCAGAGCAGAACATATTCGATCCAGTTCTGAAACACTGGAGAACAGAAACACATCAACTGCTGACCGTTCAAATGTGTCCTCTCCAGGAGATACAGGAAGGACAACCTGGAAGGTTTGATCTAGTAAGAAAATAAAGCTATAGCCATAAGTTAAAAGGTTCCCCAACTCTAATGGTGTAAGGTTATAATTTATTAATAATAAGAGCAAATTTCAGACATTAGACCTTATTAAGACTGTTTACTGCAATAGACTGTAAAAATACACATTTACTTCTCATTCTTTAATTATAACTATTTAAAATACTTGTGAAATGTTCAAACTTAATTCTACTCTGATAAATATAGACTATAAGAGTCTTGTTTGCTTCATGATATCTTTCTGCAAACTGCTAGTTCACCTGCATAATAATAATAATAATAATAATAATAATAATGTTAATAATTATAAAGTGTAACATTTACTTTTAGTTTGCTTCTCATTATGTTTCATTTTGTGTCTGCCCAGTACGACCAAAACTCTGAGAAGAGATTTAAGAGATACTGTTATGCGGCCCTTTGGCTTTGCACCTGCGGTGGGGGTTTATCAGCATCTGTTGAGGAAAAAAAAACTAACATTAAAATAAGCCCAATAAAACTGTAAACTGTTTGCTTTTTGCTATGTTTCTGAATGATAGACTACTACTCACGCACTCACTTGCCAAGCCCCATAATCCTACTAAGGTTGTAAGGAAGATGTAGCTCTCAGTTGACACTCGACGAAGACATGGTACACCCTGAGCAGCTCCACACAAGGTCGGGTTGCGAGCTGGTGACATTATTGACAGAATACCACCTGACTGCTTCTTCTCTAAATAGTTATTGCATAGTTTGGGTAATTGTAATATTGTAGGAAGAAAATGCCTTCAGTTAACCACCATTCACAGGGTATGGCATGGTGCTGCAAAGTGAAGTGATAGCCTTTCTTGTTTAAGATACCTTTTACCCTGTGCAAATTTCCCATTTTACCACCACCTATGTTCCCATTTTACTATGTTCTTCCTTTCTATTGAAACACCTCAAACCTAGATTGCTCTATCTATAGCACCCCCTTATCCTCCTGTGTCCATTGTCTGTGTTCTGTTGGTTATCATAATACTTTCCTTTTATCGACTAGTCTCAGAGATGGCTTTTTTCTTTGCAACTCCAAGGTTACATTTTCACTGTTGAAGTTGAGAATAGCTTTGTGGGTACTATTTAATGAAACCGCCAACTGAGGACATTGTCTGTTCCTAAACCTAGAGACTCTTATGTACTCTTGCTCCATTTTGCACCAGGGCCTTAGGATTATCTTCCTATCCTGGTTAGATCCAGTTTGTATTTTGCAGTTTTCTGTGAAGGGAATAGTACACACCAGTACATGATTTTTGTTTTCCTGTGTAGATATTTCCTTAAAAATCCAGCCATTTCAAAGTATAATAGCCATGAACAATGCTTAAAAACCTCTCACACTCACCTAGGAGGAATTTGAAACAGCCGATTAGCTTAACGTGTACCTGCGCACGGGAACGCCCATACCAGTGACTCAAACCCACAACCTCCTTGCTGTGAAGCAGATTGCATAACCACTAAGCCACTGTGCTTCCCAAGCTACTATTACATCTCTAAAAAGGATTAGAAAGATGTTGTTTTATTTTGTGATGTTGTTTTCTCTTTGCCTTTGTACCTACCATGGGATGTTATCTGCTTTATCTATTATAGTTAAGAATAAAATTGAAAACAACAAGATAGCTCATATTGATGCACTTATATATAGGTGGAAGATGGAAGGAGAAGGAGGCCAAATTGTGACTACAACAGCCAAAATCAAAGAAACAATGAGTAGAATTTTCCAACCCTTGTGGTCATATGACCATCACACCAAAGGTCATATTGATGTCGTGCTGCACTCTTGATAAAATCATGGCAGATCTTGACAATGTCTTCAGTTTATCTTAGTGATTCATAACATGTTATGATGATTTATTAAACTGTCAGCACTGTTGCGCAACTGTCCTATTTGTGCCTTATCACATTGTGACGGAATCTTAATAACATCTTACAGAACATACAGGTCAGTGACCTTGACAGAATTGCTATGATAGAACAAGATCTTTTACACACTAACAAATTGTGCTATAATGAAACAAAAATCGTAACTGTGAAAAATACACCTTACAGTCCTCTCCAACTCAAGTCTTAATTGAGGTTGTATAGGTAACTCAAACACAGAGGAATAAAGACAAAGAAAGAAAACTTTTTTCAAGTGGCTGGTGTAGAGCTGTCCCCAGGTAATATAAATAGATCTCTGGCGCTCCGGAGAATTCAGATGCTCAGGAAAGACCTGCCAGATGCTCAGGGGAAGACCTGCCAGGAAGACTAGGAAATCTTGAAATGTCAAGATTCCCTAGTCTTCCTGACAGGTCTCCCCCCAAGTGTCATCAATCCCCATCAGGTGATCCACAAAGCATCTGAAAGACTTGTCTTCTACCTTCTGAAGTTCTTTAATGATTACGTTATTATGTTTTGTCCATCGGTTTCGTGGGTCAGGTTCACCCACTGATGCTTCCCAGCAAAGCCACAAATAAACCACTGGCCCCTTAAAACATGCAACATTAAGCAAGGTCTTCCCAAATCTTTGATAAGCTCCACATTTTGTTCCCATGGTGTGCCTCAATACTCTACGCTGCACTGGATAAATGCATGGGTTCGGACCTCAGGGTCAAGCAGGGCATGTTTGTTTGGAGTTTTCCTGATCTTCATGTGCTTGCATTAGTTTCCTTTAGGTACTCTAGTTTTCTCCAACAGTCCAAAGCCATGCACATGAGGTCAGCCTCCTTCTCTAAATTGCTTGTGGGTGTGAATGAGAATGTGATTGTTTGTGTATGTTTGTATGTCATTGGTGACCTGCCTAGGGTGTCTTGCACAGCGGTGGCTCTGATTGGCTCCAGCTTTCTTGTGACTCTCAGTGTGACCCTGAGGCTAAGTGGTATGCAAAATTGCCAAATGTTGATGATAAGTTTTCAGAGTTTAGGCTAGTCTACCAACCAGGTTACCCCTTTATCAGGGTGTTAAGACAGGTTGTCTATTGTTGGGTGTTTGGAACAAGACCCAAATGTTCTACATTCATATCTCATTTTATGTGGTGTAGTTATGGGTTTTTACTTTCTCAGATTCTGCTAAGAAACAGAACAGAAAACCACAGCGTAAGTATAGGTCACTGCCTCAGATTTGGCCGCTCTGCCTTTCTTGATTGCCTTGTCATGGACACGGATCCCCAGCACCAAACACATCTGTTATAATATCGATCTTTCGCTGTACTGCAGCACGAGTCTCTAATACACTCCATCTCTCTATCTCTATACCTCTTTCCTTCATTCAGTATATCAGAGACTGTTTATTTGCCGCTCTGTCTTTGTCTTTTCACTGCATACTGTAACTCCGCTGGGTTCATACAACATACTACAATACCAGTCACTTCTTAGAGCTGAGAGTGTTGACTGTATTATCTATTAACTGTTATGTGATTGTTAAATTTATACTATTATGTATATACTGTACATACAAGACAACTGGTTGGTCCAAGTGTATTGCTTTAGTGGCAAGGCTTTACTGTGCATTTGCATTAATGGTGCACTACGTAGGATTCAGTTGATTACAACCGAATACAGTCATCCCTCGCTATATCGTGCTTCAGGTTCTGCGGCTTCAGTGCATCACGAATTTCTTAAAAAAATTCATCGAAAAATAAAAAGATAAGGAAAAATAGGGGAAAAGTTCAGGAAAATGCCGCAAGGGGTCACTACTGACTCAGATTCGGATCCCACCTCTTATTTTTCTCCTCCTCCTCCGAATGCTGGGAAATTCGTCTCGACCAATCAGCTTGCGAGATTTCAGGGCCGAGTCCCAAACCGGAGTCGGTGGTGACCTTGCCGCCTTTCCCTTAACTCTTTCACTATTAAATA
>JAQNCB010000009.1:6056442-6066467 GCA_030068295.1 Euristhmus nudiceps | reverse complement strand
TTTCTAATGCACATCCAAGAAATAAACACATTGATACCGAAAACATTTGTAATTGCAACAATTTCTGGGAGAAATGGCGTATTTTCTGTTAAAAAAAAAATCCCAGGGGTGCCAATAATTTCGTCCATGACTGTAATTAAAATGAAAGGTTTTAAGTAATGTGTTTATTCCAAAACATTAGTTTATATAAAAAGAGTTTGTCTATGTGAACTTGTAATGCGGAAACTTTACACAATCTAAATCAGCAAATCATCACTAGAATGTTGTTATTCAATACAAAGAAACAAAATAATAATTATGATGTTTATATATGATGATGCTATTTATTTATCATTTAAAGAAAGAGTCTCCAGTGCATGAGCTTTATACCAGTCATTAGGAATCTTCAGGACAACAGAGGAACCCAGTGCATTTTTTGTTGTGTTTACTGCAAGCATAAGTGAAAAAGTGACATCGGTGAGCGTGCGACTGATTTATAGCTGCTTTCAAGTAAGTGAGTACAGGAGGTGATTGGTTTTGTTGATATTCCATTACAGTGTAAACATAAACAACTCAAATCAATAAGTTTTCTCCATTAATAATGTTTGAATTGCATTTGTTGTAAATGGCTATGGTAGAAGGCATGGTTAGAGGAAAATAATGGACCTAGGGGTGTAAAAACTCTACACTGGGAGAAAGATGCTGAGGTTGGAACTGCCAGGCAAGAGGCCTAGAGGAACCAAAGAGAACGTGCATGGGTGCACTGAGAGAGGATATGAAGTTAGTTGGTGTGAGACAAGAGGATGCGTAGGACAGGGATGGATGAAAACAGATGATGGTGACCCCTGAGGGGAGAAAAGTAGTAAAGAAAGAAAAGTAGTAGGAAGAGGGGTGCAAGAACTCTAACTTTTGCAATTGAAAGATTGTGTAATAATAATAATAATAAATAAAATAATAATAATAATAGTAATAGTAATAATAGTTAAAATAAATTAATAAATCAATAAACAAATAAAACCTAAAAAAAAAAAAAAAAAACGTTTTTATTAGTTGTAAAACATCTGTAGCTATGCAGTGGGACATAGCTACATTTAGATAGTGTATGCATGTTTAATTTTAATTTAATGCATTTTCATTCATTCGTTCATTTTCTGAACCGCTTAATCCTAATTAGAGTCTCAGTGAGGCTGGCGCCCATCTCAGCATTTAATGCAATTTAATTTTGATTTAATAATAAGTTATTTCTACAGCAGAATAACCATGTGCAAATCAACATGGAGGGAAATCGAGCTTGTACTTAGGCTGTAATTGTTGAGTCGATTCCAACCCCATGGACGGTTCAGCTAAAACTAGAGTGCATGAGGTTTAGTATAACATAATTGGATTGAGAGTTTTTGACTAATTCTCCAATCCCCTGCTTTTCACCAAGTCTTGACAAATAAATAATATAATTGCACGTTACATCCTTCCGTCTCTATAATTTATTTGTCAGAGGAAGTGCTTCTGGCAAAAGACTCCGACAAACTCTTTTATATCCGAGATGATTATTTCACCTTGTCACTGCAGGATCATGGGGTTCTTCACATATCGTCTATGACTTTTTTTCTTTTCTTTTTCTTTCTTTTTTTTCGTTTTGCATAATACCGCCTAGAGTGTTTCATTTGAAGGTATGTAATAAAAAAAGGAGTTGTTTGCGCCTTTACCTCCAGCTATGAACGTCAAACAGAAAGCTTATAATATATAGCAGAATATTTTTACGCCTGGATGGTAAGGGGTATGAAATCTTCTTGTCTGCCACTTTTTCTCTGAGCTCTCGCATGGAGATTATATAAAGCACTCCTGCCTGAGAGAACAAGGTGCATGGTTTTGCGGAAGCTTACAGTATAACTCGAAGATCTAACTGGAAACCTGTGTGGAGTTAAGCCAGGCAGGGTCGCCAAAGTGGTACTGTAGTTTACTGAGCAGAAGGTCAAGGGTTCAAGACCCAGTACCAGCAAGTTGCTGCTGTGGGCCCTTAGCCCTGAACTGCTTAGTTGTGAGTCACTGGGTCTGACAAAATGCCCTTAAGGATGCATTAACCTCACATGAGCGATGAATGCATCGGACCATGCCATAGTCGAGCGCAGCACGTGCCCTACGACCTGCAGAAATCACAGATTGCTCATGAGTTCAGGTCTCTTCTCATAAAAGATTCTGGTATGCTCCTTTTGACTGGAATGGAGTTCTTATAGGGAAACACTCATCTGATTAAATGAGAATATTATCAATGTGCATGTTAAGGCACCTAAGTCCGTCAATTACTTCTGTCAAACTATTAATTACATTAATAGAATTTTGCAAACAGTTCCCTTTAAATGCAAATTGTAGTGCTAAATAACACGACTAAGGATTTTTTCAGTTAAATTTTATAAAGGTCTATGGTCATAAAATTTCCTTTCTTATATAGGTGTGTTGATTATATTAATCTGACTGAATAATGATAGTTTTTAATGCTGAACCATTAATTATTCATTCATAACTATATTTGAGACTCGGCGTTTTATTTCCCGTTGTTACGTTGTTCAAACCATTAGCACCTACTTCTCTCTAGTGGATTTTTCTTTATTTTTTGAAAAGACTGGGGGGATGCATCAATACATCTGTAGAAACCTTAGAACTCCTCCTCCCCTGAAGCTAGTCTCCAGCCTGATGAACAGAAGCCATGTTGTGCTACAGTATTTTTTTCTGCATCTGAACCAACGTTTGCCAACCACTGAAGTAATTGGCTAAGTCATGCATGCACTGTCATACCACCTGGTCATATTGTGTTCATACTGGCATGGTCTTACAGGTCATTTCAATGGTAAATGCAGCCATGCCAGGTATAATCCACATGCCAGCAGTGCCACTAATCACCAGTGGCATGAACATGTTTCACCTTGAAGCTGTAAGGCTTGTTAGACCATCACCTCTTCTGTAAGCACAGGAACACCACAGGGTTAGGGGAGGAAAGCAAACTCCTCCAAACTTAATGACTTCAGTGGAGAATTTTAAAATTAAAATCCAAACACTGGCAGAGACCAGACACTCTAGTTGAGTCACATTCAGGAAGGCACAGATTGCGTTCCTAAGAGTAAGTATTTGGTTTGCTACAACATATTCATCGATCTATATATGTTTTATACTGCTTATTTATCAGGGTAAAGCTGGTGCCAATCCCACTTGACCTTGGGGGAGAGGCAGAGAACACCCTGAACAAGTTGCTAGGCTATTGCGGGGCTAACATGGACACAAACAACCATTCAGACTCGCAGTCACACCTATAGGCAGTGTAGAGTACCCACTTGACCTAATGTGCATGTCTTTGAACTGTTGGAGGAAATCTGGCGGAACAGGTGAACTCCATGCATTAGAACCAAAAACCTTCCTAGTTCCCCACAAGTTCCTGTCATTTTAGTTGTTTGATATGGTCATTTTGGCCCTGCGATGGTCTGGCGAGCGGTTTAGGTTAACCTCACCTTCACCCAGAGCTGACTGGGATAGGCTGACCATGATAAGGAATAATGTGGCCTGTTTTAAACTCCAGAATACAAACAGATAAGACTATAATTTCTAAGTTGAAGCATTGGGCCACCACAAGCATTCTCTATGTGCTCGCAGTGGTCGGCCATTGGTTGTTTATGGTGGTGGTTTGACTTTGTCGGTACCCATGTATGCCCATGCAGTTGGATTAGGTTTTTTTTTTTTTTTTTTTTTTTTGGGGGGGTGATTTTAAACATTGTAACATAGTAAATATTTTGGGATTGAAATAATTTCTATTCCCACAAAAAAGATGCAAGCAGTATACTTCAGTTCCACAGGCATTCTGAATCCCAAGCTTCAACAAGTACACCAAGTTCTCTTACATACTCTGTATACACAGGTATACACAGTACTCTGACTTTATCAGCAAATGTTTCCCCCACTTGCCTCCAGGCCCTTGAGTTTAGGAGACAGTATTATACATTGGTGCACAGTTGTTCTGGAGAGAGATATCTCTGTTTCTCTGTGGACCCTGGCTCTATGGTCCATGGGGAAATGAGTGCACCACAGTCCACTCCGATGCTATTCTCAGTGTGCTGAGCAAACCCATTTCAGAGACAAGGGTCTTTCATTCAGAGTGTCATCCAAGAAGCTACTGCTTCTTCTTGCCCATGCTCAGTTTTACACTAATAAAGACATAGTACTGTAGCACAGAACGGCATGTTCTGTTGTTTTTTTTTTTTTTTTTCACATTTGCCCCTGGCAGTGTCAGCAGATATAGCAAAGACTGATACAAGGTTCCAGCTTAGCTGAATTAGTCTGCCCTGTAGGCTCCACTGGCCAGTTCTTGACCCTAACCTTTTCACTGATTTATCTTTCATTGCCACAATTCTTCTCTGCTCTCATTCGCTGGCCTTGTGCAGATGAATTACTCAGTAAAGTGCCCATTGGCTGATCTTGATTTGCTCTTCAAACCTCAGTGGCTATTGTTCTGACAGAACCATTTTAAGTTCCTGCCTGTGTTAATGGAACAGATGAAGGGAGTAATAGACCTTGTTAGATGGCTGTTAAAAGAAAACTAAGCACAAGCCAGAGTTGCGAGTGATGATTTACATACAAGAAATCTATGATAAAAGGGACTTCGTAGTGTAGCTTGACATGGTTTATGCTGGATTCGTGCTATGGACTCTTGTTACCCCTCTGCGAAAGCAGAAAGCTTTCCTGAAGGGATATTGTCGTCAGTCGCACCGTCCATCTTTTGAGTCTGTGAGACTGTCTGTCCATCGTGGCCTGTGGACACTGCAGAGCTTCCAATAATTGCTCATTCGCCATAAAACGTATGCTTGGAATGCATTATGGTCACCCCAGAAGCCTATTGAAAATCAGCTTGACATGTTAATTATTACTATTGAAATTAGCTGAATTATTAACTAGATTTAGCTGTGCTTATAGTACTGTGGTGGTGGCGCACGCGCACGAGGCAGCTCAGAGCTCTCAGTTTTTGATTTTTTCAGATCTTTTCGTGTTTTTGTTGTTTATGTTTCAAGGAGTTTTAGGCATAATACAGTATGGAAGGGCTGAACGATTTCCCACACTTGGAAGGAAAGCGGTCTTCACCCTCTCATACAAATGAGCTCGCAGACGCCCATGATTGGCTGACGATCACTATGAGCGACAGGGAAGCCAGCGTATGCCGTCCCACCCTCCCGTGAGAGCTCAACCACTTAGCTCCCATGGATTCCTGGCATGGACGGCTGTGATCTTTGGGTTAATAGTCACGCACCTTGTCGATGCGTTATTCGGGAGCAGGCCACAGGAGCTTTCACCATCCCTCCTCTGTGACCCAGGAGACAGAGGAGACAAAAGCGTGGGTTAGCGCGGCGGGCTACGTGCTAGGCTACATGCAAACCCACACAGACCAGCGCGATATGTGACATGGAAAGAGCTATATAATATTATGTTTTCATGTTGTTTTTGTAGCCAGTGAAACTTCACAAGAATATTACTGGGTAATATTACCAATTTTATTCAGTGTTGTTTGAAGAATTGTACATACATATATATAGATAATTAAAAAAACAATATAATATATATTAGAGAGAACTTAATCAAGTTGTGTTATATTTCTGTTGTACTTAAACTGTAAGTGCCCTGGTGGCTGGTTTAAGAGCATCAAAGTTTTTTCAACTCTCTAATGGTTTGTCTGTTATGGGGTGCTGTCTTCGTAGTCATCTTCTCCCATCCTCATGGGTCATATCTGCATACACCAGAGCACTTTAAGTTGGTGGGTCCCAAATTCTTCACCTTCCTGCATAGGGCAATTATTAGGTGCATGTCTTTGGACTGTGGGAGGAAACCTAAGGAAACCCACACAGAAATAGGGAGAACATGCAAACATCAGCACAGAACAGGATGCCTATGTAAACATTATGCCGATATAAACATAAATTGCTGAATCTAAACATCTGAAAAGCATTATACATAGTTACAGGTCATTACTCAGTCACTCACTCATTTGACGAACTGCTCGATCCAATTATATTCACAGGGAGGCTGGAGCCTATCTCAGCCGACACTGGGTGAAGGCAGGGCACACCTTGAACAACTTGCTAGACCATCACAGGGCAACACACAGTCATTTGTATTCACACTTGGAGGCAAATTGGAACAGCCAGTTCGCTGATCGTGCATGTCTTTGGACTGTGGAGGAAACTGGAATACAGGAATCCCTCACTTATCGCGGTTAATGGGGGTCAAGACCCTACACGAACACCGAATTTCCGCGAAGTAGGATCGACCCCTTGACTGATGTATACGTACATATATATGTGTATATAATATCAATAAATACTATTTAATAGTTAAAAAGTTAGGGAAAGACCACAAGGTCACTACCGACTCCAGTTTGGGACACGGCCTCTGAAATCTCACAAGCTGATTGGTCGAGACGAATTTCCCAGAATTCATGTTAACACATGAAGAAGAAGAAGAGGCTGGGATCCGAATCCGAGTCAGTAGAGACCTCTTGCGGCATTTTCCTGAACTTTTTCCCTATTTAACCTTTTTTTTTATTTTTCGATGAATATTTTAAAAAAATCCACGATGCACTGAAGCCGAAGAACCTGAAGCGCAATATAGCGAGGGATGATTGTACTGAGAGAAAACCCACACAAGCACAGGGAGAACATGCAAGCCCACACAGAAACGCCTTAGCCCGAGAAAGGAACCCGCGACCTCGTTGCTGTGAGGTGGACATGCTAACCACTGCGCCACCGTGCCACTTCCAGGTATACGCAAATGGGTTCATGGGCTGATTTTCCTAATTCCCTCCACAATTTGGTTACCCCAATAAGTTCCATTTGCCACCCAATTCTTTATCATGATGACACCTCCATGGATAACATTCACCGTCTTCTGCATGCATGAGCTCCCTGATTACTGGGATTGGCTCTGATGGCTGACGGGGCAGAGTGAACACACCAGTACTCCCACCCACATATCATGCACAATGGCAAGTTTACTGGCTACAGATGGCTGTGGAATCCTTCTGATTTCCAACTCACAGTTTCTCACCAGTAGAAACCACAGCATAATGCTTTTCTGATCCACTAGTTGATGATGCTATTATACTGTCAGGTGGTAGACTGAATAGGGGTTTATGGGGTTAGATGGCTCTTGATGAACCTGGCTGCCTCAGGGAGAAAACAGCTCCCCTGCCTAGGCTGGCAGTAATAACCCACATGCTCCAGTGCCTTCTGCCCAGATGGCATGAGGTTAAAGAGTACTAGGGGTGGATGGGAGGAGTCACAGGCAACACCAGTAGGTGTATGGCTGCAGGTTTCACTTATTCACCTTTAATTCCCAGTGTGACATATGAGATGTCAGACAGGGCAGGCTGCTTTCTGCTTTTCTCTGTCCGTCTTGGTGTCTCAGTGACAAAGAGGCTCATCAGTATTGATGCTGTCCGTGATGGCGGCATGATTGGTTGTGGCCTGTATGCTGAGACAGATCCAACTGCAGCTGAGAGGTACACAGGAGCACAAGACCCCAACTATCCCTGCAATCTGCCACCCACTGACACCAACAGCGTCATTACAGAGATAGACTGAGATGGGAGGAGGGAATTCCAGGTGTAAATAGTTGAGAAAGGTTCGACCTGCATCTATATTTAACACTCAGCTGATGGATCAGCGTCTCCTCAGCTGATGGATTAGCTTCTCTTGTGCATATTAATGGCATTCTCTGAACGCTGAAAGGCTAAACACTGACCCAAAATGAGAAACTACACTTATCATTTTGTCAGTTGGCTTAACCCTGGGGTCTCATGAATCCAGGAAAATAAATGAAATGATAGTAGAAATTCATGATATTGTAATAGAGCTTTATGATGTTAAAACCGAGCTCATTTTCCACCGGTAGTCATTAGACATATTGCTGTAGACGTCATAACTTTAATGAGTATATATACCCATCATTACCCATGATTACTAGGAGTCAGATCAAATGTTGATCACAGTAGTTCTGTGAAATGTATTGTTTGATGTACAAAATAACCTTGGAGTAAATGTACATAATTATCTTATATAGCCAAGGAGGTTATCCCATCCACACCCCCCCCCCCAATTTATTTGTACCCAGTTCCCATCCATCAAGTATTGCCTTCCCTGTCACTTGACCACCACCAACCTGGATTGGGCAAAAGCATGCACACGCCCCTGCTGTGATATGCAATACTAGCCACCCGCCTCTTTTCAAACTACAGCACATGCATATTTTGAAACAGTCTAACCACTTCACCCAGAGGGAAAGCGCTATCCACCCCTTCATACAAATGAGCTCACAGACACCCATGATTGGCTGGTGGTCAGGCTGAGTGACAGGGAAGTGAGCGCGTGCCGTTCTTCCCTCACATGAGAGCTCGGCCAATTAGCTCACATGGACTCCCGGTCACGGACGGCTGTGGCATGAACCTGGATTCAAACTTGTACTCTCCAAGTTAATAGTCACGCACCTTAACAATGTGCCACTCGGAAGCCCAAGGTTACGTATTAACTTTGTTTTTGTTTTTTCTTGTTGTGTTGTTGTTTTTTGTTTGTTTATTTGTTAGCAGGATTATGCAAAAATTTCTGTGTATATTTTCATGAAATTTCTACTAGAGGTGTGGGTTTGGACAAGGAGGACTCCTTTAGATTCTGGAGATGATCCGGATCAAAATTTTGGATCCAGAATTTTTTAAATGATTCTTTAACATTTTGAGATTGGGTGATTTTTTTTTTTTTTTGGAATGGCCATATCACGGCAGGCCCACCAGGAGGAGCTTGGTACATTTTGTTATTTGCAAAATGTTTATGAAATTTCTACCATCAAGGGGTTTTTGGATAGAGAGGACTCCAATAGATTTTTAGAGATGATCCAGATCTAACTTTGGATCTGGGATTTTTTTCAAAGATTCTTTAACATTGTAAGACATTTTGGCAGTGGTGGCTTAGTGGATAAGGCGACGGGTTACTGATCCGAAGGTCAGCGGTTCAATCCCCACTGTTGGACCCTTGAGCAAGACCCTTAACCCACAATTGTTCAGTTGTATAAAAAAATGATAATTGTAAGTCACTCTGGATAAGACTGCCTGCCAAATGCTGTAAATTAAATAAAATGATCTTTTGGCTCATGCAGTGGATTGCTGGGCTTGGCAGAGGTTTGCA
Source organism: Euristhmus nudiceps (assembly GCA_030068295.1). NCBI lineage: Eukaryota > Metazoa > Chordata > Actinopteri > Siluriformes > Plotosidae > Euristhmus > Euristhmus nudiceps. The sequence goes on along the minus strand of JAQNCB010000009.1, from coordinate 6,057,285 downwards.
CTTTCTAAGTTTATTTCTGCACATATTGAAAGACAATACTTTGAAAGCCATGCTGTTGTTTAAGCGACATGAATGTGCCTACAATGGTTAGGGAGAAGAGAAAAGGGCACCAAATATACATGGTGGTGTTTTTTCTGGATATAAACAGTCAGTCAAACAACATCAATGGCATGTAAATATTTTTTTTGTATACATTTATTCGTATGCAGTGTGCCATTGTTTTGAGCCAGTCATCATTTGGAGAGTCGACCTTTCTTTGGTCAGCTAAGTATGGTTGCATTTTTACATTTTCGTTTATTTTTAATTTTTTATACTGTATTAATTTCGCTGGGGAAATTTTGACTTAACCCATCCAAAATGTGCACACACAGGTAAAGAGAATCGCACACACACACACACACACACACACACACACACACACACTGTTGGCTGTCGCACAGTATGGCGCCCTGAGAGCAGTTGGCGGTTAGGTGCCTTGCTCAAGGGCACTTCAACCATGAAGGTGGAGGAAGGGAAGGTGGAGCTCACTCCCCTGCACCACCACACATTTTTGCTGGTTCAGTATTTTAACCAACAACCTTTCAATCCCAAAGCCACTTCTCTAAGCATTAGGCTACGGCTGCCCCACATTCAGTTTATATTTTTTCAGACAATAAGACTTGAATTCGTTTGGGTCTGTAAAATTTTTACTTGATTGTGCAACGTGAAATAATTATAAATAGATTTTGCTGTCCTGCAGGTCACTGTTATATTCTGTTGTAGCGATGTAGCTCTCTCTCTCTCTCTCTCTCTCTCTCTCTCTCTCTCTCTCTCTCTCTCTCTCTCTCTCTCTCTCTCTCTCTC
>JAQNCB010000009.1:5988643-6000848 GCA_030068295.1 Euristhmus nudiceps | reverse complement strand
TTATAATAAGGGTAAAACCAGAATGAAATAAGAGCCAAATACATTTGAATCATTCAATATACCGAACCTAAGCGTTAATACCTGTAAATGAAGTAGACAATAGAACATAATGGGAAAAAAAATAGGAAAATGTGGAACCTTACCTTTCGAGTGAGGCGATGTCCGAAACCTGCGAGGAGGAGGACAAACGGTAGAAAATAAATGGGAGAAAACATTAACACTTATTTACACTTAAGACATATCGGATTCTTCTTCTTCTTTTCCTTTTTTTGGCGGTGTATTACCGCCACCACCTGGACTCGAGAGGACGCGCAGGATAATGGTACTGAGCATGATGGGAAATTGTGTTCCGTTTCTTTCATATGCTGAATAATTTTTTCGTAAAATGAAATGAAAAAACCTTTGCATATCATTTCGTAAAATGAATTTTTCGTATCTCGAGGTTCCACTGTATTTTTAAGATTTTGTGCTGAAATGGTCAATTAAATTACTCAAATCAATTTCACTTGATCACTTGAACAGTATTAATCAACAACAACCAAAAATCTTTGTCAAAATATTGCAACTTTATACAAAACTGAGGCACCCCTTCTTTCCAAAATCACAACCCAATTTCCATCCCAAAAAACAAAGTTCAGCAGGCCTGAATTCATCTGCGCATGGATCTCACGGGTTCCGCCTGTGCTGTCGTGCTGGTTCTCGGACCGATCCAAGCTGATCTCAAGTGTCCGATGCAGGCCGAGGAAGGACATCTGCTATAGATATTTGTTTGTGACACAGGCAGGCATTGTCCTGTTGGTACACCTGGAGGTCAGGATGGTTTCGTAAGAAGGACACCACCACAGTCCTGTGGTAGAACATCATCAATGTAGTGTCTGGCAGTTAAGGTGCCATCAATAACAACCAACTGCATCCTGTAGTTTTTAGAGATGCCAGCCCCATCTGGTGACTGGTCGGACACGGCATAGGGCAAACCGCTCTGCTCGCCTCCGCCCCACACGTCCCACCCATCAGCTGTGGACTTGTAGAATCATGACTCAGCTGAGAACAGGACAGTGTTACACTGCGCTAATGTCCACCTGCTGTGCTGGCGAGCCAACTCAAGACTCTTTCTCTAACGCTGTGCCATCAGAATCATCCCTTGGAAAGGGCGCCGAGCCCGCAGGTCCTGTCCACAGAGGTCCCTCTTCACTGTGTTGGCCGAAATCCTCGACTGGCATCTTCCTGGTGCCTCCTAAGCCATCTGGGAGGCTGTTCGAAACCAATCTCTATGGTGTACTGGTCTTGCTCTGGGGTAGTGGCACATGTTCATCCTGGACGCGGTGTATTAGCTACAGACTCAGGCTCAACCTGGCGTTGATGCAGGCGACTACTTGTTGACACATTGCGGCCCAGTCAGTGTGGCACCTGTGGTGCTAATGTTCTGGCCTGGCATAGTTTGGATCATCATGTGACAGTCGGGACATGGTCCAGATTCCACTGCAGAGTGCTATGCATTTTTGCTGAGCTTTATGTAGGCTTGGCAACCACTAATTAAATGCACCCAGTTTTGATTATTGAGACGGCCAAACAAACTCAGAGCTGTAAAAGAATCTCCATCCAGAGCTCAAGCTCAGCGAAGCATGACGGCGAGTGCTGCTTCTGGTAATGAGTCACTGAGGTGTTTAGGGTCATGGAAATACCAGAACTCACACTCCGATAGGATGGTCCCAGAAATATTACAAGTAAAATTGTGTTGCATTTTCATTTTAATTATTTTTAGATAATTTTTATATTCTATTATATAACTTTTATCTGGTTTGAATTGATTTCAAATCATCTTCTTCATATATAATTATACCTCCGGGGCAGTGGTGACCCAGTGGTAAGGTGATGGCTTACTGATCCTAAGGTTGGTGGTTCAAGCTCCACTGTCACCGAGTTGTCAGTTCTGAGACACACACACCCCCCCCCCAAAGCAGATTACTGGGTTATCAAAGGCCGCCGGCCATGTCTCTCACTGCCTGAGGTGAGAGGGATGTAAAAGAACAATTTCTGTTGTTTGTAAATAGGCCAATCAGTTGCAGCCGGCATGGTTCTGCCCTGCGATGGCCTGGCGAGCTGTCTGTGCCCTCGCCCTGAGTTGGCTGAGATGGGCGCCATCCTCCCTGTGACTCTAATTGGAAAATGAATAAATGAATAAATGAATGAATTATTATGCCTCTGCCGACTGTGATGTTTTCGTCCTATTTTTATGTGTGTGAGTCTAACTGAACCTCCTTGTGGGCGCTCTATGTTCAGAATCTCTTCAGTACTAAACATTAACTTCTGTACTAAAGGCCCCTGAACTGGTACAGGTTCTGAGGTCAAACGGTCAGAGTCACATGAGGTCATCTTAGAAAAATCCTGTGCACGTTCTGTATGCCTCCAGTGCAGCTAACTGGGTTATCAAATGCTGACCGTGTCTCTCACTGTCTGTGGTGAGAGGGAGGTAAAGGAACCAATGCTGATGTTCGTCAAGAGTAGCTGCAAAGCCGTCAGCGTGTTTCTGCCCTGCAATGGCCTGGCGAGCTGTCCAGATGTACTCTGCCCTCGCCCAGAGTTGGCTGAGATGGGCGCCAGCCTCCCTGCGACCCTAATTAGGAATAAGCGATTTGGAAAATGAATGAATGAACATTCTGTATGCTGGATACCGGCACTTGAACCAAGCGTTCAGCAGTTACTCAATACTAAACCCCATGAGCTAATACAGGCTTTACTGACATTAGGGTCACAATTCAATCACATGCTAAAAAGGTTAACGTACATAAGGTCAAATACTTCTGTGTGTCATTATATAATTTTTTTTATATTTCAGAATTAAACTTTAACAGTAAGACAAATGTTCCATAACTCTACCACTGCCATCTAGTGTCTGTGGTAGTAACATGCAGTACAAAGTAACCACACTTGTACATTGCACTGGTGTGTGTGTGTGTGTGTGTGTGTGTGTGTGTGTGTGTGTGTGTGTGCGCGCACCAGGTGAGTTTGGGGAAGTGTGTAGTGGTCGTCTCCGCACTTCAGGGAAGAAGGAGATCCCTGTGGCCATAAAGACCTTAAAGGGTGGCTACACAGAGCGTCAGAGACGGGACTTCCTGCGAGAGGCCAGCATCATGGGACAGTTCGACAACCCCAATATCATCCGACTGGAAGGTGTGGTCACAAAGAGTAAGTCACTACTCTCACATTATTTTTCACCAATCAGAGCTCTGTGAAATAAAGTGAAATTGTGAGAGATTGCAGTTACGTAACAATTTAAATATACAGTATGTGAAGAATCAGAGTTCTCAGTCGGTCAAAAAAAAACAATCATTATATTGGTGTTTAATTTAAATTTTTTTATGTGTGACAGACCATGGCTGTCGTTCATAAAGAGTAGGTCATTGAGTTGCATTCAGCCTGTTTCTGCCCTGTGATGGCCTGCCAAGCTATCCAGGGACTCTGCACAGAGTCTGTTTAGATGGACGTCAGCCTCCTCGCGACCCTAATTAGGATTAAGCGCTTCAGAAATGAATCACTGAATGAAGTATGACTGTTTGCCTGAGTTTTCAGTTGCTAATATAGAAAATTCACAGCAGAGATTTCTCAGAACTTAACACACAACAAACAGCACAGCTCAGACAGAAAGTAGATGACTCTCACTTCATCTTATTTTTTAATATGCATTGTTTTAAAGTTTTGGTACAGTATAATCAGATGCTTGTATTTAATGTGGGATGTTCTATGTAATGGAAAGGGTACTTTGTGGTACACTCGGGTGGCCCGACTCCCCGTCTGTCACTGTGTCCAAGACTTTTGTGCACTTTAGTTGTATTTCTACTATATATGTACTATATCACTACTATATCTCTACTATATATCTACTATATCACTACTATATATATACTATATCTCTACTATATCTCTACTACAGCTATTCTTTATAGCTACTATATCTCTACTACAGTATATCTCTACTATATCTCTACTATAGCAATACTATATCTACACTATATATCTACTATATCTATTCTATAGCTATTCTTTATATCTACTATATCTCTACTACAGTATATCTCTACTATATCACTACTATATCTATACTATATATCTACTATAGCTCTACTATAGCTATTCTATATCTCTACTACAATATATCTCTACTATATATCTACTATAGTATATCTCTACTATAGCTATACTCTATATCTACTATATCTCTACTACAGAATATCGCTACTATATCTACACTATATCTCTACTATCTCTACTATATCTACTACAGTATATCTCCACTATATCTATGCAATATCTCTACTATGTATCTACTATATATCTACGATATCTATAATATCTATACTATATCGATACTATATATCTACTATATCTCTACTACAGTATATAATCTGTAATTCCGCCCAGATAACGGTTAGTGTTTGGCTTCAGGTAAACATGCTAGCACTTGAACATTAAAAAATAAACAGCTTTTCATTTGTTTTGTTTAATATGTTTCAGCTACTCAAAGTATTGGCATAGTTTATCTAATATTACAGGAGTTTAAGGTTCAATGTCGGATCATAATTCCCTCATTTTGAAGTTTTGATTGTTTGTGAGGGTTGTCTTTCTTTACGTGCATACAAGAGAAGATACCCAGAAAACATGTCTCATTTGGATATCCCGGGTCCAGTTTTCAATGTGGAGCCAGAAAAAGTGCTGCACATGCACTACTGATTGTTTGCGCTGCCTCCGGAATATGCGTGCTGTAGACATGTATATGTTGAATCTGCCCTGCTGTGAGAAACCATTTAGATTTTTTATATGCATTCCACTACCAGTGTTCCGTATACAGATGAAATCTCAGCTGAACATCATTTGTATTCAAGTTGACTCTGTGGTGGGTTTCCTGGATGGTTTCAGGTGAAAATTGTTTGTTTCTCAGTAAATCTCTATTTTTCACCTGTATTCAAGAGTTTTATTGTCACTAGCAAGAAATTACATGAAGCAATCACTGGCAGTGAAATACTTAAGTCTCAAGTTCCAAAACAGTGCAAAGAAACACACAATTGCAATCAAACTAAATAGAATAAAATAGAATAAAATAATAGAATAAAATAAAATAGAATAAAATAGAATAAAAATATTGAATGTGAATAGAATAGAATAAAATAAAAAATATGAATGTGAGAATAAAAATATCAATGTGATCAGTGTGTGTGTGTGTGTGTGTGTGTGTGTGTGTGTGTGTGTGTGTGTGTAGGTCGTCCTGTGATGATCGTAGTGGAGTACATGGAGAACGGCTCGTTGGACTCTTTCCTGAGGGTAACAGAAGCTTAAAACAATTTTAAAAGTTCAAATGTTTAATCTTCACACACTCAGAGTGAACTTCTTTAGTTCATTTATATCTACCCAGCCATCACTTGTATGTGGGACCTATAAGGGTAGTGGGTGGGCTGTAAAATGGGATTTTCAGTGGGTTCAATAATGGCCCCATGCCAACTGCCCACATGGCTATGACGCCCCACTGAGGTTGTGCCTGGCCTGCATGAGCACCCAAGCAAGCATGGACCCAAAATGTGCATCCTAAAAGGGGACGAATTGAGTTAACTAGTTGTGTCCTACTTTGGCAAGCCCTGATGAGCCCTTTATGTGGGTTGAAGTTGGGTTGCTTATGGGGAATGAATTCATGGTGGGCAGTTGATATGGGGCCACTGTGGAACCTGTCTATAATCTCATATGGGGGCCATTTTTCCACTTATTCAGGGTGGATTGATTTACACATGAGGTTATCAGAGAGACACGATTTCCTCTTTTTGGTTTATTGTCCTTTGTAACAAATTAATACAGCAAGTTTAACTATCACTAACTATAAAGATTGAGTTTGTCTGCTACTGTGTCGGTATGTTCCTAAGATTGGAAATCCAGAGCGTATGTCCAGCGGTAGTCTTTTTCTTTAGTGGGGCACACTGCACTATTAAGAGGAGCACAATACAAATGAGAACATTGAGGAGTGGACATAAAAATGTACTGCATTATATAGTGAAGAATAACTATAAACATGCAGCGATGCTCCACTAAGACAAGATATGATCAGATTAGACTTTACTAAGGCTTCCTCCCCCCCAAATAAAGTAAGATTAAATTAAATAAAAATAAATAATTAAATGAATTGTGCAAGTGCGCCAGCGGCTGGTTCTGCAGGATTCTCATTAAAACTTGTAGGAAATTTTCCTACAAAACTGTTCACACTGTACTTGAGACGAGAATTTTTTTTTTCAGCTAAACGTTTTAGCATTAAGCTATTTTTAAAAGAGCATTACACAGAAATGATAAGTGAAGCCAGCAGTGCGTTGTGGTACGGCTTTCTTAGGTGGTAACAAGGCTTGTACTGAAAGGGGTGCGAGCACTTTTGCTTAGCACTGTGAATCTAGATTTAAAGCATTTCATTACGTAATAAAACACATCAGTCTGTGCTGTTGTAGGAAGCGAATCCACTTCAGGGTGGTGACAGTAACTTCGTTTTATGGCATGCAAGCATGCACGCAGCAAAAAAAAAAAGGTTTAGACCCCCAAAGCTAGAAATGCCAGTAATAGTCAAAAACCCCAAAAGGAATTGTATTGATTATAACATATTTTTATTGTTTGTTTTGTGCTAATTTGAACCCAGCCTGTGATACAAATATCAGAACAAGGTTTATATCTGCATTCTTTAATTATTTAATCCGGCATTAAAACCATAAGAAATACTTGTTTAGACACGCATTACAGAACAGCATTCACAGCAAGACATCACTTCACAGCATAACCAGGCTAGTGCTGAGAGGGTTGTTTCTAATTTGCATATCATGAATATTTATAGATCTTTGCATTTTTAATGAGGTGAAGGTGTAGAGGTGCCTTTACACTATTCTTAGTGGTTTTTTATGCATGATAAAATGTGAATAAGCATATACTTATTTTTTTATTATTATTTTTTTAATGGTTAAAATTTCCTGTCAGAGATGATCAGGAACACCCATCAGTACCTGATACAGTATGAGAGAGAAGTCTGACCGAGGGTGTATCTTTAGCAGTTCTCTCTCTCTCTCTCTCTCTCTCTCTCTCTCTCTCTCTCTCTCTCTCTCTCTCTCTCTCTCTCTCTCTCTCTCTCTCCCCCTGTCTCACACACTCTCTCTCTCACACACACACACACTCACTCACTGTGCAGAAGCACGACGGACACTTCACCGTCATCCAGCTGGTCGGTATGCTGCGCGGCATCGCCTCTGGTATGATGTACCTGTCCGACATCGGCTACGTCCACCGGGACCTGGCAGCTCGGAACATTCTGGTGGATGACAACCTAGTGTGTAAGGTGTCGGACTTCGGCCTTTCCAGGGTCTTGGAGGACGACCCAGAGGCTTCCTACACCACCACTGTGAGACACACGGACGCACACACACACACACACACACACACACACACACACACACCTGCAATAGAACCCTTATAAAGTATTAATACACACTAAATGCATTTGTTTATCACACACCCCGACTTGTGTAATTATCATAAAACAGCAGCATTTTTTCCCCCGATTTAAACTTTGCAAAGAATGAATCCAGTAGAACTCGCAATATATACTATTGATATCAGTATTAGTGTTTATAATGAAAGATAAATGGCAATTTAAAAAAAATGGATCCCTGAACCATGTTATGAGTTCAAGTATCATGTCAACGTATATTTTTGTCCAGCAGAGGGTACGCTACAGATTGGAATTAGCTCTCTTCATGTTGTGAGTGCTGGGCTCATGATCAGGAGGTCGTGGGTTCAAATCTCTGTGAGACCTCTACCATGCTAAAACCCCTGTCTCTTAACCACAAGTGTGCCTCTGTTCACCCAGCAGTATAAATGGGTACCAGTAAAAAAATACTGGGAAGGTAACCTGCGATGGACCAGCGTCCCATCCAGGAGGAGTTGAACTCCTAGTTGCTTCACGCTACAGAAACCGGGGATAAGCACCGGCACTGATGAGCCTCTGGGCTCGGGTGGAAAAGCCCACAGACCTTACCTTGTTATTGATTTGGGCTGCATGATGGCACTGTGGTTCGCACATCTGCCTCATAGCATGAGGTTCATGTATTAAAGTTCCAGGCTGCTGTTTCTGTGTGAAGTTAGCGTGCCCTTCCTGTGCTTGCGTGGGTTTCCTTCAGGTACTCCAGTTTACTCCGACAGTCCAAAAACATGCACGCTAGGCTCATGTGCTGTTCCAAATTGCCCCAAAGCGTGAATGATCATGTGTGTTTTGGCCCTGGGATGGCCTGTTTTGCTGTTCAGGGTGTATCTTGCCTTCACTCATTGATGGCTGAAATAGGATTCAGCCTCCCTGTGACCTGTGATTAGGCAGATTGGTAAATGATTGAGTGAGTGAGTGAGTGGTACTGCTCTCATTCGCGTGTTCTACGTATGCACAGTCACCAGGTGGGTAAAAGAAAAGAAAAGACAATGGAATACGACAGTGGACTCTTGTGAAGAACTGACAACGGACTCAAAACAAATGAACAAGCTTGGATAAAGTTGGGTTGGAGAGATATCATTATAAACTGATTGCTAGCAGAGACACTATTCCTGATCCATGCAGCTTTACTGATAAAAACAGAGAACGTTAGCAGGCTAAATAAACAAATGTGAACTTTCCGGATATTTACAACTAGCCTCTGATACGTGACTGAAAGCCTTGAAATCTTCATATGGGTATAATTGTTATCACGCCAGCTGTGTTCAGGAGGTTTTATAGCATGGACTTTAATAAGAATCATCGCACTATTTGATGAATGCTTACCAGAAAAAAAGCCAAAGCACATGCTAGGTGGGGTAAGTTGAATTGAGGCTAATGATTAGCAGTGTGGTGGCACGGTGGTGTAGTGGTTAGCGCATCTGCCTCACCGCATGAAGGCCTGGGTTCGATTCCCAGCCTGGGCATTCCTGTGTGGAGTGTGCTTGTGTGGGTTACCTCTGGGTACTCCAGTTTCTTCCCACAATCTAAAAGCATAGTAGGCTGATTTGCTTTTCCAAATCTCCCCTAGGTGTGAGTGTGTGTGAATGGTTGTGTGAGTGTCAGCCCTGCGATGGCCTAGCGAGCTGTCTTGGGTGCACCCCGCCCTCGCCCAGAGTCGGCTATGATGGGCGCTAGCCACTTCGCAACCCTAATTAGGATTAAGCGGTTCAAAAATGAATGAATGAATGATTAGCAATGTTAACAGTGCATGCTGTTATCAGTGCTCATTACTTAAGCAATTAAATTTTAAAATATCAATAAATAAAAAAATCACACTCCTCTTATGTGAAGCATGAGTCACTGGTAGGCTTTAATCTCTGTGAAAAGGTTGGTAAGGTTATACAGGTTTTGTTATGGATAAAAGAAGTGTTTTTAAAAATCCTCCAGAAAGCACATGACTTAGCAAATAAGGTAATGAAATCTGAGGCTCATTCAGGACTGGCTGTTTGAGAGTCCTTTGCCTGTTTCACTTTCTGTTCCTACCCTTCGGAAAAGTCAGTGAAAATGGTGCTTGAATTGCTTAAAAAAAAAAAAAAAAACTTTGTGCACCCTGAGTCATGTAAATATAAATCGGCTAATTCGTTCCAAGCTCTACAAAAACACCACATTAAATTTTATAATAAGAGTAAAACCAGAATGAAATAAGAGCCAACTACATTTGAATCATTCAATATACCTAACCTAGGTTAATACCTGTAAATGTAGTAGATAATAGAACATAATGCAAAAAAAATAGGAAAATGTGGAACCTTACCTTTCGAGTGAGGCGATGTCCGAAAGTGAACTTGGCGAGGAGGAGGGCAAAGAAAATAATAAAAACGGCAGAAAATAAATGGCAGGAAACATTAAACTTATTTACACTTAAAACACATCGCATTCTTCTTCTTTTCCTTTCTTTGGTGGTTGACAAACCGACTTAAGGTGTATTACCGCCACCACCTGGACTGGAGTGTGGATCTTGACTAACTTCCCCTTGACTGATGCATGACGAGAAAGAATCGACCAATAGGAGAGCAGGAAAATGGTACTGAGCATAATGGGAGATTGTGTTCCGTGTCTTTCGTTTCGTAAAACGAAGCGAAAAAAACTTCTGCATATCATTTCGTAAAATTAATTTTTTGTGTACTGAAGTTTTCGTATCTCGTAAAACAACAAGCAGCCGATTCAAGCAGAGTTGATTAAAGACCTGTTTTTTTTTTTTTTTATTAAAACCTTTAACATTCTCGGTTGTACTTTTGTTCCCGGTGCTATGTATAATATAATGAATATGTTTTGTAAACTGCATGAGGTCATGTTATCACAGTAAGCACCTTTAAATATCTTGATAACAATTGTTAAGGAAAATTAGATTACGTGATGTGTATGGGTCTTAGAATCCTACATCAGCCGTGCTCTACTATCTAGTGAGCTGTGATAATATGAGAACTCTTCTCCCTGGTTTTGTTAGCTTAGTGTCACTTCTGGATCACTTCTGACGTCTTTGGAAGATCGAGCCTAGGATAAAAACTGTGCATGAGAAACTCTACACTTTCTGTAATATTGGTTAGAAGAGCTCAGCTTCATGCTGATCCTGGCTCCAAAAGAGCCTCTTACTGACATTTCTTTAATTTGTCTGGATCGAGAAGTCAGAAAGACGGCTGTGCTACTCGACTCGACAAATGCAGTTTGGCTCAGGACCGGCCTGGATGACCGAGTTGGGCGTGTTGGGTTTAAGTGAACTTTGAAAGGGATTTTTGTAGGATGATAGCATGAGATGATAATAGAGTGTCTGCAGTAAGAATCATTAAAGTCTACTCTTAATACTATAGGAGGAAAAACGTGTTTGGTCAGCTCATCCAATCCGCCCGTATTGGATTTTCCACACAGTGAATTATATGGAAATGGGATCTCCTCTGCATGACATGAAACCCTGGCAGGCATCTAACTACTAGACTGATTTTTTGTTGAAGGATAAACTGATTTGAAGGAAAAGGTGATATCAATACTTGTTTCTTGTTTTTTTTGCAGGGAGGTAAGATACCTATCCGTTGGACGGCTCCGGAGGCCATCCAGTACAGGAAGTTCTCCTCAGCCAGCGATGTCTGGAGCTACGGCATCGTCATGTGGGAAGTCATGTCTTATGGGGAGCGGCCATACTGGGAAATGTCCAATCAGGATGTGAGTTCAATTTTATTTTATTTTAACAGGGTTTTTACCAGTATGCACTGTCACCAAGCAACTTTACAGCTCGCTGAATGTAGATTTAGACCTTTTATTATTATTATTATTATTATTATTATTATTATTATTATTATTATTATTATTATTATTATTAATAAGAAAGATATCATGATTTGTCATGATTAAAACTGAAACTCATCCTCATTATAAATAATGACAGTTTACACATCCAGAAGATTGAAGTCAAACAGTACTGTGGTAATGCTGGGAAAAGTACCGTAAATCTGTCAGCTATCCATGTTGGACAATTTAGAAGCAAACTGGGTGGTATTTAAAAGTGTAGGAACCCTTTAGAATGTTCTATATTTCTGCATAAATATCACCTAAAATATCTATCAAGTTTTCAGACAGGTCCTATAGTTGCTAAAGGGCATCCCAGTTAAATAAATAAGACAGAGATGCTACCAGTACGGATTATCCGTATTTTGTACGGAAAGTTGATGTAAATACGGTGTTAAGTTACAGGGGCTATTTTATACGGAAAAGTAAAAAGAGCGCACGCTCTCTCAGTCTGTCTCACGCGCTATCTCTGTCTGTCTGTTTCGCGCGCTCTCTCTCTCTCTCTCTCTCTGTCTGTCTCGCGCACTCCTCTCTGTCTTTCTCGCACGCTCTCTCTCTCTCTCTCTGTCTCACGCGCTCTCTCTCTCTGTCTGTCTCGCGTGCTCTCTCTCTCTATGTCTGTCTCGTGCACTCTCTCTCTCTCTGTCTGTCTCGCGCACTCTCTCTCTCTATCTGTCTCGCGCGCTCTCTCTCTATCTGTCTCGCGAGCTCGCTCTTTGTCTGTCTCGTGTACGCTCTCTCTCTCTGTCTGTCTCGCATGCGCGCTCTCTCTCTCTGTCTGTCTCGCGTGCGCTCTCTCTCTGTCTGTCTCGCGTGCGCTCTCTCTCTCTCTCTCTCTGTGTGTCTCGCGCGCACTCTCTCTGTCTGTCATGTGAGTCATATGATGGTGTT
>JAQNCB010000009.1:5855919-5869514 GCA_030068295.1 Euristhmus nudiceps | reverse complement strand
CACACACACACACACACACACACACACACACACACACACACACACACACACACACACACACACACACACACAGAATTTGAGTCAGAAAGGGAACAGTCATGACCTAAATATCAAACCCCTGAAGCACAGTGACCCTTTGCAAATCCCTCCTTCTGTTTTAACGGAGGGAGGAAGAGAATGATGACGATTACAAGGTCTGCATGATACTGTAGAGAAAGGTCTTAATAACATGGTCAGGAAATACCCCGAGCTGACGGGACTTTCCTCCTCCACCCCTACAAGAGCCCGACTTTCTCCTGCACAAAGTCGGAACAGAGGATGCACTGTGTTCCACAGTCAGATCGTTCAAAGTCTAACGAAGGCATTTAAAACCATTTTCCCCCCCGCATTCCAAATTTTGTACCCGTTTCCAGGGAGATTTCTTTCGGATATAATTATAAATAGGAATTTATCAAAAAAAAAAAAATGCACAAATCTCACAGCAAGAAGCTCCCAGGCTTGAGTTCCATGCTTAGCAAGACTGTTTGGAGTTTGCATGTTCTCCCCATGCTAGTCTTTGGGTGGGCTTACTCTGGGTTCTCTGGTTTCCTTCCCACTTTCCAAAGACATGCACATTAGACTAAATGACTGTTCTACACTGTCCATAGGTGTAAATGTGAGTGTAAATGATTGTGTGTGTGTGTGTGTTGGCCCTATGATGGATTATTGAGCTATCTAGGGTGTATCCATCTTTGCCCAGAGTCAGTTGAGATGGGCTCCAGCCTCTCCATGACCGCAGTAGGATTAAGCAGTTCAACAAACGAATAGTACGTAATGTTCAAATGTTTATTCATTTTTTGAACCGCTTAATCATAATTAGCTGACTCTGGGTGAGGGTAGAGTACACCCTGGACAGCTCACCAGGCCATCGCAGGGCAGAAACACGCTGACGGCTATGCAGGTACTCTTGACGAAAGTCAGCAATGGTTCTTTTACATCCCTCTCACCACAGACAGTGAGAGACATGGCCGGCATTTGGTAACCCAGTTGGCTGCACTTCACTGACAACCTGTTGATAGTGGGACTCGAACCTCCAACCTTGGGATCATCTTCCCATTGCTCCATCTCCAACTGTGTAGGTAAGGTAAAGGTAAGTCTGTGGGCTTTTACACCCGAGCTGGTGCTTATCCCTGGTTTCTGTAGCGTGAAGCGACTAGGAGTTCACCTCCTCTTGGATGGGACGCTCGTCCATCACAGGTTCCCATCCCAGTATTTATACTGGTACCCATTTATACTGCTGGGTGGACGGAGGAACACTTGTGGTTAAGACCTTACCCAGGGATCCTAGCACGGTGGGGGTCTCACCGAGACTCAAACCCACAACCTCCTGATCATGAGCCCAGCACTCTAACCGCTACGCCACCGGGCCCGCCATCCACCAACTATATGGTGATTTATTTTGGAGCTCAGTTCTCTGTGACATCAACAAAAGTTTTGGCACCATTTATGGCAAGTCGATTTTTAAGAGTTTACAACATTCCCTTGATGTCTCTTGAATACGAATTTAGAAATTCAGTCTGCTTTCATAGCTCGATGCCTGCTCTCCAACATTTCTCACTTTGAAGTCACTTTGATTTTAATAATAGCATGTAATTATGCCGCGCATCACTTCACAAGAATGAGCCAGTCGTGAAGGGTGGGGAGTCATGTTGAGCCGAGTCGAGGGCCAGGCACTTCATAGTCCAATCTCATTTAGAGCATCAGCTAAGGAGTAAAACCTTCGTGAACTGAATACGGTATGCTAGAAAGGCTGTGACCCTGTGGGACTGCAGTCTGGAACTTCTGACCTACATTCAGAATCCTTTATTATGAAGATCCAGTTATGGTATTAAGCAACTGAGAGGTCTGAATCGGGTGTCATGATGGCATAGTAGTTAACATCATAGCCAGAAGGTTCTGGTACGAGTCCCAGGCTCGGCAAAGGTGTTTCTGTGTTCAATTTGCATGTTCCTCTCATGTGTGCTTGGGTTCCGTTTGGGTTCTCCAGTTTTCTCCCATAGTCCAAAGACATGCACATTAGGCTAATTGGATATTCTCAATTACCCTTAGGGGGCAGCACGGTGGCGTAGTGGTCAACACGTTCCCCTCACAGCAAGAGGGCATGGGTTCGATTTCCAGCCTGGGCATTTCTGTGGGGAGTTTGCATGATCTCCCCGTGCTAGTGTGGGTTTCCCTCGGGTACACCGGTTTCCTCCAACCGTCCAAAAACAGGCGCATGTAGGCTGATTGGCTGCTCCAAATCTACCTTAGGTGTGAGTGTGAATGGTTGTATGAGTGTTGGTCCTCCAATGGCCTGATGAGCTATCCAGGGTGTACCCTGCCCTTGCCCAGAGTTGGCGGAGATGGGCGGCAGCCTCCCCGTGACCCTAATTAGGAATAAGCGGTTTAGAAAATGAATGAATTGCCATTAGGCTTGCGGGTAACTCGTTGTGCTTGTTTTGGCGATGGATGGATGGGCGAACCCCGCCTTCACACAAATTCAGCTGAGATAGGCTCCATCCTCTATATACCTCCCTGTAGGCAAGACGACAGTTGAATAAATGCCTAAATGGTCACCAATGTAACGCTTATCTATCAATGATAGTTTACAGCCGTGGGGAGGCTGGCACCCATCTTAGCCGACTCTGGGCAAGGGCAGAGTACGCCCTGGGCAGCTCGCCAGGCCATCGCAGAGCAGAAACACACTGACGGCTATGCAGCTACTCTTGACGAAAGTCAGCAATGGTTCTTTTACATCCCTCTCACCACAGACAGTGAGAGACACGGCCGGCCTTTGGTAACCCAGTTAGCTGCACTGGGGGGGCAGCAGGGACGACCTGTTGACAGTGGGGCTTGAACCCCCAACTCCGGGATCGGTAATCCAGCACCTTACCACTGGGTCCTGTAAATACTATTGACATGTTAAAAGATTTGGAACTGGTGCTTCATGGTGTGGCCACTTTCTGAAGACATCTATCTAAAGCCATAGACCTTTTTAACCATCTCAAAATTTACTTATAACCTAAATCACTTGAAATTACTCAACAAACCCTGAATCTACCCTCGAAGAATCTCATCCCCATCCTAAGAGTCTCGATTAAATTCATAATCTCAGATGATAAATCAACAAACATGTGGTCTGGCTTGGTTTTTCCAGCTGGAATTGTCATTGAAACATCATAACGAGCATGGGAACGATTCAGCAGACACTGAAACTACAGTACACATGCAGGGTGGAGAATTTTATTACATTTCATCCGCATTCAAGACAGACATGCTAATGAAATAGAAGCCCAGCTGTTTCCTGTATATTATACTCCAATCGTTCTCTGTAAACAAGTGTTTTTGTCATTTTTGTTGGCGCACCAAAGGGGAAAAAGTGCAGGTCCAACCTGTTGAAGAAAACCCAACCCAGCAGTGGAAGTAAAAGGAGGAGCAGGATGAGATATGATGATGGGAGAGGAGGCTGGGCATGGGAAAGTGACTTTTACTTGGTGTTCAGTCATTTGGCGGTGGATGGAAAGAGCTAAATTTGCTTGTATCTCACTGCTTTATTGTGACAGCCCTTTAAACAAAGCCTCGTCCTTTTCTAATCAACCAAAGGAAAACTTGGCCGAAGTCCTACATGGAATAGTCAATAAGAAAGATCTCAGAAGAATGCTTGTGTGCTTGTGTGCACACATAGAGACATACATGCATACTTTTTAAAGAGTCATTGGTCTATTGACCGCCTCCTTCATGCTTTTGTTTCTATGACGACCACCCGTGAGACTGCGGTTGGCGGTCCACTGACCGTGAAGCAACTCAAAGCCCATCTAGCTGCAAATACATACCGCCAGATGAAACACTAAGCTGGGATAAGGATTCGAGTCATTTACCAGGTCGAACCTATGCTATTTTCATGTCATTCTCACACCACACGTGGAGAAAAAAACATTGAAGCTCTGAAGGTACAAATATACCATGCCAGTGGCTTGAGGGATCACAATTCAGTGACTTGGATGAGTACAAATAACAATTATAACAAAAACGTAGCGTAATTTATAGTTTCGCTCTTTGTGAAACCATAGAGGCGAAGCCTTAAACAATATAATTATATGTGTTAAAAATGGTAGGTTTTAGATGTCGCACAGATTGCTACATTTACGTCCAAGGGTAAGAAAGGAAAAACATGCCCAAAAACACCAGTACCGCATGCAATAACCACTCGTGTTTACTTCAGCGGAAAAGCTCCAGCTTCCCATGAAACCAGGACCCAACTTATGTCCGACTAAACTCGGAGCTTCTCTCGGGTTTGCCCTGGAATTTTCTGGGCTGCTAGCCAATGTGAATGGTGACCACAAGCCAAGAATGTGATATTCCCAGAACCCCCCAAAATTTAATTAACTTCAAAAATCATAGTCGGGGGGAAAATAATAGACTGCTTTGATTGTTGTTTCAAATGATGATTGTCAGTCATTAAGCCTTTACGACAATAAACTGTGGCTTTTGGTTGGGGAAAGGACATGAAAACACATTAAAAACCATGCCAACCTTAATTATAATATAATACGGCTATGTTGGTATATGTATCATTTGTACCATTGCATAACTGTCAACATGAAAGCCCTTATTAAAACCTGAGTCAGGAATTAGTAGAAGTGAGAAATAAATTGGTTGCGGGGAAAGATGCTATGATGTGAATTAGCCCAACATAAAGCAAAGTTCATAATTCATACACTACCTGGACAACTACCTGGGTGTGACTACTGCTTGGTTGAAGTAAAAACCATAAAAACCTGCACACCGGCCCTTTGCGGATACGATTGGAAATCCCTGCTCTAGTTCAACCTTGTTAACGAATTTATAAATGTAGATGACGTTATTGCAATTCTTGATGTATTTTGGTAAGTCTGTGTGCTGATGAGACAATAAATTTCTCTTTTAGGTCCCAAACTGAATAGTGTTGGAGCCTGGGTGGCTATATCACATAGGGTTGTAGCTCAAAGTTTGGTATCATCGAATTGAGTTATTGATAAACACATAATAAATCATGGTACGTTCCATAATTGGGCGTACAATGCAGCCAGTTTAGGTTTCTGTCCGGGTGCTCACACTTCCTAATATTTTGTCACAACCCTTTGTATTAAAAGATTATTGTGTTATCAAACCAGAATCCAAAGCATTCAGAATAGCACCACCGTTTTTGGAAGTGGTAACCGATAGCGTTGGTGACTAGCGGCGAAAGAGGAAGCAGAAAAGCTGAAGTTAAGTAAACAACCAAGACGTTAGAGGATTGTTCTCCTTTTTAAAGCAAATAGAAAATTGGCACTACTTTACACAGCCATCAGCAACACTTTTAATAAGCAGACATGTCAGTCTGTACACACAAATATACCAAGTTTATTTATATGTATGCATACTAGTCCACAGGCAAAACAAAGGGATGTTGCTTGAGAATGGCTCATGGTGGTATGTAAAGTAGGCAACGTTCATTTTCTGAACCGCTTAATCCTAATTAGGGTCGCAGGGAGGCTGGCGCCCATCTCAGCCGACTCCAGGCGAGGGCGGGGTACACCCTGGACAGCTCGACAGGCCATCGTAGAGCCAACACACACACACAATCATTCACACCTAGGGGCAATATGGAGCAGCCAAATAGCTTACTGTGCATGTTTTTGGACTGTAGGAGGAAACCAGAGTACCCCGAGGAAACCCATGCAAGCACGGGGAGAACATGCAAACGCCACACAGAAACGCCCAGGCTGGGAATCCAGCCTTCTTGCTGTGAGGCGAACGTGCGAACCACGACACCACCGTGCGCTCTGCAGGCAACATGGATATATCTAATATCTCAAGAAAGCTCTGGGTAAATATGTCGCCCTACGCATTAAGGAAAAGCTTGTCATCTGCAGGTTTTTTCCCATCCAGATACATTTGTGTAGTCTAGCACTTACTTCAATTTATACCCACCCAAAATATTTTCGGATAAACTAATTTCTAATAAATTAGGGGCCGGTGGCATAGTGGTTGGAGTGCTGGGCTCATGATCAGGAGGTTGTGGGTTCGAATCTCTGTGAGACCCCCACCATGCTAAGACCCCTGGGCAAGGTCTTAACCACAAGTGTGCCTCTGTTCACCCAGCAGTATAAATGGGTACCAGTAAAAAATACTGGGAAGGTAACCAGCGATGGACCAGCGTCCCATCCAGGAGGAGTTGAGCTCTGAGTCGCTTCACGCTACAGATACTGGGGATCAGCACCGGCACTGATGAGCCACTGGGCTCGGGTGGAAAAGCCCACAGACCTTACCATTACCTTACAGTAGGTTAGTAGAACAGGTTTTGAAACAAAGTTAAATGAGTTTTCCTTTTACTTCTAATGAACAAAATCCACAGCTAGCAGCTAAAAATAGCTCCAGATAGCAATATGTTTTTATCTCAAATTCACTAATGTAAATTTCTAAGCCGGGTGGCACGGAGCGTAGTGGTTAGAGCATCTATCTCACAGCGAGAAGATCCTGGGCGTTTCTGTGTGGATGTTCTCCCATGCATGTGTAGGTTTTCACTGGGTTCTCCTGTTTGCTCTCACACTCCAAAAACCTTGCACTAACTTGGCTAATTGGCTCTTAGGTGTGAACAGCTGTGTGTGTTTTGGCCCTGTAATGGTCTGGCAAGCCGTTCAGGGTGTACCTTGTCATCGCCCAGAACTGGCTGGTATACCTTTAGGTTCCGCCAGCCTAGCAGGATTAAAAGGTTTGGCAAATGAAGGAATGTATGACCTTGTGAGCTACGCCCACATTTATGTCCACTTTGTGCTACTTTGCATTGTCCCACAAAATTTATTTCAGACCCTGCACTCAATCCTGCAAATAAAAACATTCTGTGTCATCCATGTCCCAGTTTCCTTCAAGCGTAAATAATGAAATATGCCTAGGAACACCGTTATGCTCACAGGAATGATACACAGGGCATTGATCTTGGTGCTAATTGACCAACAGTTCAGTGTGCCTGCTGTCGATAATAATGAATACAGTTGCAAGTGCTAAGAATAAATCTACTGACCTTCTATGACAGGGGTGGGCAATTAATTTTCCCAAGGGGCCACATGGGAAACAGGAAATGTTGTGGAGAGCCAGACCGATAGGCTGAACTAAATAAATTCATTCATTCATTTTCTGAACAGCTTAATCCTAATTAGGGTCGCAGGGAGGCTGGCACCCATCTCAGTCGAGTCTAGGCGAGGGAGGGGTACACCCTGGACAGCTCGCCAGGCCATCGCAGGGCCGACACACACACACAACCATTCAGACTCACACTAACACCTAAGGGAGATTTGAAACAGCCATTCAGCCGATTGTGCATGTTTTTGGACAGTGGGAGGAAACCGGAATACCCTGAGGAAACCCATGCAAGCACAGGGGGAACATGCAAACCCGTTTTTCACATGTTGCAGGACCTCTTTTAACGTAAGAAATAAATAAATAATTTTCTAATAAAAATAAAAAAAATGAAGGAGGAGAAAAAGAAGCAAACCTGAAGGCTTAAGTCACAAGTTTATAGTAATACGATCAAACACGGTGCCACTTTGCTTCTAGACTACAAACAAAGCCTTGTACAAGCTGATTTTAAATCAGCACAACTTGAAAACTATAATCTTACTTTCCATAGTTGTTAACAAACCCAGTCACCGACCTGAAGTGCTATGACAGATTGGTGACAAGTTCAGGGTGGACCCTTCCTCCCACTCAACGTCAGCTGGGATTGAATTCAGTTTCCCCTTATGATCCTGATGAATAAGCAGTATAAGCACTGGATGGTTGGATGGATGAAAGTGAAAAATCTTTATTTATCACAAACCTTGGAATTCCCAGAGAAATATATCAACCAGAAAACCCAAAACCCAACTAAGAGGAATAAAAGGGCAGCCCAGTAGCAAGCACAGATCCCAGTCTATAATATATAAGATCTATAATATACAATTAACTGATCTATGCTTCCATATTTTGCTCTCACACACCCTACATTTCCATATGTCTATTCAATAATTTGCGAGAGCACTGTATACCACTGCAGCTGACTAAACAGTTATATACAGGCTATAAAGTATAGACCTATAAACTGAAGCTTTTACTGAAAATCTGTACACCACGAAACGGGCACCATGAAGCTACCAGTACAGTGGAACCTCGAGATACGAAAACTTCAGAACACGAAAATTTCATTGTACGAAACAATATGCAAAGGTTTTTTCGCTTCATTTTATGAAAAATTATTCAACATACGAAAGAAACGGAACACAACCGTTGGCAGAAAATGTTAAAATTCGCACCATAAACGCGCCCCGGCCGTGCTATTGGTCAGAATCTTTTCCATCATGCTCAGTACCATGATCCTGCTATCTTATTGGTCAATTTCTTCGCCCATCATGCTCAGTACCATGATCCTGCTCTCCTATTGGTCAATTTCTTTGCCCATCATGCTCAGTACCATGATCCTGCTCTCCTATTGGCCGAATCTTTCTCATCAATCATCAATCGTGTGTTTGTTGGTATCGCGCAGGTACAGTACACTTTGTTTCGTCATTCACTATTGTTCAGTTTTCGTGTTGTTTTATTCAACTATTACAGTATTTCTATAGCCATGGGTCCCAAGAATGTTGCGATTGTTCATGGAATGAAGAAGAGGATGCTACTTTCGCTTTCGGACATCGCCTCACTTGAAAGGTAAGGTTCCACATTTTCCTATTTTTTCCTTTTTTTGCATTATGTTCTATCATCTACTGCATTTACAGGTATTAACGGTTAGGCTAGGTATATTGAATGATTCAAATGTATTTGGTTCTTATTTCATTCTGGTTTTACCCTTATTATAAAATTTAATGTGGTGTTTTTTGTCGAGCTTGGAACGAATTAGGTGATTTACAAGTAAAACGCGATTCATTATACGAAAAAATCATGATACGAAAGCCACTCCGGAACGGATTAATTTCGTTTCTCGAGGTTCCACTGTACTTTTCTTTCGGCTTCTCCCCTGAGAGGTCACCACAGCAAATCATCTAATACCTCAAAACCATTCTCATACACTCATCCCTTCAGGGGACTGAACCATAATAAATGACTCAAGCGAAGGTTGAATGGTTTGTGCTTCATCAAAGACTACAAAGGTGGGAAAATGCACACTACGTAAAGATCTTAACAATTTTTACACTCAATTTGATGCAAACAACATCCTCAGCACACTGACACTATTGGTAGACTGCAACAGCAGCACAGCATCCATCTTTGTGCCTGATGTGAACAGATCCTTCAAGAAGTTCAAGCCATGCAAGCACCAAGTTCTGATATCGGCTCACAAAATAACCACAGATCACAATCACCTACTATAAAGATGAGTTACCAAAATAACATCAATCAGCATTCAATCCCGAACCTGCAGACCATCAGGATCCTGAAGGAACTGAAATTCACACAAAAGATCAGTGAAAAAAGGTGGTCACTGCGCATTTTACCACAAAAGATTTGAGCTGCTTTGTTCAGAGACAGAGACCATTACGACTCTGTAACGACCCTGGTCTTGGTGAAACTAACACCTCTTAGGAAGAGTCCTGAACCACAGAGTATAAATTATGGTTGCCTGCATGAGAGAACTGAAGAAGCTCCCTGGATAGGTAGCGAAACATCGTCAACCAAATTTCCAGTCCAGTTGACAGAAAGAAATAACACGCTTTGCATACTATGACCTGAATGACTGAGAATCTTCACATTAAAAGTCATAACCAGGACCTGTTTGCACTATAAAGGCTATTTATCAGTGTGCAACAGTCTTATTTGTCCCTTTTGATAAACTGCAATTCTGTTAGTAGCTCGTTCATCTCTCTACAAATTACTACTGTAATTTAAAATTTTCATCTATTGATTCATTGAACTGCTTAATCCTACTACAACCCCTGATTAAAACTATGGAATCAGCACTCTTGGAAGATGTTCGTTCAATTGCTTAATTGTGTTTAAAAAAAAAAATCACAGACATGCCACAAAGCTATTTTCATTTAGCATTCCAACCTTCTGGCTTAATAATAAAATGAAAGAAAATTGTAGTCAATTACAACTGTTTTTACAGATCAAACAGAGAAAAATCTGGAATCACTTAAATTTGAGGGTAATATTGTGGAATCACCAAAGAAAAACACCACTAATACTTTGTTGTTTCACAGCTGGCTTTTATAACCACTTGAATTTTCTGAGGTCTGGATTTAACTCTCGACAAACAATATTCTTCATCAATCCGGCTCCAACTTTCCCTTACTGCGGTTGCCAGATCAGCTTTGCAGGTTGAAACCTTGTTGCAGACCCTTTTCTTTCATTTCCATCATAGATTTTCAGTACGACTGAGGTCTAGACCAGAGACCCCCAACCTCCAGGCTGCGGAACGGCACCGGTCCGTGGGTCATTGGTACCGGGCCCTCACCAGAACTGAATAAAAAATATATTTTTTCAAATTATTAATTGTCTTGAACGGCACGGTGGCACACTGGTCCAATTGGATCAATAGTCTGATTGGCTGTTCCAAATCTCCCTCAGGTGTGAACGTGTGTGTGTGTGACAGGTTGTGTTGGCCCTGCAGTGGCCCTCGCCCAGAGTCGCCTCGACTGCCCTCACTCGGCTGAGATGGGCGCCAGCCTCTCTGTGACCCTAATTAGGATTAAGTGGTTCAGAAAATGAATGAATTAATTAATTGTCTCTAAAAAAATAAACCCACAAGTTCGCAAAAATGAGTAACAAACAAATGTCTTTGGAGCGTTTCTCACTAATTCAGTGGGATGGTGAGTAGAATTTTGACACACTTTGTTTTTAGTTATTTCTATACTGGTCCGTGAAAGTATTGTTTTACATGAAACCGGTCCTTGGTGCAAAAAAAGTTTGGGGACTGCTGGTCTAAGCTATTAGCCGGCCATGCCTTTGGCATTACAGGGATCCCCCACTTTTCGCGGTTAATGGGGTGTCGAGACCCTACACGAACACCGAATTTCCGCGAAGTAGGATCGACCCCCCTGACAGACGTATACGTACATGTATATGTGTATATAATATCAATAAATACATATTCAATGCTATAAATGCTTATAATAACAATTAAACATTCACAAACAATGCATAAAATGTAAATAAAATATAAATGATATAAAATGCAAACATGTAATTGTACATAGATGTAAATAAAGTGTAAGAAATTTTTCCCAATTTAATAGTGAAAAAGTTAAGGGAAAGGCCGCAAGTTCAATACCGACTTTGGTTTGGGACACCGCCTCTGAAATCTCGCAAGCTGATTGGTCGAGAAGAATTTCCCAGCATGTGTGTTAACACATGAAGAAGAAGAAGAAGAAGGGGCTGGGATCTGAATCCAAGTCAGTAGCGACCCCTCGCGCCATTTTCCTGAACTTATTCCCTATTTTTAAATTTTTCTATTAATATTTTTAAAAAATCCACGATGCCCTGAAGCCGCAGAACCTGAAGCGCGATATAGCGAGGGATGACTGAATATATCTTTCGTGAAGGAAAGTTTTCACAACTTTTGCCCTATGGCATGATGCATAATGATCCTGAAAAATGATGTCATCACCACCAAACATCATTCTAATTGGTGGAATGAGAAAAGTGCCCAAGATCTCAATATAAACATGTGCATTTACTGCGGATGTAATGGCGGCCATCTCTACAATACTATTAATGATTGTGGGAATTTGCATGTTTTCTTTAGGCAGTTGTCTTTAAATTTCACTGGAACAGCACCGAACAAAAGCTGCAGCATCATCACCCTGCCCAGTGCAGATTTCTGATTCATCACTGAATATCACTCTCATCCAGTCATCCACAGTCCAGGACTGCTTTTCTTTTGCACACTGGAACCCTGTGTTCTTTTTCTATTGAGATGTTAATAATAGCTTTCGTTTGGCTCTTCTGTATGTAAATCCTATTGCTTGTAGGCGATTTCTTACAGTTCAGTCACAGACAGTGACTCCACTTCCTCCCCATTTGTTCCTCATTTGTTTTGTTGTGAATTTTCTTTTTTTCAAGGCACATTGCTTTATGTTTTCTATCTTTACACTTTTATGTCTTTCTTTATCTACAATTATGCTTCCTTTTTATTCATTCATTCATTTACTGAACCGCTAATCCTAATCAGGATCTCGGGGATGCTGGCGCCCATCTCAGCCGACTCTGGGCAAAGGTAGAGTACACCCTGGACAGCTCTCTTGTAGCTACTCTTAACAAAATTCAGCAATGGTTCTTTTACAGCCCTCCCACCACAGACAGTGAGAGACATGGCCAGCCTTTTATAACCCAGTTAGCCGCACCGGGAGCTTCCCTTTTACAACCTTCCAATTTCATTGTACAGTGGAACCGTGAGATAAGAAAGCTTCATTACATGAAAATTAAATTTTTTCCGAAACGATATGCAAAGGTTTTTCGCTTCATTTCATGAAAAATTATTCAGCATACGAAAGAAACGTAACACAATTTCCTATTATGGTCAGTATCATGATTCTGCTCTCCTATTGGTCAAGAGCCACACTCCAGTCCAGGTGGTGGTGGTAATACACCTTAAGTCGTTTTGTCAACCGCCAAAAAAGGAAAATAAGAAGACAAATTCGATGGAAATTAGAAACTTAAGTTTTATGTTTCCTGCCACTTATTTTCTGCCGTTTTTTATTATTTTCTTTGCCCTCCACCTCGCCACTTTTGCTTTTGGACATCGCCTCACTCGAAAGGTAAGGTTCCACATTTTTGTATTATTATTTTTTTCATATTATGTTCTATTATCTACTTCATTTACAGGTATTAACGGTTAGGTTAGGTATATTGAATGATTCAAATGTATTTGGCTCTTATTTCATTCGACTTGTATGTGAAATTTTAACACATTATTATAAAAAATAAAAATTACTGGCAACCACATTTCACTTGTTGATTATTTTCACACTGACAACCACAAGAGGGCACTCTTGAGTTGTGAATTGAGTCTAATTTTGCTCAGATGCTTCGTCAAAAGAGACCTTTATTGTGAAAAGTCTTAACCGGAAGCATTTGGTGCTTGTTGAGAAGGCTGACCCAGATTTCCAATGATCCGGAAACACAGCACATTTATTGTGAACGTTTTAAATGGGAGTATTAAACACAGAGTATTAAAAACATTAACAGTATTAGCAGAGAATGGCAGTGACTGAAAAGCGCGGTGAGAGGACATCACAGCGACTCTTGCTCTCCATCGCTATCTGAGACAGGTAAATAACAGAGGATTCGGGTGAAAGCTAAATGACTCCTCATGCAAGATATGGGAAAATAATATACCGTAGATTGAAATGAAGAGTCTGTTTTAACATGTTTGACCGACAGTCTAATGTTTCAGTGGAACTATATGTTCCTGTGTGTAAAGGTGAGCCTGCACCTTATGTTTTTCTTCCCTGCTCTGTGTTACACGCAGAGTAGGCAGCGATGGTATACGCACTGTGAGCGTCTCATAAACCAACATTTTCGTTACGCCTCGTCTCGTCACGTCATGTTTTAGTCGCCAAAGATCCATTTTTAGTGCGTCATCG
>JAQNCB010000009.1:5018866-5032003 GCA_030068295.1 Euristhmus nudiceps | reverse complement strand
CGCGCTCGCGCTCGCTCTCTCTCTCTCGCGCTCTCACTCTCTCTCTCTCTCTCTCTCTCTCTCTCTTAAAACATAAAAAATAACACTGCTTCTTTTTTCCTTCCAACCCCCGCTCCATCCTTGTGCCCACTCTCCGTGCCTCCAGTAGATCAGTCTTTTGTGGACTCTAGCAAGTATTCCACAGCCAGCTCCCTGCAAGGACTGGCCTTCTCCTGAAGTATGTGACATCTTTACCTCTCTGTATCTCTCTCTCTCTCTCTCTCTCTCTCTCTCTCTCTCTCACTCCATTAGCCCACCCA
Organism: Euristhmus nudiceps; assembly: GCA_030068295.1. Lineage (NCBI taxonomy): Eukaryota > Metazoa > Chordata > Actinopteri > Siluriformes > Plotosidae > Euristhmus > Euristhmus nudiceps. The sequence goes on along the minus strand of JAQNCB010000009.1, from coordinate 5,031,704 downwards.
TCATTTCAGCCTTCTTTTCATCTTCCTCTTTATCTCTGTCTATGCCCCTCTCCTCTGCTGGCCCACTCTGACCCACTGTCCGTCAGTGAGCACGTGCCATATGTGTTCAATTTCCTGCCTGACTTCCTGTTTTCTGTTCTCTGCCCCTCCCCACTTTCAATAGTTTGCAGTTTGCTAATCCTGTTCTCAGTGGTTTTTGTACGGTCTTTAATATTATAATAGTTTTATAAAGCCAGTGGAACATAAGATCATGTAATGCCAGTGTTAGTGGATTCACTGGGAGAAATTGGAAACATGTATTGTAGGGGCACACCGGGGGTGTTTCATCATCCCAAAGGAAAAAGGCTCATATTTTTCTAAATTCTAATTTGAGTTTCCCACCGAGAACATTAAAATCACATGGGGTTCTGACTGATTCTATGGTGACAGCATTAAACAACCTAAATACGTACTGTATGCAATCTCAGCTAATCAAAACATCATGAAAAAAATACCGTGCAGGCTTGCCTGTGACAGTGATTGGGCTCGATAAATTAGAATATCATCCAAAATTTTATTTATTTGAGTAATTCAGTTCAAAAAAGTGAAACTGTGTATATTATATAGATTCATTAAACACCGACTGGTAGTTTCAAGTGTTTATTTCTTTAAATTTGATGATTATAACCTGCAGTGAATGAAAACCCAAAACCCAGTATCTCAGAAAATTAGAATATTGGGAAAAAGTTCAATACTGGAGACTCCTGGTGTTCCACTGTAATCAGGTAATTAACTCAGAACACCTGCAAAGGTTTCCTGATCCTTTAAATGACCGGTCAGTCTGGATCAGGACATAAACAACCGTGGGGAAGTCTGTGAACTTGACAGTTGTCCAGAAGACGATCACTGACACTCTGCACATGGAGGGAAAGATACAAAAAGGTCGCTACTAAAGAAGCTGGCTGTTCACAGAGTGCTGTATCCAGGCACATTAATGGAAAGTGGAGTGGAAGGAAAAATTGTGGCAGAAAATGGTGTACAGACATCAGAGATAACTGCAGCCTTGTGAGGATTGAGGAACGAAACCAGTTCAAGAATTTGGGTGAGATTCACAAGGAGCGGACAGCTGCTGGAGTCAGCGCATCGAGCTACTCTCGAACCAGAGACAATGTCAGAGGCGTCTTACCCCCCGGGCTGAGGACAAAAAGAACTGGACTGTTGCTCAGTGATCCAAAGTTCTTTTTTCAGATGAGAGTAAATTTTGCATTTCTTTTGGAAATCAAGGAACCAGAGTCTGGAGGAAGAGACGAGAGGGACAGAATCCAAGTTGTTTGAGGTCCAGTGTAACGTTTCTCCAGTCAATGGTGGTTTGGGGAGCCATGACATCTGCTGGTGTCAGTCCACTGTGTTTTCTCAGGGCGAAGGTCAGCGCAGGAAGTTTTAGAGCACTTCATGCCTCTCTCTGCTGACCAGATTTATGGAGATGCTGATTTCATTTTCCAGCAGGACCTGGTACCTGCCCACACTGACAAAACTACCAATTCCTGGTTTAAGGACCATGATATCCCTGTGATTGATTGGCCAGCAAACTCACCTGATCCAAATCCCAGAGAGAATCCATGTGGTATTGTGAAGAGCAAGAAGCGAGACACCAGATCCAACAATGCAGAAGAGCCGAAGGCCGCTATCAGACCAACCTGATCTTCCATAACACCTCAGCAGTACCACAGACTGACTGCCTCCAGACCATTTCACATCGTTACAGTCATTTATGTAAAGGGAGCTCCGACCACATATTGAGTGCTACACATGTTCATACTTTTAACTAGTCCAACAGTTCTGTGTTAAAAATGCTTTTTTATTGGTCTTTTTGAATATTCTAATTTTCTGAGATACTGAATTTTGGGTTTTTGTCAGCTGTAAATTATAATAATCAAAATTAAATAAATAAACATTTGAAAAATATCAGTCTGTGTGTAATGAATCTATATAACATACAGAGTTCAGTTTTTGAACTGAATTACAAAATAAATCAAATTTCGGATGATATTCTAATTTATTGAGATGCACTAGTAGAGACAGATACAGAGAGATGAAAAGGAGAATGACAGTTAGATAGAAAGATTGTTGGTGGGGGAAGGGGGGGGTGACCCTTCAGACTTTTTGATCCCATCCTCTCATGCGAACACTCCAAAACAGCATAATAAACACTTCACGATCACACAACACCATCACCATCATCACAGAGCACATTAGAAATAAAAAGGTTCAGGAGGACATACGGGTTTGAGACGCAGCTGTCCGTTCATGTTCTCCAGAATCCCATGGTTCCTGGACACCCGTTTATCATTCACCTATTCAAGGAGGGACAGAGAGTATGGCGGTTATTTTCACAGCAAATACATCATGAACAAATCATTTCATAAACAAAGACGTGAAGAGATGTTGACGTTTAGATGAGTGTGTTTCACAGACTCAGAAACCCCTCGTTAGCATGTCCTGTTAGCGTCGTCGCTTCAGTGAAAAAGAAAAGGTCCAGAGTAGAGGGAATAAACATCTGTAGAAACTTTGGTTAATGCGCTGGAAATATCGCTTAATTTACCTACCGTCCCGAAAATCGCTTAGAGTGTTCCTGGAAGGATGTGAACACGAGGTGGCGACAGAGTCTAACTAACTGATTTAAAGTAATAACTTGATTATTTCACTTTAAAATTATGCTTTATGAAATATAATTTTTCGCGGTTCCCACAGGGATGGGGGGGACTTTAATTTTTCCCACTAGGTAGGTAAGAGGCTAATAATAAATATTGCCCGATAAACATTTCCATTTAAATCTGATGAGCTATAGATATATCCTCTATGGCAGAGGTCCCCGACCACCGGGTCGCGGGCCGGTACCGATCCATGGGTCATCTGGTATCAGGCTGTCACAAAGGCTGAATAAAAATAAATATTTTATTAATTATCCGAGTTTTATTTTGAAAAACAGCTCGTTTCGGTCACCTGATGCAGGATTAGTACAGTATATCAAAATAAAAAAAAATCCAGGTCAGCTTGGAGGATGTTTATTTGATGTTTTATATTTTCTAGCTATTTATTAGGTCCATTACATTATCATTACACAACATCCATTTCAAACCACTAGACTCTTGTCGTAGCTAATTTGAAAGCTGTATTATTCTGGTGAAGCCTTTTGGTTGATAAAAAACACATTGTCTCTGGTCTTTTCTAAGATACACTGTCTGGCGCCATCTAGAGGACTGTGATGGCAATAACGACAAGAGATTTTTTTAACTTGTTCAACCGAAAGTGAAAGCTTGAAACCCAGAAGTTACTGCTCAAATCAAATCAAATCAAATCAAATAAAAACTGGGGACTGTTATACTCAGACGATGCTATCACACAGCACACATTCTTAACCCCTTTTTTCATATAAAAAATGTTTCAGACAGGGATACTAATTGTCTAATAATTTGAGCTGAGTATTAAAACACGATAACGATCAATAATTTCAGAAAAGGACAGAGGGAACTCCAGGACTAGTTCTGTCTTTAAGTAGTAAATAGTACCGTAATAAACGACTTACCCCTAGGCGGCACAGAGGCGTAGGCCTCACAATAAGAGGGCTATGGGTTCGATTCCCAGCCTGGGCGTTTCTGTGTGGAGTTTGCATGTTCTCCCCGTGCTTGTGTGGGTTTCCTCCGGGTACTCCGGTTTCCTCCCACAGTCCAAAAACATGCACAGTAGGCTGATTGGCTGTTCCAAATCTCCCTTAGGTGTGAATGTGTGTGCAAATGGCTGTGTGAGTGTTAGCCCTGCGATGGCCTGGCATGTTGTCCAGGGTGTACCCCACCCTCGCTCAGAGTCGGCTGAGATGGGCATCAGCCTCCCCGCGACCCTAAAAAGGATTAAGTGGTTCTGAAGATGAATGAATGAATGGACTTACACCCAGAAAGGGTCCTCTCCCGATCACGGAATCCCCATGTGGCAGGTTAATAGGTTCTCCTCTTTCTCCTTCTCCATCCATCTGCTCCAACTCAAACCCTGGCATTCTGAACAGGACAGCAAACCAGAGATATATATTTACTATAATATATATTCATACAGAGTCATTTACAACATAGGATCCGAGATATTAATGACACTTTATTTAATAATCTGTGAAATACTTTAAGGTTAGTGAATTAATTAGAAACAAAATTCAAAATGTACTGAGTTGAATCATCCTGCTGTGCATGTACCTAAATAAACTGGGCTTTAAACAAGCAAACCAACGACTTACATGTTACATCTGCTTTGTACGTGTAAAAAAAGGCCAAAAATAGAGCAAAACTATTCAGCAGCAAAACAAAACATCCATTTTTGCACGTTTTGCAGGGACTTCCGGGTAGCGGAGGACACTCGCGCATGCGCATTGCTTCGTTTTCCAATTAAACAATTTAAAATTAATAATAATTTTCAAAAATATTATCACTTGAATTTATGAAACGATGTGTAAGCTGAATTCCCGTTATAAATAATATATGCACTTAAAAAAATTGTTGATTTGGAAACGATTGAAAATCTCGCGCATGCGTAAAAGCGATTTAAGCCACGTCACTGGTGAGTACTTTCGAAATGTCTGTGCATGCGCAGTGAGATTATAGGCGGTGTCCTGACCCATTGTGACGCCATAGTTGTAAATAAACAGGACATTTAAACGGGGAGCTTGACGAAAGAGAAACAAACTGGAGAACCGGGGTAAATTATCGATATTTTAATAAATTACTAATATTATGATTCCAGAATAACGTACAGACATTATATACACAATTATATATTTTGGGAAGATTCACTAAACTTAATATTTAACTACATTATTATGCATTGTGTTCAGTGCTGTTGTGTACAGAGCTGTACCTGTAATATTTATCTTATTTACCTTATTAGTAGAAAGGTAAATCTCTCTAAGTACAGATTTTTAGTAAGAGTGTAGTGTTTTATAAAGATTTTAGGGATGTGTAATAATTGTATTAACATTTCCAGTCTATTTAAAGGGATTCTTTCATTATTAATATCTGAATTTGTGTATTTATTTATTTTATGGAATTAAATGATGAGCAATGAGTATATGAGAGTATATACATACTAATTCATTCATTTTCTAAGGCACTTAATCCCAATTAGGGTCATGGGGAGGCTGGCGCCCATCCCAGCCGACCCTGAGTGAGGACAGGGTACACTCTGGACAGCTCGCTCGGTCATCCCAGGGCCAAAACACACACACACAAAACTATTCACACACACAGCTAGGGGTGATTTGGAACAGCCAATTAGCCTACTGTACATGTTTTTGAACTATGAGTAGTTCTTAATAATAATAATAATAATAATAATAATAATAATATTCATTCCCTTTTATGAGTGCTACATTAGTAAAGTTGGGTACAGATAGTGTGTTCGGTAATACCACTTAAGTGATATTATTTACGAAAAAAAAAATTGGAATGCAGCCAAACAGAGCTAAGATGTATCATCGTTAGATTGACTCTGAGCTGTGATTTCATGCCATGTACAGTCACCAAGTCCATGTCAGTAATTCAGCACTTATTTGTTGCGGCTTTAGTTAAGAGGAGAGCACAGCGATGCTGAGAGATGCAGCATGTCTTTAAAAGGACCGCTAAGCCCCTTGCCATTGGAGAAGGTGTCGTTTCCCTGATGTCCATCAGAAATGGAGGGCCAGAGTTGAACTTCACGGAGACTCTCCCTACAGAGATGAGCGTGAAGATTTTCAGTGAGCTGGACGTGACGAGCCTGTGTCGCGCATCAATCACGTGCAGGCGTTGGAACGGGATTATTGAGGGCAGCGAGAACCTGTGGAGGACCCACTGTCTGACCGCACTGGCTGTCTGTCACAGGGAGGTGGATGGAGACCGGAGCAGCGGACTGTCCTGGAAGGTTGGTCACTTATGTACACTCCTGGGCAAAAAAAAATGAGCCATATAAATATATTGGATAAGCATGTGAATTCTTTTAAATAGTCAATATGGAATTGCTTTCCCTTTAGATTTTCGCAAACATTCAATTCTCTTGTCTCGACCCGCTAAAAGCTTCTTGCATCTGGAAATGTCCAAATTCGTCCACTCGTACTTGACGGCCTGCCAAAGTTCAGTGGTGTTACTAAACTTTCATCCAACTAATTTATGTTGGATGTTTGCCCAGATGTTCACTATTGGCTTAAAATCTGGACTCTGTCCCAGCCAGAACTGGAGCTTGATGCGGTTCTTGTCCAGCCAAGCTTTAGTGGCTCTGGGGGTGTGGGCTGAGGCAAAGCATCTTGTTGACGTGAGTGGTCAATGAAAAAATCCCAATTGTGCCAGCCAAGAACAGAAATCTGAAGCTGTAGTGGATGCAGGCTCACCATCACTACACTGCTGAAAACTGTAGCTTGCTGAATGATGAATCTTGATTTCTGCTGAGGCACATTGATGGTCGATTGAACATTTTGAAGTAACAGCATGAATCCATAGTCCCTACCTGCCTTGTGTCAACACTTCAGGCTGGTGGGGGTGATGTAATGATGTGGGGATGCTTTCAGGACATGTTGAGCCTCTTAATACCAATCATAAATCCCACAGCATATGTACATCCAATTCAGTTTTATTTGTAGAGCACTTTTTTATAATTGACATTGTCACAAAGCAACCTTACACAGTAAAAATAGGAGTTTACAAAGTATAAAAGAGTTTAAACATTTTCTACAACCCCTACACATTCCTAATGAGCAAGATGGTGGTGACGGTGGCAAGGAAAAACTCCCTCAGTTGACACGAGGAGGAAACCTTTGAAACTTTGGGTGAAACCATAAAGACACAACTCAAACCATATACAGGAATCTTCATTACAGTCCAAAATGTAGTCCGATTGGATATACCACAACTGTAAGTCCTAAATAATTGTGGGAAAGGAGTTTATATCAACAGCAGTGACAGATCATCTCCACAGTCTGTGAGTGGACATCCAAGTCCATATGGAACTCCATTAGCAGGAGCGAGGGGTTTCCAAGATGAGAACTCCAGCCAGCATCAGCACACCAGGAGAGACCACAGGACTCGGAAAGCAGAAGGATCAGGATCACCGGCATCCCAGAATAAGAATGTGTACCTCAGCAAAAACAGAGAGAGAGAGAGAGAGAGAGAGAGAGAGAAAGGAAGAGAGAGAGACTGAGAAAGAGAGAGTGGGGGATAAAGAGAGAGAGAGAGAATGAGAGAAAGGAAGAGAGAGACAGAAAAGTAGAGACGGGGATAAAGAAAGAGAGAGAGAGAGAGAGAGACAGACAGAGCGAGAGAGAGAAAACTAGAGAGAAAGAAAGAAAGGAAGAGAGAGAGACTGAGAAAGAGAGAGTGGGGGATAAAGAGAGAGAGAGAGAGAATGAGAGAAAGGAAGAGAGAGAGACAGAAAAATAGAGACGGGGATAAAGAGAGAGAGAGAGAGAGAGATAGAGAGAGAGAGACAGCAAGAGAGAGAAAGAAAGGAAGAGAGAGAGACTGAGAAAGAGAGTGGGGGATAAAAAGAGAGAGAGCGAGTGAATGAGAAAGAGAGTGTGTGTGAGAGAGAGAGAGAGAACGAGAGAAAGGAAGAGAGAGAGACAGAAAAATAGAGACGGGGATAAAGAGAGAGAGAGGGAGAGATGGCCACACCTTGCCACTCCTGTATAATAACACCACCGTGCCAACCAGGTTTTTGAATCATGAAAGTGGTCCTGGAAAATCTGCAGTCATGTTAACATGGCGTAGAACACAGGCATCAAACTCTTTCCCAAGAGGGCCGTGTGGCTGCAGGTTTTTGTTTCAACCAAGCAGCAAAACATCATTTACTCTGCTGATCTGAGTTTTCTGGCAGTTGATTGGTCAATCTGTGTGCTCTGTACAGAGACTGACCAATCAACTGCCTGATGACTCGAGCCTTCAGGTGTGCTGCAGCTTGGTTGAAACAAAAACCTGCAGCCACACGGCCCTTTTGGGAATGAGTTTGAAACCCCTGGAGTAGAATATCAAAGGATATTAAAATTTCCAACATCTTGTGTCATCCTACCACATCGAGTTGAGGCTGTTTAGAGTATAAAGTAAGACCCTGCTCAGTATTAATAATGTGTCCTGTGAGGGTATATGGTAGTGAGAGAATTAGACGAATTGGTACATTTTTTTCTAAAAAATAAATAAATAAATAAATAATAATAATAAATAAATTAAAAAATACACTGGTAATCTCTGTAAGACCTGGATAAGACCACAGAAGACAAATAAACTAGATGATCATGGAATTCTTTCCTTGATGAGTAAAACTAAGAGCAGCACCAAAGTGCTCGTTAGCTTCTGATCTATCGCGAGAAACGAGGAATATTGCGTCAGCATTCTTATACTTTTTGTTTCTTTGTCTTTTCCTCCAGGTGACTCTGGTGCGTAATTACCAAAAGAGCTGCGTGAAGAAAAGATGGTTGAAGGGAAAGTACAGCAACATCCGCTGTGCTAAAGATCTACCCCCGGATAGCATGTGTCCTCTGGATGTGGAGACCTGGGGAGAAATCTTGGAGGCAGAGCTCGAGAGATAAAGAACACTGACTTTTATAGTGCGGATGAAATGCTGTATGACCTTCCTGCTGAGCACAAACAAACACAAGCACTTGCTTTTACACTTTTTAATACAAGTATTGAATGTGATATGATATCTGTGTGTGGGCGGGGGGGGGTAATTAAGGTGTGTATATATGTATTATAAATGTCATAAAAGCCTGGATGTTGGTGTAAGAATAGATCTCAGTGAATCAGGAGAACAGACTTTTATTTTGATAGAGAGAAATTTGTCAGAAAGGAGAGATGGGACATAAATGAAAGATTTCAAAATAAAATCTCATCTCATTTTTACATTCTGTTTATTCACAAAAATCTTTTATTAAAATGATTGCATGAAGATTTTTTACACAGTATTATAATAATTGAAATTATTTAATTAGTATTATTTGAGTATTGTTTTATATTTAATATATTAGCTTTTGTGGTAAATTCATTGATTCACTCAATAATTTTCTAATGTCACTCATATTGCTGTGTCAAATACAAAAAAATACATATAACCTTCAATGCTTGATTTTTCTTTTCATTCTTCTTTTCTTTTTTATTAGAATTAAATAATAATAAAGGGGCAGTGGTGGTAGGGTACTGGATTACTGATCCTAAGGTTGGGGGTTCAAACCCCACTATCACCGGGTCATCACTGCTGTCCCCCCAGTGCAGCTAACTGGGATACCAAAGGCCGGCCATGTCTCTCACTGTCTGTGGTGTGAGGGATGTAAAAGAACCATTGCTGACTTTCAGCAAGAATAGGCTGCATAGCCGTCAGCGTGTTTCTGCCCTGCGATGGCCTGGTGTTCTTCCCTCACCCAGAGTCGGCATTGACTTTCTAAGACACTTAATCCACTTACACCTAAGGGAGATTTGGAACAGCCAGTTAGCCTGCTGTATATTTTTGGACTGTTGGAGGAAACCGGAGTACCCAGAGGAAAACCCACGCAAGCACGGGGAGAACATGCAAACTCCACACAGAAACACCCAGCCTGGGAATCGAACCCAGGCCATCTTGCTGTGAGGTGGATGTGCTACCACTACACCACCGTGCCACCTCGGACAGGTTATTTATTATAAGTGATGAAGGAAAAAAAATATATTTTTGAGTGAAGAGAAAACTATGTCATTCTAATGGAAATAGTACCACTGAGAGTGTTTCAATATACTGCCCCCTGGTGGTCCTTTGAAAATTCGTGCAATTATTTTTCATTGGAAAAATACAAAAACAAAAAGTGGGACATTAGACACTGATTTGTTTTGGATAAATATTAAAAACAGCAGCAGCAACAACAACAATAACAACATCAATAATAATAATAATAATAATAATTGTTGTTGTTGCTAAACAACCTTCAGCGATTAAAGAACATATGTTCACAAGTTCAATGCAGATATATAGCCTACAGGTACAACCTCAAAAAGAAGTAACATGTTTACAGCTTCTATAAAATTCATAAAATAAAATATGCATTAAAGAAACTGTCAATTTCAAGAAAAGTGTAGCAGCTTTCTGTCAGCAGCCACAATTCGGGTTGCCAAGTCTTCATTAATTAATCCGGGTTGCCAAGTCTTCATTAATTAATCCGGGAAAAAAAGTCCTTATTTGTTGCTTTTGAATTAAATTTTGTTCCTTTATTAAAGGTATTTTTTATTTTTATTCCATGCAAGCATTTTGTCTGTAAATTGGAATTGTTTATATTTATAAATTCATGTTTACCACTTAACTAATAAATATAGCTGGTCATCTCATTTTTAACTTATACATGTCGTGAAATTGGCCTGATTTTAACCGACATAAAATGTGGGGTCCCACTAAAACATTTATCCTGGTCTCTAGCTATAGTAAGCTATGCATACATATAGATAAATGTATGATTATAGTGTATTTTTAAATGGGAACTGGGCAGAGATTGGGATTACTCTGATCAGTTATTTTCGAGTGAACTGCTTGAATATTGCACGGGTTCAAGATCTGGCTTTCTCGAGCGATTAGATTTGTTTTTAAGTACGGTATGTTTTTGATTGTCATTGTGTTCATTTGGACACCTTTATTGCACAATTAACACCTTTATTGCACATTTATGGCCTGTCATTTACACTGGCTGGTAGTGTAGCGGTCAGGGTGCTGGGCTCATGATCAGGTTCGAGTCTCGCTGAGACCCCCACTGTGTTAAGACCCCAGGGCCAGGTTCACCCAGCAGTATAAATGGGTACCAGTAAAAATACTGGGAAGGGAACCTGTGATGGACCGACGTCCCATCCAGGAGGAATTTAGCTCCTAGTCGCTTCATGCTACAGAAACCGGGGGTAAGCACCAGCACTGATGAGCCACTGTGCTTGGGTGGAAAATCCCAACAGACTTTACCTATTTACACTGGGATCATTTTTCGATTGATTCTGGGCTGCTTTTTCAGGGTCTGCATGCAGGACCGGTTTGATCTGGACGTTGGTTTAAATTTGGATATTGATCTTTTTGGCTTTTAATTTTACACCGACAATTTCTGATTCGTAACTGAAGCTTTTGTTCCAGGCAGGTGTGTAGGGTATGTCTTGTCTCAGGGTTGTATTGGGAATGGGACTTGTTTGAGTGTTTTGAGGTTTGCCTGGATGTGCTGTACATCTCGCTTCTATTTTTATTTTATTATATTATTTTATTCTACTTTATTTGATTGCAATTGTGTGTTTCTTTGCACTGTTTCGGAACTTGAGACTTAAGCATTTCACTGGCAGTAATTGCTTTATGTAGTAATTTCTTGCTAGTGACAATAAAACTCTTGAATCTTGAATCTTGGACCTGGTTTTGTCTGTACTTCGGGGTGATTCTGGATCGGAGATCTGGCAACCCTGTCTGGGATGTTCCACCATCCATTTCCATGCAGGGAGCGCACGAGACGCACCGAGGCCCGTTATTATCTTTATTATTATCAGTCTCTGCATCATGGCGGATGTTCCTGCGGTGATTAATATCTGTGTGTCGTTAAAGATCCAGCCGAACGATGGTCCGGTGTTCTTTAAAGCGGACGGCTCGCGGTTCGGACAGACGCGGACCATAAAACTGCTGACGGGCTCCAAGTATAAAATCGAGGTGGTGCTGAAGCCCGGGAGCGTCGAGCCCGTGTGAGTGCCCATCATCACCAGGGGAACGTTTACCTGAAATGATGCGTGGAAGGGCGGGACGGGGGTGTAGTGGTGAGCACGTCCACCTCACAGCAAGAAGGCTCTGGGTTCGAGTCCCAGCCTGGGCGGTTCTGTGTGGAGTTTGCATGTTCTCCATGTGCTTGTGTGGGTTTCCTCCGGGTACTCTGGTTTCCTCCTACAGTCTAAAAACATGCACAGAAGGCTGATTGGCGGTTCCAAATCTCCCTTAGGTGTGTGTGTGTGTGTGTGTTGGCCCTGTGATGGCCTGGTGAGCTATCCAGGGTGTACCCTGCCCTCTCCCAGAGTCGGCTGAGATGGGCGCCAGCCTCTCTGTGACCCTAAATAGGATTAAGGGGTTCAGAAAATGAATGAATGAATGATGAGTGGAATAACGTGTGTGTGTGTGTGTGTGTGTGTGTGTGTGTGTGTGTGTGTCTGGGTGTGGTTCTCATGCACCTGTCTGGAAAACGGATCATGTTCATGTCCACTATTGTGGCCTCGGGCTGGATTTATCTCTGGATGCTTTCAGCATTTAATGCTCCGGTTTTTTTTCCGATTCCGGCCTCATTCCGCATGTTACAGCTGTTAATATAATACAGGGATCCCTCACTTTTCACATGTTAATGGGGGGTTGAGATCCTTCATTGCACAAAAATTGGTGTTCTAAATGTTCACTGTTTACATTCTGTATATATTCATTCATTCATTCATATTTTTATTCTATTCTATTTGCATTCATATTTTTATTGTATTTTATTTTTATTATATTATTTTATTCTATTTTGCTTGATTACAATTGTGTGTTTCTCTGCACTGTTTGGGGACTTGAGATTTAAGCATTTTACTTCCAGTAATTGCTTCATGTAATTCTTGCTAGTGACAAATAAAACTCTTGAATCTTGAATCTTGAAGACCGAATTTCCGCGAAGAAGGATCGACCCCCCCCCTGACTGACGTATACGTACATGTATATGTGTATATAGTATCAATAAATACATATTCAACACTATAAATGCTTATAATAATGATTAAAGATTCAATAACAATGCATAAGATGTAAATAAAATATAAATAATATAAAATATGTACGTGTAATTGTACATAGATGTAAATAAAGT
>JAQNCB010000009.1:4743210-4756862 GCA_030068295.1 Euristhmus nudiceps | reverse complement strand
AAATTATAGGGGATATTTTTGATTTAAAACTGTGAACATCCGACAGTGACATCCTGAATATTTATCAAGGAATTAAATAAGATTATTGAGTTAACCCAAACACAAAAAGCTGGGTCTGGAGTCCATTATTTCATTGCTTAGTCCTGCTACTATTGCTAGTAGGCTGGAGCCTAACTAAGCCGACGCTGGGCTGGATGCTGAACATCTCACCAATCCATCACAGGGCCAACACATATACAACCATTCACACTCACACCTCGGGAAAATTTGAAACAGCCAATTACCTTCCTGTGCATGTCTGGACCGTGGGAGGAACCCAGAGGAAACCACACAAGCACAGATAGAACATGCAAACTTTACACAGAAATACCCTCGCCGAGTCCGGGACTCTAATCAAGGACCCTCTTGCTGTGAGGTGGATCTGCTAATCGCTACACCACCCTGTGTTTGGAATTCATTTCCACAATATATTGAAATATTGCAGTACTTAAAGTATTTCAGTGTCAGCGAAACAGCCCTGCCTGTAAAAGGGAACTAAAATCATGGAATTATTTTTCTCCTTTTAACTCCAGCCACTCTGACCCAAAACGTTCATGTTCACTGAATACATTTCAACCCATGTTTCCTAGCTAGGATGTGCAAAACACTGCTCCCCCCCTAACACCTTTCCTCATTATCCATCCTGACAGCCTTCATAAACGCATCTCGGCCAACTCCGCTGAAAGGCACCTGTTTAACAGAGCGGATACAAAGCCCACAGACGGCATTAAAATTAGCCAGTGATTATATCAGAGCTGGGATTGAGGAAGCTGTCACCGGACTGCTATGCTAGGCCTCCTGTTGGCACCTGATAAGAAGGCTATGTTCATCCAAGCTGTACTGGATAATTCAAAACCATATAGGCATATAAGGCGTTCTCCCATACAAAAAAAACCCCAAATCTTCCACTGGCACATGGGCTCACAGAAAATGAAATGTAAGTTGTTTTTTTTTGGTTCGACTTCCTGTATCCATCCATGTACACAGCTTAAAAAGAAGCCACGGGCAGTTTGAGCGCTAGCTGCATAATCACTGGACGGCATGCTAAATGCACACAGAGGAATCAAGAGAAAGAACTCTTTCATACACATTTTACCAGACAAGATCCTTGCAGTGTTGTTTGTTTAGTGAATATCTCAGGAAGAAACCATGTTTTTTTTTTTACCACTTTGCTAAAGCAATGAATTGTCATTCACAGTTTTCAGCATTGTTTGATCTGTTAAAGCACTTTACACTTTCTTTTTAACTTTGCCACTCAAGCGACACTCAATCAATCATTCTCTACACACATACTGGTGATACATCTACTATCTGTTTTATATACAATAAATAAAACCCTTATTTGAAGAACGTTTTCACAATTGTTCTGTCTCATCATTATGTTTGACCTTTGCTTGTTATCCGGTACTTGGAAACTTGGAAGGTCCTGATGTGTTTAAGTGCTAAATTTCCAAAAAAAAAAAAAAAAGAGACAAAACCGACTTAAAACATCACAAGCCATTCTTCGTGCTTTCGTTCTTTTTCTGTGGTATTGTGCTGGGAGGGCTTGGTGTTGCTACTTTCAAATTTGGAGTACCCCCACCTGACGTTTCTGTCTTTCCTTGTGCAATCGCCTTGGGTTCCTCTGCTTCCTTGCTCTTTGCCACCTCCTTGGTTGGTTCGTGCCCAGTTTTACACACACTAACCGAGCCACTTTTGTCACTAGTGCACATGGATTGAGTAACAACAGGCTGCAGAGATGATCTTGACAGGACAGGAGTGGCTGTAGTAGGGGATGGTGTAGGAGAAGGAGAATGCTCCTCAACTACCTCCAAGAGACATTTGTCTTCCCAGTCCAAGGTGCCTCGGTAGCAATTGACCAGAGAAAGACCCTTGTCCTGTCGCAGCTTGCCTAGAGTAGGAGACTGGACCTGGGGTGGGAAGGGTGGAACAACTCCCTTGGATGGAGGTAAACCAGGTCTCACTCTCATATCTGGAGTCCTACTATGGGCTTCTGTACCTGCCTTTTTAAGAGAGTCTCCATTTGTTGGTCCCTTGATAACTCTGGGTACGTCTGTAACTGTCACTTGGACTGACACTTTGGCAGGAAGAGGAGTTGCCTTTACGAGATCACTGCATGGTACACCAGATTTGACATCGCTGATAGTTTTTCCTGTGTCTCGTTTTACTTCTTTCATTTCTGTTTTCTTTTCGGGCTCTTTTTCTTGCAAGCCTTTGACGGCACTGATGGGAGTCTGATAAGCTTTGGCAGTCCCTGGTATCTGGGTTTGGACAATCTTACTTGACGATTTTGTTTCACAAATTTGACTCATGCTTCCTACACCAACACTCGGAGAGGAAGAATCTGCAGGTTTCGTAGTAGTTGTAGTAGACAAGGTGGTCAGAGGTGATGGAATTGAAGGAGCTACACTAGGTTTAGACTCTGGTGCAACTGGTGAAGGTTTGGTCACAACAGGCTGAATCGTTTCAAGTTTAGCTGTGCTAGCATCTCTTGGTGTGCATGGTGATCGCTCAGACACAACAACAATGGGAGATCTCATTTGATTTGACTTTTCTTCTGGGACTTTCTTGCTTACGGCATTCTGCTTAGTTTCAGTCGCAGGGGGTGACTTCTCCAAGACTATTGCTAATTTGCAGTCATTTCCCTGGATTAAGTCCCCAGATTTCAGCCTGCCATTGTCCTTTTCCTTGATTCTTCCAGCAAGCAAAGCATCCCTACTCAATGGGGATTCCTGCCTGCCCAGCTTTCTTACAGGCTTAAAAACACCTGTCTCCATGGGTGATGGAACTGTGGGTTGGGTGGGTGATGGGGTTGTTGCTGAATTCGAGGCCAGATTCTCCCCTTCTGTTTCCAACAAACTTTGAAGACCCAACTCGCAGTGGAAGCCATCCTTACGATAATCTGAATGGCCAACTTCCAGACTATGCTTCCTCATTGCCCCAATTCCTCCTTTTTTGTCTCCGGAAGATGAAGTAGTGGATAGAGGTGATCCAAGTTTTTCTGCTGACTGCACCCGCTTGAGAAGTGGAGACCGGGGTGGTTCAGCACTCTTGGGCCTGGGCCTTGTAATAGGAGGGGATGAGTGAAGTTTGACAGGGAAGCTCTGGGTCATGTTGGAACTTCCAACAGTGTGACCTGACAAAGACGGTGGCGAAGACTGAGTAGGGGATGGCGTATGTGCAAGAGGGGACAGGGGGATGTTGCCAGCGGATTTGCAACGGGCTGAGCGGTACTGACGGTGCAGTTTAGGGGACAGGCCATGGAGAGAACTGGGGCGCATGTGCTGGGAGGCAGCAGGAGAATTCGGTGTGCTGGAGGCTGGAGAGCTACTTTGAGAAGAAGCACCTGAAAAGAGCAAGCAAACATGACAATATTACTTCAAACTAAATTTCTTTAAATTAAAGTCCTCAAGTGTCATCCTGCTCGATTTAGAAATCTTAAAGAAGGCATCTTGTTTTACACACTCAACCTACTCACCTAGGTAAGAGGACTCAGGACTGGAGCGGTAGCTTTGAGTGGGTGACCGGGCAGACAGACTGTGTGTAGGAGAACCCGGCAGACTCTCACTAGAGGACAGCGAGCGGTTTAAAGATGACAGACTACGGCTAGTGTGAAGAAGATTAGACTGCTTGGTTATCTGGCGAAACAGAGGGCTTCGCTTCTTACTGTGGAATAAGAGAAAGTTTACTTTATAGCCATTATGTGCCATTCAATTTTAGCCGATATTATCTATCACCCTTTAGCTATTATTTAAAATATCTCCAATACGTTACCTCTCTTGTCCCTCTTTGACTGTTCTCTTGCAGCGTCTAGCCATTTTGGATTTGTAGCTGGATCTGCGAGCAGGACCCACTTTAATCGACGTGTTCTCAAAGGGAGTAGTCGTCACAGTCACCTTATTGCCACTCTGATACCACAGAAAAAATATTAACAGTAGTATTCCCAGAGTGCCAAGTAAGATCCTGCACTTAGAGAACTGGAAATACATTTAATAATGTCATGGACTGCACTTGAGTAACTGTAATGCACATTAGCCGTGTCTAGATGGGTTATAGGATGTTATTTAAAGGTGCCCATTGTTTTTTTGCTATGTGTCTGTTTACAATAACAAGACAATGTGACCAGAGAAGCGAGTTTGCGTAGTGACTTTTTACGACCTGTGTTATCCGTGTCTGTACTGCCGGTTGCCATTTGTGTTATGATGATCGTTTTTGTACTGCACTCTTGCCTCAAGATACTTACTAATATAACTGCACCCAATGCAGGGGGCATTGAATGTCATGATCCTGACATGCCGTGACCACTTCCCGCCACCAGAGGGAGCAGTTGAGGCGTCACTCCCTCCTCAAATTATGCCGTATTCTGTCCACCTGTTTGTCCTTTATTTTGGGTATTTAAGGAGGCCCTGTTTGTTAGCTCCTTGCAGGGACATTGCACTCTAATGCCTTTGGATGCCGTTTGCTGCCTGTCTGTCTGCACCAGAGTAATGCCAAGATAAGCCTTTCTGTTTGAATTCCTTTTGTTTATTTATGGTGTTTGAGAGTTCCTTTCTTTTTCTTCCCAGAAGTTGCAAAGTTTATTTTTTGTGTGGTTTTTTTTTGGGGATTATTAAAACTTCCTGAGATACCTGAACGCTCTCTCTCTGACTTTTTTGGATCTGGGGTCCAGCATATGGGGCGTAGGAACAGTCACCGCAGTCACGGCGCGTCTCGTCGGCCGTCGGACCATGACATTGACAGTCATGTACAAGAATAAGCAAATGGTCATTGTGGTGGATTTCAGTTTATTTCCAAGAGATAACACTGAATTTCAGGTTTATTTATTGAAAGTGAATGGACTGCTTCAGGGAACTGAATGCGTGCGAGATTGAATAATTAAACAACACTGTCCTCACCTTAAGAATCAGTTCCACCACTTCTGTATGGACCAGTCCATGCACAGATTCTCCATTGACGTGTGTGATGAGGTCACCAGCACATATCCCCGCCTCCTGAGCTGGACCGCCTTCTTCAACATGCTATGAAATTACAAAAAAAAAAAAAAATGAATTTTTATACTGACAAAACATTTATTAAAAAAAAGGACATAATTGTGTCTTGTATAGTGCTAAAAATCAGAATTTTATGGGTTTAAATGGCTCAAAATGCAATCTACTGGTTAAAATTATTCTAAAAGCCTGTGATGTCCAGACACCATTTGGTACTTGGCTGTCATAGAATAAATAAATAAAAGGTGCCATCACCCTGTCAGACTGCTAGATTACATGATAAGTCACAACTTGACTACAGGTCTGTGAAAAAACTGGAATCCAGACATCTCCTGTATGTTCCAGATCCTTACCCAGATCATGTGATGTACACTGTAGACATCGCTGTCCCCCATGTAGACACGAATAGCTCGAAGTGTGAATCCGTACTTCTTGCCTGAGCGCTGTATGGTAATGGGTGAGCGGAGTACACTAACTGTAGGCCCGTAGTCTCGGTTTGGGGATGAGTCTCGAGATGACGGGTTGGACGAGACCGAGCGGGGGGACATTGGACTCGCCAGAGGAGAGCTAGCATGCTGCTCAACTACAGACAGAAAAAAAAAAACATAACAGGGGATCAGGAACTCATACACCAGTCAGTAAGTATTTATTCAGCTATGAGTCCTTCGATAAGTGATGTACCCGCGGGAATAATAACGGACAGTGCCGTAGCCGAAGCAGATTTGATGACCTTGTTGCCGGGACGTTTGGTGCGTTTCTCGCCATCTCCAGAAATCTGCTGGTGACGTGCTCGTCTTAGAACCAGGTCATTGGTGGCACGTTGGCTGGGGGAATCACCCAGCATGACAGTGTCCCGGAAAACCGGTACTACTGCTGCTGTCGCTGATGGAATGGGTTGTGGTGCTGATACCTCACTGGGTCTGAATGGCTTATCTGCAAAAACATATGACTCAATTACCTTCCAAACCAATACCGAGATATAATTATAATAAATAGGTTGCAGGGTTACTGACAAGAATTTTTCTGTGTCCTTACCTCCCACACTTACTCCTGGTGCCTCCTTTACATATGTGTTCAGTTCAATGGTGCTGGGTGTTGAGGGTGCCGTAGTGCCTTCTACTGACGACCCCCTGCTTTTCGCCACACTTTGTTGCAGTTGCGTTTCTACATCGCCCTCTAGAGGCGAGGCAAAGCGGTGCGTGTCCATCAGTGCAGAAAAACGGCGCCTGGCACCGAGAGGAGGACTGGAATCACCCTCCGTGTACAAAGACTCCGAACATGACAGACGCTTCCTACAAAGAGAAACAACATGACTATGCGTAATCAAGGATTTTACATACATACATCGCCAGTGCTTGCTAGATCATTTACTCTCGAGTCCAGCATTTTACACAGCTGTTCCCCAAGTTTAACGACTTTAACTGGCTTTAACACATCGATAAGCATTTACATCTCAGGTGAGCCTGTCCTCCAGCTCTTGCTGAAGCTGCCAAGGCTCTCTCTCTTAGACATTTTATCCTCACGGCGTCCCTTATGCTCTCGCCGGGTCACCACAGGCGTTTTCTGCTCCAGTTGAGACAGGTGTTCCATGCTGCTGTACACCTGTCAAACAAACCAGAGCAGCTCCATGAGTGCACACCTTCTTACACTTGAAAGAACAACCACGCAGATCGGATGCAATCACTGCTCTTTAACGCTAAAGGCAACTCTACAGGGACATGAGTACATAATTTTTATTACTAATTACACCACTGGCTTCATAGTTTATTTATAGAGAACCATACAGCACTCTTTTTTTCTTTCGTGGGTATGGTCTGTCTCACATAGGAGCCACAATATATGCATCTGATAGCCTCATGTATGATTTATACCCATTATGATTGCTTACTTTCCCTATTTCTACACTTCCATACGCTTTCTTACACTCTCAGTTACAATCTGTAATGTTTTTTTTTTTATGAAGCCAAAATGATTCTGGTCAAGATCTGCGATGATTTTTAACACTTTCCTTCAGGTTCTCCCAGGTTTTCTTACAATCACCACAATACACTCTCACATTCTGTTAGGCTCTGTTTAGATCTCATGTTCATCAAGTTCTGTTCAGGTCTTCAATGATTTATGATCATGATTTGATAAAGACTTGATAAAGATAAAGTCATCACAACTTCACCAAGTTCCTCAAGGTCATCACGACTTCACCAAGTTCTCTCAAGGTCATCACGACTCCACCAAGTTCCCTCAAGATCATCACGACTCCACCAAGTTCCCTCAAGATCATCAGGACTCCACCAAGTTCCCTCAAGATCATCAGGACTCCACTAAGTTCCCTCAAGATCATCAGGACTCCACCAAGTTCCCTCAAGATCATCACAACTCCGCCAAGTTCCCTCAAGATCATCACGACTCCGGCAAGTTCCCTCAAGATCATCACGACTCCGCCAAGTTCCCTCAAGATCATCACGACTCCGCCAAGTTCCCTCAAGATCATCACGACTCCACCAGGTTCCCTCAAGATCATCACGACTTCACCACGTTCTCTCAAGGTCAATACAGCTTCACCAAGTTCCCTCACGATCATCATGATTCACAAAGTTCCTTTGGGGTCATCACGATTCCGCCAACTTCCCTCAAGGTCATCATGACTTCACCAGGTTCCCTCAAGGTCAATACAGCTTCACCAAGCTCCCTCACAATCATCATGTTTACACAAAGTTCCCTCACGTCACCATCATCGTAATTCTACCAAATTTCCTGAAGATCATCACGATTCCACCAAGTTCCCTCAAGATCATCACGATTCCACCAAGTTCCCTCAAAATAATCACAACTTTACCAAACTCCCAACGATGATTACGATTTTTACCAAGTTCCCTCAAGACCATCACGATTCGATCCCATAACTCCCCACACTCATCACGATTCTCTCAAATTGTGGAGACTGTGGACATCGTGGGCCCCAGTGTAAACCCAGCATGACAGTTGGGAACTAAACTAAAAGGTCCAGTTATGTGGAGACAGTCGTGCATAAAAGCAATATTTTGCCACTGAAATCAAGGCTCGGTGTTCTGTATACATGTCGAGACTCGATGTGTGTGAAGGCATCAGATAAATGAGCACACAAACTCTAAAATGACTATTTCAGTGGTGAATGCAAGGCAGTGCTTTGTGTTCTTAGGGTTAGTTTTGTCTTCATGCTGCACGAAATCGAGTTGTGCAACAGAATGCTCTTTATCCTCGTAGTACGTGTTTCCATGTTTTTTTGGGGAAATATTAGTGCAGGTGGAGTAACTTGCAAATGTGTTTTTACTTTAGGAGCAACTTGAGGTTATGAAAGTTTGTGACAGCACAAGTGTATGTGTAGAGAGTGTGTGTGTGTGTTTGAGTGAATGTGTAGGAGTGTGCTCCAGCAACCAAGGCAAAAAATAAGCAGTATGTGGAGTACATATATAATCAGTGTTATTTTTCATGCCAGCTGCTGCTTTACTTGCAATAATCTGGATTACAGCATGCATATAAGTGTAACTCCAAGTCAATCACACTTCTTGGATAACAGTCCACCCAGTTTTAGTCATACACTAAGTGTGAATCAATTTCACCTGCTGTTGTGCAAATGAAACAGACAACAGGTGGAAATGAGAAGCAATTAGCATGGCAACCCTATAAAGGAATGGTTCTACAGGTGGTGATCACAGACAATTTCTCTGTCCTCATCTTATATGGCAGATTTTTTTGTCACTCTTGCAATTTGGCAGTACTCCCACCACTCAAGGCATCATGGGGCGGTATCTACGACCCACAGAAGTTGCCCAGGTACTGCAGCTCATTCAGGGTGGCACAGCAATGCGTACTATGGCAAGAAGGTTTGCCGTGTCCTCCAGCACAGTGTCAAGAGCATGGAGGAGATACCAGGAGACAGGCCATTACACCAGGAGATGTGGAGGGGGCCAAAGGAGGACAATAACCCAGCGGCGGGACCGTTATCTGCTTCTTTATGCATGGAGGAACAGGAGGAGCACTGCGAGAGCCCAACAAAGTGACCTCCAATAGGCGTCCAATGTGCACATTTCTACTCAAACGGTCATAAATCGACTCCACGAGGGTGGTATGGGGGCCCGACATCCACAAGTGGGACCTCTACTTACAGCCCAACACCGTGCAGTCCGGTTGGCATTTGCCAGATAACATCGAGATTTCTATATTCACAATTGGCGCCCTGTACTCTTCATTGAAGGGAGCAGGTAACCTGATTTACCTTCAGTTCAGCTGTTTGTTTTGAAGCAAAATATGCTTGAAATTATTTATAGAGGATTTTTCATATTTACATTTACAGCATTTCATATGCACTGCAGCTCATAATCAAGTAGTACAAATTAAATCTTGGACGATCCATTGGTAGAAATTAAGGATATCATCAAATAAGGTTTCATCCACCTAGACCAGGGGTGGGCAAACTACGGCCCGCGGGCCACATCCGGCCCATTGGTCTTTTTAATCCGGCCCGTCAAAGATTGACTTGTACAGAATTCATGCTTGATGTGAATGACTGATTGATTGCATTCATTTCACTTTTGCTTGTAATGACAGCATTTCAACACCAGGTGGCACATTAGGCAAAGAGTGCATGGTCGAGACAGCAAGTATTTTATGTCCTGAGAGCAAGAACAAATTAGAAAAAAATTAGCTTATCACGCAGGACAGTGACTCATCGAATTGAACTAACTGACAAACACACAACTAGCAGGCAGCTCAACAAAAAAGCGGATTTTCATCAGCGGGATTAATGAAAATTTTGAGACAATGGAGGATATGTTGGCTATGGAATCCCTAAAAGGAAAAACATGGGGAGAGGATTTACATAACAGTGTGTCAGCGGTCACAAAGAGGCACAAGCTACCTTGGGGTACGCTCGCCAAATGTTACCACAGATAGATCTCCAAATCTGACGGGAAAAACGTTGGGTTGCTCAAAAGAATCCAGAACAGGGTGAAAGAGGACAAGCCTGGGCTGGAGGTAATTTTCCTACACTGCATAATTCACCAGGAAGCACTGTGTAAATCCGTGTTACAGCTTGACCACGCAGTGAAGCCAGTTGTAAAACTCGTTAACTTCATTCGAGCGAGGGGACTTCACCATCATCAGTTTATTCATTTTCTTGAAGAAACTGACGCTGATCACAGGGAATTGCTTTACCATTCTAATGTCCGCTGGTTAGGTTTGGGGAAAGTATGTCAACTAGTGTTGGAGCTCAAACAGATTATTTCATCTTGGGAACTACTTGAGAACACTGACAGTTTTACAGAGCTGAATGAAACAGATTGGCTTTGTGATTTTAGCTTTTACCGTGGACATAATGACACACATGAACAAGCTGAATGTGAAGCGACAAGGTAAAAACCAGTTCATGCATGAAATGCAAGCAAACGTCAGCGCCTTCTTGTTCTCAAGGGCTTCAAGCTCAATCTCCCCCAGAACATTCAGAAGCTTCTGAAAACTGAAGCTTACTGAAACAGAAACTGTTTGCCAAGAGTGTTGAAGAGTTGTTAGCTTTTGCAAGTTACTAGCAACACTCTTTGGGGGAATTAATAGTGGGTCTGCGCCAGCAAGAACATGTCAAGACAGGTGTAGACTATTAGTCCCTGCAGCAGATAGCTGAGAGATTACGGGGGTTCCGTTCATCAATTGCCCTCAATGCCTCCACATTTACATGTTTTCTGTGCGGGGTTGACTCCCTTGGCCTTTGGTTCTAACAAGAACCTGTGCCACACGGCAGCAGAAGACGATACAAGGCTGGGCCATCTATGTCCCTTAGGTATATTTTATAGACCTGCATACCATACAAAGCTCACAGTACAAACTATAAAATATACAAAGTGCTTTCACTCCAAGTGTGCCACCCAAACATCCATGCACAGCAGTTTGTAAAAGATGCAGGGGGCCATATGAATAGAAATGCCCCTTGCTGGTCGGTGGCGGTCATTGGTGGAGGCAACTCTTCATGGGTGGGGATTGGATACAGCTACCGTAAATTTAGAGGAGAAAATTGGGGGGGTGGGGGACACGAAGACGACGCACATCTAAATTCCACACACCTCACATCATTTCTTCGTGTTTCTTTGATGAGTAGGCTGCAATCTGGATCCTCGCCACTAGATAACCATTGATACAGGAGTCATTTTGTGTACTTTCTTTTATAATTGCCGCTAAACAGATTTTCATTGTTCATGCAACAGTGACAATAAATATTTCTTAACCTATACTGTAACTCTTACACACAGCACCTTTTAAATACCCTAATATGTTTTGCAATCCTGCTAGAAAACACATAAACAGAGAATAAAATAATGTCTTTGGCAAAGGTAACAATGTCCACATTCACATCTATAGGTAGGGGCGATATAGAGCATCCAGTTGACCTAATGTGCAAGTCTCTGGACTGTGGAAGGTAACCAGAGCAATAAACTAAAAATTCCAGAGCCTCTCTTTCCATGAAAAAGCCAAAGCGAGCCGTTTCATTATGTGGTTCACTCAGGAGTGTGCACTGTAGCGTTAAATGAACCCCTCCTTATTCGTCAGAGTCCACACTCTGGCAGGAATGAACACGTGTGAACTGAGTGGGAGTCGATTTCTCACCGCACACCCACACTGATGCACATCTCTCTTTTCCACAACTTTCTCAAAGTCTGTTCTGTCTATAAGTACTATACAGCAGACTTGGCCTGTTTGGCACTGTTTGCACAAGTATATATATATGTGTGTGTGTGTGTGTGTGTGTGTGTGTGTGTGTGTGTGTGTGTGTTTGCACCTCCTACAGCCTCTTAATTACAGCCTTTCCTCTTCGAGTTGTCTCATAAGAACCTCTTCACATTCAGCGCGAGAAAAAAAAAAAAGAGCGAGAAACATCTCGTTATGAAAGAAGGGATGAAAGTGTACTGTTAACATTTATGAGAGAGAAGAGGGCGAGAGAAAGAGAGGGTGGGTGTGGTGGGGGAAGAGAACATGAGAGAGAAAAGCTATTAGAAGTAATGTAGAAAGAGGAAATGATGAAAGATATTCCTGGGACTTGCTTTGGCCATCTGGGCTTGTGATACGCACAACATAAGAATTTGTGCAAAGTGGGATGGACGCGATAGACTGTCACAAGTGAGAGGCAGAGAGAGAGAGAGATGATGAAAGTGATAGAGCAGCACTGACTTTGCTAAAGCGTGGAGAGCAAGAGGAGAACTGTCTGATCTCCACCGGCTCGTCATCGTTGGTATCATCCTCATCGTACGAGTTGACGTGCCTATAACGCTCCGAGCGTGCTAAGAAAGACAGATAAACACAAGGCATGATACGATGAGATGGAAAAACACAGAAGCCTACATAAAATACATAAACATTCTGTTATAAAAATAACATTTTATAATTGGAAACTCTCCAAGCCTATAAACTCCGCCCCTTGTATTAGACATGCGCATTTACATATTACGACAAGGCTTGTTTTAATTGGAAAACTTTGTCCACCCCAGAGTTGATCATTTCCCAATCACAAGCAATAAGGTTTTCATTCCTTTTATACCATTAATGATTTGTCAACAACACTTTTCATCCATTTATAGTGAGATAAGGTTTATTCCCTTCGTAACAAACATAAGGAGAGTCTAAAAACAAGTAGACTCACTGTCAAAGTAGCTGGTGTCCTCCTCAGACTCCAGGTGAGGAATAAACTCAGCCTTCTGTCTCAGGAGACTGTTCCAGTCCAGATCAGCAAAGAAAGAGTGCTGCTTCACTTCATATGCTCCTCCTGTTTACAAAAAGTCAAATGTGTAAACATCAGGGACGAATTCACATGTTGATCAAACCAGTCCTCTCATTATTCCATTTCTTTTAATACTTCTCTATATCTATCTCCATCCAATGACCTTTCATCATTCATTTATTCATCCTTCCATCCATCATGTGATCCAGACATCCATCAATCTTATCCCCCACTCACCAATCCATCCACCTTACCTTCCATCCATCCAGCAATCCATCTTACCTTCCATCGATCCAGCCAGAGATTTATCTTCCCTCCCATCCATCTTATCTTCTATCCATACAGCCATCTTATTTTCCATCCATCTTATCTTCCATCCATCTATTTTACCATCCATCCATCAATCTTATCCTCCACCCATCTTACCTTACATCCATCCGGCCAGCCATCTTACCTTACATCCATCTATCTTACTTTCCTTCCATCCATCTTACCTTCTATCCATCCGGCTATTTATCTTACCTTCCGTCCATCTAGCCATCCATCTTACCTTCCATCCATCCAGGAATCAATACAGCCATCTTACCTTCCAGCCGTCTAGAAATCCACACAGCCACCTTAATATCCATCCATACAGCCATCCATCCACCCATCTTACCCTCCATCCATCCAACTTATCTTTCCATCTGTTCATCCATCCACCCACCTTATCCATCTTATCCTTACCCACCAATCTATCCATCTTACCTTCCATCCAGCCATCCATCCACCCTCCCATCCATCCATTGATCTTATCCTCCATCTATCCATCCAGCTGATCCTACATACATGCTTCCATCTTATTCTTTAGTCATCTTTTCATCCAGGCATCCATGCAGCTTATCCTC
>JAQNCB010000009.1:4685701-4700018 GCA_030068295.1 Euristhmus nudiceps | reverse complement strand
TGAGAGAGAGAGAGAGAGAGAGAGAGAGAGAGAGAGAGAGAGAGAGAGAGGAGACACCGTGTTCAGCACCACGGAGAGCTCCTCGGTGAGACCCCACATCGCCATGGAGTTTACTGTTTCTACCGCATCAGCTCATCATCATGTCCTTCCTAAACTGGGTCAGGTCACGTGTGTACCAGCAGGTGCTCAGTGTATTGCTCTGCTTCCAAGATGACACCAGTGCATATTAATGTAGTATCAACAATCATACAAAAAACACATTAAAGGTGCAGTCAGCAATTTGGAGAGGGAGATGAGCTAAAGCAAAGGAAAAGAAAGCCAAAGTCAAAATCCCACAAACTCCCAAAACACTCTGCAGCCAAATGACTGCCCAAAAGTCCAGACACACTTCCTTGTCCTGGTTAGCTGGATATTAGTGGACAGGCCATGAGGGTTACATTCAAGATATTCATTAATGTAATACAATTTTATCTGTGACACAGTGATGGTAAAGTAGGGCATGCAGAGTTAAATAAAACAAGAAAGTTATAGAAAATGTTTCAAAAGTGGGATAACGTGATTTCGTTATACTTGCAGGGCCTGGGTGAAAACATGAGGCCACACCTCCGTCCTTAGACTAATAGACACAGAGGCCACACCTTCTTCACTGAGACTGACAAAGAGCTCATGCCATATTCATTGAGAATGAAGGCACAGAGGTCACGTCTTGTTCATTGAGAGTGAAGATACAGAGGCCCCGCCTTCTTCACCGAGACTGACAGACACAGAGGTCATGCCACATTTATTAAGACTGAAGGCACAGAGGCCAGGTCTCCATCACACAGCCTCACAGACACAGATTCTTCTTTACTGAGACACCAAGTAAACGCCACTTTCACATAACTGAAACTGAAAATACAAGAAACCACATCTCCTTCACTCAAAGATTAACCTCCCTAACTAAGGATGAAGATACAGAGGCCACACCTCCTGCACTAAGACTGAAGACACGAGAGGCCACATCTTCAATGAGATTGAAGACCAAGAGGCCACACCATGTCCCAAAGGCCAGAGTCATTATTCAAGGATCAGTCCAGCAGAACACATGCCTTTGGCTGCCACCTGGCTCACCCTGCACCCAACCGACATAGCCCCTCCCACAGGTCTATGGGAGGGCAGACCTATATCTCCTTTTCAGACTGGGCCCAACCGAGCTCCGTGGGCAGAAGCCAGATGCCCACCTTCGAGCCCCCCCAGGTCTGGCTCCAAGAGGGAACCCAGTAACCTGCATCCGAGCAAGGGAAACAGTGTCCTTGAAATAATACTGCTCATAGAGGTCTTCTGAACCGCTGTTGGGAAAACTCGTATTTTATGTTGTTTTATTCTTACGTTTATATTTTGCCCAAAGTTTGAGCAACAGATGTTTAACAACAGCAATAAGTTGGAAGACATAGTTATAAGTGCAAGAGTGACAATTATATGTAACCCTATGACATTTATGTAGTGCCAAGGTAATGCCAATGTGCTACTGTGAAATGACTACACCAAAACTGAAGATAGGAAGGAATAATTTATGAAACAAAATTGGACATCATAAATCAGTCAGTCAGCCTGGTCCAACGGGATAACCAGGACCACATCGGAGCAAGACAACTCTGTCTTGGCGGGATTGGTCGGCGAATAGTCCGTTGGTGAATCAGGCCTATCCATGGGCCCATCAACAGCTAGAGGCTGTGGAGAGGGCGCTGGAGAAGAGTAGTCAGGGGAGGCCAAAGGAATAAAGGGTGACCTTGGAGGAGAGGACGAAGCAGTGGGGTAGCCATCAGAAATAAGACCGTCAGTCTGAGCAGACTGGTCACATGTCTTTGGTTGAGACTGAATGGCCTGTTCATGGGTAACAGGAGGTGCAGGCTGAAATTGGGTAGATGCTAGAAATCTCTGGAAATCAAGGAGGTCAGCAGACAATATAGATGGGCGAGGTGCATGGTAACATTGTATGATACTTCGTCTCCTCCTAAAAATGCCATGGCAGGCTGATTAAGCTAATACAAAGGTAAAATCAGAAAACAAGTGAATAAAGTGCATGTCATGTGACTATATAATCAACTACAATCATGTGCATGAGCAAAAAAGAATATAATGGAACGCTTAGAAGGTTTGAAACCCAGGATGTGCACCAAACTGGGAAGAAAGGTCACTATGACACGAGCGAAAAGCAGCTCGCAAGACACAGCCGTGGACCACCAGAATACTGTGGCCAAGTCTGTGACAAGCACTACTACTGGCACACTAATGAAATGCAAAAAGCAACTAGCAGTATAACCATAGAAAGGCTTACTTCATAAAGAAGGAAAAATACAAGAACAAAACATTTCCTAAAATAGAGAGGAGAGGAAGATGCTTACACAGTGAAAAACTGAAAAACTCCCAAAAAGCAACCGGTTGCCATGAAGCCCAGCCAGCTCTAATATAATCTGAAACATTCTTTTTACTTTTTTTTTTAATATTGTCATTTACAATTGCACACCAAATGCAAGTGTGATTTAAAAAAGATTAATGACAAAAAAATGAGATGCAACTCACTGATAAGTGGCGCTATGGTGAGCTATTTTTAGAACAGGCCCTTGGGCTACTCATGTGGTCCTTGCTGGCTACCTGGTGACCCCTGATCTGGACCTTCACCTAGGACCTGATTGCCTTAGGTGACCATACCAGGGGCATAACCCCCCCCTTTGTGTCATGACAAAGTGCCGATTCAAGGAGAGGTAAAGCCTCTGCTGTACAGCGGAGCTTGTACTGGTTTGTCATGGTGAAGAGAGAGCTGAGCCGGAAGGCAAAGCAAATCAATTTAACAGTCGATTTACTTTCCTACCCTCCCCAATGGTCACAAGCTTTGGGTACTGACTGAAAGAACAAGACGGCGGATACAAACGGCTGAAAAGAGTTTCCTTCTCGGTGAGAAGTTCTATCACTTGTGAGGAGCTCGGAGAAGAACCGCTGCTCCTCCGCGTTGCATGGAGCCAGTTGAGGTGGTTCAGGCCTCGGATTAGAATGCCTTTTGAACACCTCATTGGTGTGGAGTTTCGTGCATGTCCAACCATCAAGAGACCACGAGGTCGACCCAGAACTCGCTGAAGGGACTATGTCTCTCGGCTAGTCTGGGAACGCCTCGGCATTCCCTGGAAGAGCTGGAGGAAGTGGCTGGGGAGGGCGACGTCTGGACCTCACTGCTTAGGCTGCCGCCCCCACGACCCGACCCCAAAACAAGCGGAAGTAGGGGAAGATGAAGAGAGACCATGCCTCATTCACTGAGATTGAAGACACAGAGGGAGCAAACGACAAGCGACATGCTCAATGCTGAACAACACATGGCATCGCCTGGCAAAAGAAGTCAATCGCTTCCCCTCTCAGCTCTCGTTGCCTAGGTAACTCATGTGTTTCCCACTTCATAATCTTTGAGTGAAACCGTGAGTAACACAGCACTTCCCTACTGCAGGTCAGGGAGAGCTTTGATTACCATCATCTTATATTGTCTGAGTTTAAGTCATATTGTCATCATATATTCTTGTTAAAATCATAGATAAATAGCATAGAATATTGTTAAAATCTAACTGTCAACACAATTCAGTAGGAAAAGAAATGCAAACCCATGCACTGGAGTTAACTCACTGACCCACATCTTGTACATTTCAGGTAGCTCTGAATAAACGTATACAAATGTATACACGCCGTGTACCCACTTTTTTTAGTGGCCGAGTTGCATATACTGACTTAATTTTATGTACTTTATAGTTGATCAACTTAAATTTCCACAAATGTGTAAATAAAAAGCAGAGATGAAGCACTAAATGGTTTCAAAGCCCCTCCCAGACGGAGAGATGAAGAGATGAAGCACTAAATGGTTTCAAACTGCACCTCCCGATCCGCCCGCCTTGGTCGCTTCGCTGTACTCTCTTATTTTTTTAACCACTACAGCCCTAGTCACACCTTCTCTGAGACAAATACAGAGCCCACACCTCCTTCACTGAGATTGAAGGCACAGAAGCCACACCTCCTTCACTGAGATTGAAGACACAGAGGCCACACCTCCTTCACTGAGATTGAAGACACAGAGGCCACACCTCCTTCACTGAGATTGAAGACACAGGGGCCACACCCCATTCACTGAGATTGAAGACACAGGGGCCACACCCCATTCACTGAGACTGAAGACACAGGGGCCACACCCCCTTCACTGAGATTGAAGACACAGGGGCCACACCTCCTTCACTGAGATTGAAGACACAGAAGCCACACCTATTTCACTGTCAAAAACAGGGCCACACCTCCTTCACTGAGACAAACAGAGGGGCCACAGCTCCTTCTCTGAGACAAATACAGAGCTTACACCTCCTTCACTGAGATTAAAGACACAGAGGCCACACCTCCTTCACTGACACACCTCCTTCATAGGGCCACACTGCCTTCTCCGAGACAAACACAGAGGCCACACCTCCTCCGCTGAGACAAACACAGAAGCCACACCTCCTCCGCTGAGACAAACAGAGGCCACACCTCCTCTGTGACAAATACAGAGCCCACACCTCCTTCACTGAGATTGAAGACACAGAGGCCACACCTCCTTCACTGAAACACAGGGGCCACACCGCCTTCTCTGAGACAAATCCAGAGGCCACACCTCCTTCACTGAGACTGAAGACACAGAGGTCATGCCTCCTTCACTTTTGGGGATCAAAATTATTACATTTACAGATTAACTTGAAAGAAGTGTTACTGAGTTCGAAAAATGAATGGGCTTAAAACATGATAAACGAGCTAAATTAGTAAATGAGGCTTTTGGCAGGTGTAGGAGCGCTCTCAAAAAGCATGTTCTGACTTGCTCTAAACCTGTAAGCATGCAATATTTTCCATTACAATGGATTGTTTTGTATAAATCATAGCTCCACCTTGCAGGAAACAAGAAAGGTAAAAGAACTCCTTTTTTTAAAGTTTCTCTGAGAGAGACAAAGCAAAGAAACCAAACTAGTCTAGTTTGACCTTTGTTTTAAATTTTTTTTTTCTAATTTGCAGAGGGGAAAAAAAAAACGACCAAACATATATGAGCTAAACTAAAAGATATTATAATGTGGCGACATGATAGGGCGGTGGTACATTACCCGCTGCTCTTCCGTGGCAATGGCAGATCCTTCTGCAAGAGAACAGGGAGAAACAGAGAAACCAGAGGAAGCGAGATTAAAATGAATCAATTTAAAAACAGCCCACTAACTGTTCAATAACAGGCTGTGTATAAAACTGAAGAGCTCAGTGTAATGGAAGAGGGATATTCATTAGGACAGAGATGTTACATGGCACTTAGTGGAGGGCATTCCCTAAAACATCACCATCAAAGTCACACAGCATGGACGGAGAGAAGGGAGAAGACAGAAAGAGATGAATGAGTGTGCTTTTAAATAGTCCATACTAATGCCCCCTGCTGGTGTAGTTAGGACTCGCACTGGGGGGGGGGTGACCTCACCCGCCACGGTTTGCTTCGATGACATTGCATGTGACACGGATTTTCCTGCTAGCTTGTCTGGCGCCACTGGGCAGCTAATGGAGGATTAAATGGGCAAATGTCCTGTGTGTGTTTGTTTAAGTTCCAAAATCTGCTTAAAGTCTTCAGAATTACACAAACTCTCCAGTTCAGGGAAGCGCTCTCTGCTCAAACATACTGTGCTCTGAAATTTGCTACCTCAGTCAAATCCTAAAAGCTACCATTCAAGAGAGAGAAACAAAATAAACACTTTTCGGTCAGATGATCCAGGTAAATAATCAATACCATCATGTGATGCAACCTAATCAATAATGGATAACCAGCAACAACCTGTGAGTTGATTAAGCTAGTACCTGGTTGAGCCAGAAATGCTTAAAAACACTGCAATTTTTGGATTCACCAAGTTTCCTGATGAACGTTGCCAAAAATCGTGGGTTCACCTCTGTTATTAGCGCTATTTAGCGTTGGTGAACATTAGTGACTGTTACCAAATGTTAGTGACAGTGTTTGCAATGATTGGCGACTATCTACCACTCCTTGAGAATGTTTGGGACCTTTTGCCAACTCTTGGTAAAATAACAGACGAATCTCATAACTGAATCACCCTTATCCTTATTGATGGAACCAGCCCTATAAAAAAAAGGTGTAAATATTAACAAACCCTCCCCAACATTGTGTTCACTACTTGGCAAATGAAAAGAATTTTAGCGCGCAGTGTTACAACCGTTTGTATACCTACAATATCCATGAATGTTTTACAAACGTTTATAGCTGTTTAAGGAAAATAAATTTTCAAAGAAATTCTGAACATCTTTAAAATTAAAAGTTCTTTGTGACAAGCAAAACTGTAAAGAAATGCAAGGTGAACATATTCCTATAGCAAAGCTAACCATATCAACAAAGGAGTGTTCTTAATAGGACAAAACCCCAACATTTTAATACTATAGAAGTAACATACTTCATGTATTCGAACAAGAGTGTTCATATGAATCTGTGATTTGTTTACTGAAATTCTCTTGCTAAGTATTTCCGTTTGGATGAATTCCTCTTGTTATCGTAAAACTCCCCAGTGAGGTTTTATCGTCAAATGAGACTAGGATACGTCAACAAAAAACGTTACTACAGCCTTCTGAAAACAAATCACGTCTATACCTCATTATAATCTATAATCCATGTGATTTTATAACAAATTGAATTATCGAAATAGTCAATGTATTCAAATTACCAAGCAAATGTAAAAGATGGATCTTCCAGCAAGCGAGTTTGCTAATATTCAGCTTGCTAAACACATCATTTTAGAGAAAGATAATTGACTAAAATGTAATTCTTGACAATTTTCCTTCTTCATGATGTCAACTATCTTCCAAATGGGCAAGTGCCAAACAAGCCTGCAACATGAGGATGTCTCCACCGTGCTCCTCAGGTATCAATGGTGTTCTTCAGATAAGGACACTCACAGTTTTCTTCCAAAGAGCAAGTGTCTGTGTCTTTTGACTATACCACAGTCCTCCAAAATTTGGGGCTTTTTTTTATTCTGGTCATGTCGTAGAAGCTTCCTTCCTGAACATATTAGAGAATGGATCTGTACATACTTGGTAACTGTCTCAAACTGTTCATCACTATTAATTTGTGTTTCTTTCCTGTATAATACAGAGCTTTCGTGGTTCTATAATTTCCAGTTGTTTGTGCAGATGTTCACAGTACCTTCAGCTGTTAAAAACTGCTCATAAGAAGAAACATTTGTGGAAATCCAAAATTCTCTGTGATCTTGCCTGAGTTGCATTAAATTTTCAAAGTTAACAAGAGAAAAAAGTAACTAGCTCTAAAGCAAGATCCTGAAACATGTACACTCCAGATTGAAATATAGCTCAATGTGTAAAATACTAACTGGGACAATTGGTGGGCAGCATGGTTCTGGCAAGAGAAGGTTTTGGGTTCCAGTTTGCACGTTCTCCCCTCCTTTATCTGAGGTAAAGTTTTAACCCCAGTGGTAGTCAAGCCATTTTTCAGAAGATACTCTTGAGCTCCCCATTGAACTTGAACTTGAGCAGGTCTCATCTGTCTGACATTTGAGCCGCTTGATCACTCTCACTTGAGCACCTTCTTTTGGACTGCAGGAGCCAGCGCCAGTTGGATGGATCCACAGCACAGGGTTTCCCGATTGCTGGATTGCACCTACGGAATGTCACAAAGTCATTGCCAAACGAGATCCCTGATCTCAAGGTCATTGCCCAATGAGGATCAAAGTCATTGTCCAGGGCTGAACAAGGCTTAAATCTTGGACGCCTAAGACCACATGAACCATGAACAAGCACCAAACTTAGGGGGAACCAAAGCATTTGTGCCACATGCCCAGATTCTCCAGGTACATAATCAAACTTTCATTATTTCCATGTTTGATTCCTCCCTCCCCATTTTCTCCCTAATTTAGTCATATCCAATTCCCACCCATCAGGTATTGCCTTCCCTATCACACGACCACCACCGACCAGGGAGGGGTGAAAGCATGCACATGTCCCCTCTGTGACATGCAATACCGGCCACCCACCTCTTTTCGAACTACAGTGCATGCGTATTTGGGGGTCTAACACACTCTGCGGGAAAGCAATATCCGCCCCCTCATATAAAGGAGCTCACAGATGCCCATGATTGGCTGGCGATCGCTGTGAGTGAGGAAGTGTGCATAAGACGTTCCGCCCTCCCATAAGAGCTCGGCCACTTGGGAGCCCAATTTCCAGGTTTGATATTGGATTGTAAAACCAAACCTTTAGAATTCTACAGTGTAACGGAAGGCATATAGCCATTGTAACTTCTGTTGGTTGAGCTCTTTTCACTCTTCTCTTCAGTTTTAGCAAGATGACACATGAGGGCGTATTTAGAACACATGCTGTTCTTGGCGATCAGGTTGCACATGTGTCCAAAAAAAATCTCTCATACTAATTTACTTACAAGTTTACATTACACTTGCCATTCATTAATTAGTAGATTACCTGCTAAATTGCCCACTCTCACCAGCTCAAATGGATGCTAATTAGAACTTATCTTCGTAAATATTATCTTTAACCTTATTAGCCTGGAACAAGATACACAAACACACATCATTTCAGCAGATGGACCCTTTAACCTCGACCCTATATAGGAGATATCCCTATTGGCTATACTATCTCCTCCCCATCTCTATGCACTTCTCTGTGTGCCCTAAGTCTCTCTTTCTGCTACGCTGCCTCAGTGGCCTGCCAGACACTCATTACTCTCCTAATGGGCCATAAAATGCATCAGAGGATGGTCCCAGGACAGATCCCTGAGCTACACCACACACTGAATGACTATCGATCTGCAGTAAGGAACAAGGATAAGCGCATCTATAGAAGAGATATTACAGATGTGTGTGTGTGTGTGTGTGTGTATTAATGTATACAGTATGCAAGCGTAGGCATTTGGAATAAACTACGGTTGCCATAGTCATGGCGGAACACATGAGTGGGTGATCTTGTGTTTAACACTTCATCAATAATGATCCTGCATTACAGCACCTTCCTACACTCCCTCTGTACATGTTCTCATACTGATTACACCATACATACACAAAGAACAATACTGTCATACTTACATCTTAATACTTTAATTTGTTCATGGACATTGGCATTTCTGAGCCTCGTAAATAAATTCTCAAACTTCTTATGTTGGCCCTATTTATTTGGATGTAAAACATGATTCTGTTCATTGGACCAAACTTCCAGCAGCATCCTGACAAACATCGTCGCTGAACTTTTGGTAAAAACTAGCGAGTACCCGAACCATAAATGGACACAGGGTGTCGGTCTCACATATAGACATCCTTTGACATATATTTGATATATTTGTCCAAGGAATAAAACCAGTTGATTTGTGTAACTACTGAGACCTGTCTGTTGCTGAATTGTCATGATTATGATGTTTTTTGTTGCAATCTTTAAACATTTTTCCCTTTGAATTTCATTCAAAAGGTTTTCAATGCATCTCTATAGAGCACGCAAAATTAGAAAGAAATCCAATTAACAGATTTTGTGTAATCGCAATAATGAGAAAAGGTGTAGACGATCGAGCCAGCAGCTTCACTTTTGGCACATGAATTCTGACAGCTTTTCACAGTTACATGTGAGAAGTAACAAGGAAACATATGCTCTTTATGACAAGATCATAGTCACATACACTATTCGTTTTATATTTTGTAATGACTATTCAAAAATGTAAAATAAAAACATGGCTCTTCCCTAATAATCTGGGACAAGTGTGGTTCGGGCAAATGGAACCTTCAAATCAATTAAAAAAAAAACAAAACAAAACAAAACAAAACAAAAAATACACACACACACACACACACACACACACACACCACAGTTTACGTACTGTTAGATGGTTATGCTATGCCTCCGCTTGTAGATTTTGTATCTGCATAAAAACGTCTTTGTGAAGTAGTACAACAAGCGATGTATGATAATGCCAGTGGTCATGTAAGTGGTCATTATGATGAAATAAACCCCGACAGGGAGAGAAGAATTACCCTAACATGCTGCCCTGGGGTCTCGAATCCCCCTGAAGGGGTTTATTTTATGATAATGATTGACTGGCTGTACCGTACACCACTTAATCATTTAAACCTTATTTTAATAATTTAATAATGATTTTAGTGAAACTGCTAATGACACTCTGTAGCAACAGTTTGTTATCAAAACGTATCCAGAACAGATTACTGAACCTCAGTAGGCCAATCAGAATCAGGTATTCAAATATAATAAATTTAAAGACGGAACTAGAAATACAAATCCCGAGTGCAAACGAAAGCAGAAATAAAATGTAAACATCTACAACAGTGTACATACTAATTACATCTATTGATTGCTTCTCGGTGCAGAAATGCGCCTTGATCTCTGGAGAGACACAGAGTCTGGAAAATCTGGTACACAGTGTACTGAGTGAAAACTTGTAATGAAAAAATAATAAATAATATTTTTTTTTTTTTAGAACTGTTACAACTTCTCAGATAAATCAAATCTTTCTGGTGTGGAATAAATAAATATATACTCTGCATATACACACACACACACACACACACACACACACACACACACACACATTTATTTATATAGATAGATAGACACATAGATAGGCCAAGAGAGGGAGAGGGAGACAAGTGTGTGAGAGAGAAAGGCATAGAAAAAGAAAAAAGTCTGAGAGAGGCACAAAGAGTAAGAAAAAAAGAGAGAGAGAGAGAAGGACAGTGTAAGAATAAAATACAGATGATGTAAAAGAGAAAGAGACTGAGGGGTGTGTGTGTGTGTGTGTGTGTTTGAGAGAGAGAGAGAGACAGCGTGTATGTGTGTGTGAGAGAGAGAGAGAGAGCGAGAGAGAGAGTGAGTGAAGGTGCCCTGACACTTGCATGATTTTTTATTACGACTTGCCACGAACCAGGAGGTTTACCGTAGTCTTCACGACTATTTCACGACTCCGTTCATGACGTGTTCATGACCAGATCGCGACCCAGTCTTGACTAGTTCGCGCACGCGCATTTGTGCGACGAGATTGCGCAATTCCCTTCCAGCGCGGTGATGTCAGGGGAGCTGAAGATAAAATCCTAACTATGTACCAGTAAATGTTTTGTTTCGTAATTCGTGTCTCTTTAATTGTATTGTATGGCTAAAAAGAAAAACAAGTATTTTGAACTTATATAATTTATTGAAATGCAAACAAAAAGCAAACAGGGCTGAGAAACGGAGTGGTCTCACAGGTGTGTCTCGGGGATAAAAACACAACAGGAATTAGTAGGTGACTGGGGAGAATAATCCGTCTCAGCGTTCTCTCTGTTGCTCTTCCTCTTCCTGAAAGGAGATTCCCGCTACGGTGTGCGTTATGGAACATTCCTCATAGCGAATCGTGTTTACATCACTGCACTGAGTTCATGACGAGTTCACGAATGGCCCGGACCGTCACAACGAGTTTGCGACTAGTTCACGCGGAGTTCGCGACCCGGTCACGAGATTTGGTCGTGAACAGAATTTAGAAGATTTCGAAATTCTCAACACGACATGGCACGACGGGATCACGACGAGTTCACGCAGGTAAAAAAACTTGTTCGCGACTCGCCACGACTCGACTTGTGGCAGATTGTGATGAAAAATCATGCAAGAGTCAGGTGGTCTTAAGTGAGAGGGGGAAAGAGCAGGCAAGCGATAACGTGTGTGTGTGTGTGTATGTGTGTGTGTGTGTGTGTGTGTGCGAGGAGAGAGAAAATGTGTGCGCTTTTGAGAGGGAGTGTGTATGTGGGAGAGAGGAGGGCAGAGAGAGAGCAAGAGGGCAAGAGAGAAAGAAAGAAAGAAAATGCAGGGAGAGTAAAAGAGATAAGAACAGATAAGGAAAAGGGAAAAAAATGAAAAAGAAAGACACAGGGAGAGAGATGTTTTCTTGAAGCCTGGCATCTTAAACTAAATTTTAAAAGGGATTTTTCGAGCTTTTTTGGTTTGATCTCTCGTAAAGTAATGCTGAGAGAAACAACACATGGGTGGAGCCAAAGTACAAAGGTATGTGTGCAATGCTACTTGCATCCTGCACACCACACAATCACTGACGAAAAAGAACAACAACCACAAAACACAGGAAGATGTCTTCTCTCTTCGTCATCTCTGTCTCTACAGACAACAAAGCGGGACATTTATGACATCCAGTTATCATGAACTTCTAATTCTTCTAGTAATCCATCCTGCTGAAATTTAGTCTCTGTAATAATAAGCAGAAGAAATAAATCCATTACAGTCAGGAGGTGTAAAACTCGGGTCCCTCAGTGAAGTGAGGAAAGGAACTTAAAACGACAACTCGGCAAAGAAAATCTCAAAATCCCCTACAAGCCAAAGCTAATCAGTAGAGATGTGTCTGCTTTCTGATGATTGCTTCTTCAGATCAACACATGCTCAGGTCACCTCATTCAGCTTTGAAATAATGATTGCATCATTATAAAAATATGAACGGTTAATATCTAAATAATGTTTATTTTTAACTAGGTGTCATGTTAGTAGTACCGCCTTACAGCAAGAACGTACTGGGTTCGAGTCCTGGGCTTGACGAGGGCATTTCCTTGTGGAGTGTGAGTGTTCTCTCCATGTTTGTGTAGGTTTCCTCCAGGTACTCCAGTTTCCTCCCACATTCCAATGACCAGCACAGTAGTATAACTGGCTGCTCCAAATTGTCAAATTGTCCCAAGGGGTGTGTGTGTGTGTGTGCGTGCGTGTTGGCCACAAGAAGAGTAGTGAGCTGTTCATCATGTAACCTGCCTTCACCCAGTGCTTCTCAATTATTTTCTATGACGTCCCCCAAGAAAGAAGAAAACATTTCACGCCCCCCTCTTCGCGCATGTGACTATAAATACTATTATTTGTCTATAAAATTATTATTAGTACACCTCAGCATAACAGTGTATCCTTATTAACATTAAAAACAAAAAAAGAAATATAGTTCATCTTGCACCAAAGAAAAACTTTAACATTCTTTTTTAGTCTGTAACACAAAATATTTAAAGTGCACCAATTTGCTTGAAATAAAAAAAATACATCCTTATTTAAACTATAAACATTTCTTGACAACTTATCGCACCATTTGATAGTGAAAAATAAAAATCCTCTCTCCGCCTTTCTCTTCATTTCTGTTAGAAGTTTTTCCATGTTGTTCCTTGGGGGGTTGTTTATTTATTGCACTTCATATCGTTTGCTCACTGCGAAAATCCCCGACACCATAGCGCGACAATGAGAGCGCCACTGCCAACTACTGTAGTGGAGGTGCAATTACACTTAATTCTAGTACAGTATGGCAAAAAAAAAAAAATGCATGCTTCCCAGGGTCACACGGGCCCCCCGGCATCATACCGCACTTCCCAAAGGGGGGTACGCCCCACTATTTGAGAACCATTGCCTTCACCCAAGCTGGCCTCTGTGTGACCCTATTCGAATTAAGTGCTTTGCCAGATGAATTCCAGGTAAAATTCTGACAGGATGACATTTGGGTAAATGTACAAACACAACACTCCGTTATAATAATACGAATGCTTGTTTCAGCTGGCATGGTCATGCAAGTCGATCATGAGTGGATCACATGACCATACGTGCATGTACGATAAACCTGCACTACAGATGTAATCACTAAAATGACTGACCTTTCCAAATGCTCACACATACTTAATATGTAAATTAGTTTTATTTTTTAATTACTGACATGATATATCTAAACAGGCTTAAAATATCACAGTAATATTGACATTACTTCAGCTCCATGTATACAACAAATTCAATCCGAACGGAGCTCAAGCCAACACCACTGAAGGCGAATCTGTGATTTCAACCTCAGATGTCAAATACAATGCTCGTGAGCCAAGTCCTACCCACCAATTCATTTTATGTGGCCTGCTAGAGCTTTCTAGGAATATGATTAGCGCACATTCTCTGCATCATCTATTACCATTAAATTTAATGTACGGGGGCAGCCTTAGCCTCATGGTAAGAGAAGCGGCTTTGAGACTGAAAAGTTTCTGGTTCGATTCCCAAAGGAAAAATATGTGGCGGTGGGGGTGAGCTGCACCTTCCCTTCCTCCACATTCATGGCTGAAGTGCCCTTGAGTAAGGCACCGAACCCCCAACTGCTCTTTAGGTGCCTCCAATGTGTGTGGCAGCCCACTGCTTCAAGTGAGTGTGTGCTCACTGGTTACGTGTGTGTGTGTGTGTGTGTGTGTGTGTGTGTGTGTGTGTGTGTGTGTGTGTGTGCTCACTTTGTATGGATTAAATG
>JAQNCB010000009.1:4482707-4492780 GCA_030068295.1 Euristhmus nudiceps | reverse complement strand
ACCTCCAGCTCTGCCTCCTGTCTTTTCCTCAGTGCCTCTGTCTCTAAACCGTACAACATCGCTGCTCTCACCACCGTTCTCTACACCTTTCCGCTCATTCTTGCCGACAGTCTTGTCACACATCACACCTGACACTTTTTATGGTATTCTATCGTTATTACATTACACACACTCATATCCATCAGCTCTGGTTTTAAGGGAAAAAGGAGAGCACTCGTTCATCAGGGTCCATGTACACAGCTACAGAGCAGAACCCATCAGTATCTATCCATGCACAGCCAAGTCGAGCAACACTTCCAGCTCGGCTCGACCATTTCACCGGATTACTCCTCTAGTCCCAACATACACACACAAAATCAGACAATATTTCTTGGCTGAAGTAGGTCTGGATGCCACTACGATAGTTGGCCCCTTTCAGATTTTAATACCGGGCCTTTTCTGCATGACTGACTACATCACAGGTCAAAACAACTGTCTGGTGGCAACCTGGTACCGTACCAGGCTGACAGTCGAACCAATTCACAGCTCCGTACATTAAATGGGATCACGTGCAGTCCAGAAGTAATAATCCAACAGTGGGAAAGTTGATTTAATACCAATTCACAGAGATAAACATGCTTTATGTACATTAAAACTCCAGAATGTCTGACGAACACAATAATTCAACTTTTTTCCCCCCAAATACACTGCAAGTGAGAGAGAGGGAGCGAGAAAGTGTGTGTGTGTGTGTGCGCCCATGACCTGCCACATGCCTCCCTGTGGCGAAAAACCACAGCCTGATCCGGTCTGCACAGCATATTCGGTGTTACGCGGCTACAACCACCACGCCACTTTCATCTCTCTTTCACACACACACACACACACACACACACACACACACCAGGAGATACCTGCCCATATATGTAGAATTTAGAGGTCAAAGATCAAGCCGCATAAGGACACACGGGGCTGCCACTCAACAAAGACTCACACACACACACACACACACACACACACACACACACAGCTTCTAACTTTAGCATTAAAAGTCAACGGAATGCAAAAGTCTGTTTAATAACTATATTTAATGGTTATTTATGTATCTCTCCCACACATATACAGGGTTTCATATGTCACACTCAGCTGCATTATCAGGTTGTTCTTGTGCTTTACCCAGATTTTAAAATAGTTTTTTTTTTTTTTTAAATATAATCCTTTCCAGAATAATTTTAGAATTTATTCTCCCGTCGAAAAACGTTGAGTGTAAAACCTTGTGCAGAACGTTTTGACACTATAAACTGCTCTGCATCCTCGAACCTTTGGAATTTGAGTGGCCTTCGCACTATAATGATCCGGCCCGTTTATTGAAACTGAGATTTGTTTTGATTTATTTTTATAAGTTCACAATGTTTGAGCGTGCATGCGAGCAGCCCAACATGGGAATGAATGTCTTGCTCCTCTGCAGTCAGATTGCAACTGGTTAACGGCCTCATCCGTCCACCCGAAGCAACGCCAATTCTTAGCAGGTTTCATCACACTGCTGGTCACCTACTCTCCTGAGCTTGGATTCTTTCTTCATGACCCTGGGGTTCTTGGGTTTCCCTGCTGGATGAGGAAGTGGAGGCAGTTCGGGCATTGCATGTACTAGGAGAGACGTTTGTGTCAGAACTCTGGACTCGGAGACCTGGAACTTGAGGCTTCATGGGATGTGATGTGGAACCTCGAGATACGAAAGCTTCAGTACACGAAAAATTTATTTTTTTACGAAAAATTATTCAGCATACGAAACAAACTGAACTCAATTTCCCATCAAGCATTGGTCAAGATCCACACTCCAGTCCAGGTGGTGGTAATACACCTTAAGTTGGTTTGTCAAACGCCAAAAAAAGGAAGCGAAGAAGAATCGAATGAAAATTAGAAGCTTGAGTTTAATGTTTCCTGCCATTTATTTTCTACCGTTTTTTATTATTTACTTT
Organism: Euristhmus nudiceps; assembly: GCA_030068295.1. Lineage (NCBI taxonomy): Eukaryota > Metazoa > Chordata > Actinopteri > Siluriformes > Plotosidae > Euristhmus > Euristhmus nudiceps. The sequence goes on along the minus strand of JAQNCB010000009.1, from coordinate 4,490,825 downwards.
ACCCTCCTCCTCCTGGCCACTTTCACTTTCGGATATCACCTCACTCGAAAGGTAAGTTTTCCTATTATTATTTTTTCATTACATTCTATTATCTACTTCATTCACAGGTAGTAACGGTTAGGTTCGGTATATTGAATGATTCAAATGGATTTGGCTCTTATTTCATTCTGGTTTTACCTTTATTATAAAATTTAATGTGGTGTTTTTGTAAAGCTTGGAACGAATTAGGCGATTTACATGTAAAACACGATTCATTATACGAAATAATCATGAAACGAAAGCCACTCCGGAACGGATTAATTTCATATCTTGAGGAACCACTGCACTTGCTCTTTCAGGTGAAGCTGTGGATGGAGGAGATGGAGCTTCGCACGTTTGTCTGAGGGAGAGCTGCTTCTTCGTGGGGGCTGCCCCATGACGTTTTTTTGGGATTTCCAGAACTCACACAAAGCAAATCTGTCAGTGCACGCATGTTTTATATCAGTGCACAAACATGACATGATCATATGGCGAGAGTAAGTACAGCTCATTATTCATCCGTTAAAATACATTCAGCAGTTATTAAACCGGTGTGGTACAGTGGTGTAGTGGTTAGCATGTCCGCCTCACAGCAAGAAGGCCTGGGTTCGATTCCCAGCCTGGGTGTTTCTGTGTGGAGTTTGCATGTTCTCCCTGTGCTTGTGTGGGTTTCCTCTGGGTACTCCGGTTTCCTCCCACAGTCCAAAAACATGCACAGTAGGCTGATTGGCTGTTCCAAATCTCCCTTAAGTGTGAATGTGTGTGTGTGAATGGTTGTGTGAGTGTTCACCCTGCGATGGCCTGCCGAGCTGTCCAGGGTGTACCCCACCATCACCCAGAGTCGGCTGAGAAGGGCGCCAACCTCCTTGCGATGCAACCCTAATTTGGATCAAGTGGTTCAGAAAATTAATGAATGAATGAGTTATTAAACCGTGTTTATTTTTGTTTTGGTACCATTTCAGTCGTCAGTTCGTTCTGTCCAGCCGTCGGGAAAACACTTGTTGACAATTTTGTGCGTATTCTTACTTTTGCAATTCGTTCATGTTTGTTCCTCCAGTTGTTTTCGCCCGAAGGCTGATTTATCTCACATTTAAATCTAACAAGTACAAATTTACAGTTATATTTCTTCAGACCGACGATTTGGAAAAGGTACATCCAACCTGACATTCACTGCATGCTCTCGATTTCCAACAGAGATTAAAGTATTGGCACCCTTACAATCTCGAGAATTTCGTACTCGTTGCATTTGTCCAGTTTACTAAAAAAATAATAATAACATTAATGATTTTACTATCAATACATTTCACATTCACTCAAACTTTCAGTCCTGACATGATGCTCAAACACCCACATTATCTTCATAGTAAATTAAAATGTTGGATATGTGAGTATAAATTTATAGTTTTCTTAATACTTAAATAGTTGCTTATGTACATTTTATTATCATCTACTAACTTACTAACTATCATTATGTACATTACCACAATTCAACCTGCTCACTTTTTCTGTCATACTATTATAAAACAAAATCAAATGATCAAGTTACCTCAGAAGCCAATAAAAAAAAAATCGAAATAAACTTTGTAAGCATTAACACAATAATCTATTGTTAAACTTTCCCCATGATGGAGGCCAGCAGCTCCTTTGTACTTGTGGCTATGAAGCACAACTATCTGAGCTAGCAAGCTAACAAACACAAGCTAACAGCTAGCAACCCAATATCACAATTATTTAATTCTTTAAAAGAAATAAAACGCTTGTTATCTTTTTTTTTAACTCTCACTAAACACTGTGTCAGGTACGAACATTAAACTTTTACGAGCCAATGCAAGTCCAAAACAGTAGTTGCTAACAACAACAACAACAACAGCCGTTAGCTTCCGTTGCTAACGACTTCATCAGCTAGCTAACACTTGCACCATGTGGCTAAACATAACCGCAAACCAAAACATCCGACATCAATCCCGTTCTCTTTAAAACAAGGCATGAGCACGGATACTATTCTGGACAACTCATCTCCATAAACAAACATCAGAATGCCATTATTTACAATTTGATTAGAGGTTTATTGCTAGCAAACAACAGCAGCAGCTAGTCAGCTAGCAACAAGGGGAGAAAAACACAAGCTAGCTGTCATTTCTTGTCAAAAACCAACAAACAAACAAAAACAAATTTATAAGATAGCAAAAGGCATGATGAGTGGAGTGGATTGGTTTAAAAGGCATGTAAATATTCTGTAGTGTGCTTTTGAAAACACAGTTGAAAAGGTTTTGCATTAATGACAATGTAAAGCAAATACAGCAGAGGTGGGAAAAAATGACTTAAAAACAACACAGCAATGTTGATGATGTTGCACATGCTATGGCTAATGCTAGCTTGCAGACTGCTTTCACGTTATTCAAGTGTCCTTGTCAATAATAATGGGATTAAATGTTCCTGCTCAAAGTTTAGTTATAAACACATACAGAGGGAGGTTTAAGGGGAAAGTTAAACAACATGCACTTATGATGTGCAGTAAATAAACGCAAGAAAAGTGTGCATTAATAACATTAAAAAGCACTAACATGGAATGGTCAAGGGTTGGCTTGGGTGATGTTGTGCATGATGGAATTGAGGCTTGAGGAAAGTAAACCATGATTATAAACACGTTTCCCTGCCTGATGGATGGAAGGATGATGGGATGGAGGGAGGGATGGATGGACAGCAGTGCAGGCCAGATTGCATGGAAGCAGATTACTGGCATGCATTCATGATTTTCAGATCAAAATGCATCGCAGGTTATTTGGGAATAAATTATATAGGCAAAACTGCAAATATATATTATATATGTTGAGCAAATGATCATAATAATGCATGTAAGAAGTATACACAGTTTATGTCATGATAGGGAAGTTAGTTAAAGGCAGAAAGCTGCACAAACATTCATTTTAAAGCACATGCAAACACAAATAAAGATGATGGTCATAATAATAATAATAGTAGTAGCAATAATAATAATAATAATAAGACTTACTTTCATTCAGCACCTCAACCAGCTCGGCGCAGTTTTCACACATTGTTCGTGAAAAAAATAAAAAATAAAAAAATAAAAAAAAGCTTAAAGTGCCCAAGTTAAACCATTGGAAAGTGTTGCTGGAGCTTAAATCGTGTATCAGATGGATGGTTCTTTCCTTTGACGAAAAGAAAATCCAGAAGAAAGAAGGCCCCCCGACGCAATGCTTGATTAAACGCTCGTTTTGTCTGGTGCTCTTGTTTCCTTTTATTTATTTTTAAAAAAGAATAACAAAGAGAGTCCAAGGAAACACTCTCACCAAGAATATCACCCCTCCCCGCAGCTTTTAGCTGTTCAGAGCCAGTATTATGGGGCACTAAGTTGTCGAGAGACGAGTCAGACTCCAGTCAGAGCGTCACTGCACACAACACATACAGCGGCCATGTTGAAAAGGGGCAGCGGCGACATCGGCGATTTCCGGCGCGTCTCCTCCACCGAGCTCGGCTCTTTCCGGAACTCTCGCGATCATCTCGCGTGATTATCTCGCGATCACCGCGCGAGGCGGTTGGGTCACGTGACCTGCCAATTCAACCCACACAGTACAAGTGAATCGCTCAGGGAACAAGACACGACGCTTAGCTGTTGTGATAGAAAAGAAGGAAAAAGCACCATAGTTTCATTTACCATACAACTCCTGTGTAAGCCGTGACCTCGAGAACACGAACTAAAGTGAGCAGGTTCAGTCGAAGCGTGGAGTTTGCCTGAAAGCCGGGTCTCCTTTCAGAACCATGCTTCTGTTATAGAAAACCCCGACCGTGACGTCACAATGTGACATTGTGACGTTTTTGTTGTGATTTTTTCTATAACAGAAGAGCATACTAACCACAACTCCACGTTGGATGTGGAGGTTTTTGTTTCAACCAAGCTGCAAAACAGCATTTAATCAGCTGATCTGAGTCTTCAGGCAGTTGATTGGTCAATCTGTGTGCTCTTTACAGAAACTGACCAATCACAACTCGAGCCGTCAGGTGTCCTTCTGCTTGGTTGAAACAAAAACCTGCAGCCACACGGCCATTTTTGGGAATGATATTGACACCTGTGGTGGAGATCAAAGTTATTTCTGAAAGCCTGTGTTGAGTCTGCATGTTCTCCCTGTGCTTGCATGGGTTTCCTCCAGGTACTCCGGTTTCCTCCCACGGTCCAAAAACATGCACAGTAGGCTAGTTTGTTGTTCCTAGATGTGAGTAGCTGTACCCTATACCATGCCTCCCCATGCCCCTAATTAAGCTTAAGGGTTTAAGGTAAAGCCTGTTGGGCTTTTCCACCAGAGCCCAGTGGCTCATCAGTGCCGGTGCTTATCCCCGGTTTCTGTAGCATGAAGCGACTAGGAGCTCAACTCCTCCTGGATGGGACGCTGGTCCATCGCAGGTTCCCTTCCCAGTATTTTTACTGGTATCCATTTATACTGTTGGGTCGACAGAGGCACACTTATGGTTCAGACCTTGCCCAGGGGTCCTAGCACAGTGGGGGTCTCACTGGACCCCTGACCTTGAGTGGCCTCGAAAGGTAACCCCCCAGCAATTTCTTTAAAATAAGAGAATGAATTAATTAATTTATTTGACAGACCACTTAATCCTACTGGAGTCCCAGGGAAGCCAGAGCCGATCTCAGCCAACTTCGGATGAAGGCGGGTTAGACCCTGAGCAGATCACCAGACCATGGCAGGACCAGCACACAGCCATTCACACTCACAACTAAAGGTACAGCGATGAAGGTCGTTCTGTGTTCGAGTCCCAGCCATGGTGAGGGCTACCGTGTGGAGTTTGCATATTCTCTCTCCTGGCACGGCTTTCCCTACAGTACTCCAGTTTCCTCAGACAGCATGTCGCATATGCACGTGAGGCTGAATATCTGGTCCAAATTGCCCCTGGGTGTGAGTGTGAATAGTTGTGTTGGACCTGCCATAGTCTGGCAAGCTGTTCAGGGTGTCTCCTGAGAAAGACACCATCCTCCCTAATAGGATTCAGCGGTTTGGAAGTGAGTGAGTGACCTGGGGCAATTTGGAACAATCAGTTAGATGGAAAAGCATGTTTGGACTGCGGGAGGAAACCAGGAAAAGATTATGCAAACTCTCTCATCAAGCCTAGAATTCAAACCCAGGATGTTCTCACTATGAGAAGGACACATGCTAATCACTGAGCCATCGGACAAAAAAAATTGCTTTGGTTAACTTATTTACACGGTGTATGGAGTGCACGTAAAATGGAGGCCATGGATGTCCCTGGGTACATCACTCGCGGAAGTCATCAGAAATCAACGAGCCATGTCCGTAGTATCTTCCCCAACGCCACGGCTTCAACTGAATAACAAACTAGTCCTCAGGTCTCAGATCAGTCATCTACATTCTATTCTAGAGTATTACACAGTAATAAAGCAGTGTTTGAATGCTAAAACACAGCACTGGCATATTAGCATGTCTGCCTCAAAGTAGGAAGGTTCTGGGTTTGAGTCCCAGGCAAAGGAGTTTCTGAATGGAGTTTGCATGTTCCTCCAGTGGTGATGTGGGTTTCTTCCCATACCCCAAGGACATGCACATTAGGTTAACTGGGTGTTTCAGATTGCCCCTATAGTGAGTGAGAATGGTGGTGTGTTACCCTGTGATGGTCTGGCGAGCTCTTCAGGGTGCTTACTAAAAGGTCCGTCTCGTATATTAGTGTTCAGGATTATTGAAATTAGTACATATTTAAATATACAGTCAGGAGTGTTTATTTGAGAAACAGATGACATCAGTGGGTTCAGAGAAACAGATGATGTGCAGAGAATGTGCCATCTAGTGGACGCTGCGGATCATCCTCCAGAGGTGCAGAAGATAAATGTGTGAGAACAGTTGCATGTATGTACAGGTGGTAAAAGAGCAGAATACAGACACTCCGCAGCTTAACGGAAGTTACGTTCCGAATGGCTGTTCGTTAGGTGAATTTGTTCATAAGTTGTTAGTACGTGTATACGTAACTCAGTGCTTCTCAATTATTTTCTGTGACCCCCCTTCCAGGAAGAAGAAAAAAATTTCCCACACGAGACTATAAATAGAATTGTCTATAAAATTATTATTAGTACACCTCCGCATAACAGTGTATCCTTATTAACATTAAAAACAAAAAAAGAAATAGTTCAACTTACCACAAAGAAAACTAACATTGTTTCACTTTTCACTTCATATCGTTTGCTCGCTGCAGAAATTCCTGACACCATAGCGCAACAATGAGAGCGCCACTGCCAACTACTGTAGTGGAGGTGCAATTACACTTAATTCTAGCACAGTATGGCAAAATAAGCATGCTCTCCAGGGTCACACGGCATCACACCCTTGGGGGGCATGCCCCACTATGGGCAGAGGAGAGTGGTGATGCGTGGAAGGTTTGTTTACGATCACAGCCAGCGTCGGGTGTTGGTATCAGCGGTGGAAAGACGTACTACACAGGAAAAGGCGCTAAATACAAAATCTGACTTGCAGGCAACTCTTCGTATCTCCAAATGTTCGTAAAACGAAAGTTCATTAGTTGGGGAGCGTCTGTATTTGTGTTTTTACGATAAAAATATGAATCTATTCAAATTAATGCTATAATATTATAAAGTTGTGATTTGATTTAAAGTTGGTGTTGCTGATCTAAATTGAACAAAGTTTCCAAAACTAAAGTTTAAGATCTACAGGAAGGAAGAGCCATTACTCCTGTCAAGGGTGCTAATAATTTTGAAAGCAGTAATAAAATATACACGTTACATAATGGATGTTGCTATACATATTTAAACAGTCATGTTAAATTCCACAGGAGGCATATAATAATAATAATAATAACACTAAAGAATCAAGACACAAAAATATTTTTTTTTGTAAAAATATCCAACTTTATGTTCCCGTAGTACTAAGACAGTGTTATAAACAGGACAATATGAACAAACTCTTCATCGCCGTACGCAAGATCCACTCTTGAACAAACGCAGAGAAAGAACCGGAAAACAGGGTTGCGCCCCCCCCCAATACATACAAGGAGAAAAAAAGAAAAAGAAACTAAACCACAATGCAACCCCGACCAAAACATAAGAAAAAAAGAAATAAAAATGTAAAGAAAAACAGCAGCATCCTTCAGTTCTGAACATCCATCACCACATTCATCTACTGTTCCAGTTCGGAGAAAACCCCCGTTTCTCTTTCTCTGGGTCACTCCTCTTCCCTCCATTCACTCATGTTAATTGTTCTATTATATAAATTAACACACGGACAAGAAGAGGTGAAAGTGGGCGGGGCTTAAATTCTCCTGGGATGAGCGTGAATGTGAACTTCTGCTAGAGGAAACAAAAAGAAACAACAACTGGAGGGGAATAATTACAGTGCATCACGTTTTTGCTTAGAAAACTCACTGAAAAAAAAAAAAAAAAAGAATAAAAAGATAAGTGGGCAGGACTTGGGACATGGGCAAGGTGATGGATATTTGGGGAGTAGATTTGGTCGAAATTTACACTCCGTTTCCATCTTCATCCTACTACAATCTTTATATGTACACACGCACACACACACACACACACACACGTTCAGGGTTCGGTTTGTTCCTGCATCTGGAAAAGCCGTCCCAGAAGCTCAGTCGCACATTTCCTCAGGGAGTTCGTGAGGATTGAGGATTCCCGGCACGGACATCTGGAGTTTATGTTTCTCCTCCTGAGCCTGACGCAGTGATGTCTCTCGCTCCTCCAGGAACAGATCGCTTGTGTCCTCACCGGCAAACTCCTAAACACACACGAGAAATAACAATCATTCCTCCATCTTACATTACATATAGAATTGATACTAACAAACCAATATTATCCTTCAACTACAGTGGTACCTTGAGATACGAGTGTTCTGACATACGAGTTCTTTGAGATACGAGTTAGCTTCCGCACAAAATTTTGCCTTGAGATACGAGCCGAAACTTGATACGAGCCAGCTTCAAAGGTGGCAGAGAGAGCTCGCACAGCTGTGCGCACTAGTACACCTCGCGCGCGCGCGCTCGCACACACACACACACACACACACACACACACACACACACACACACACACACACACACACA
>JAQNCB010000009.1:4332302-4343132 GCA_030068295.1 Euristhmus nudiceps | reverse complement strand
CACAGACCTATAACCAGACACAGCTGAACCAAGACAGGTAATTAGGGACGCAGTGAAGCCTCAACTGCGCCCTCTGGCGGTGGGGAGAAGTCTCTACATGGGGTTCATGGCAGACTAAATGCAGAGATTATGACAGTTATTAACGAACATAGTCACATTTATGATGAAGGTAGTTTGTGTTTGTTTGCTTGAAAGCCTAAATAGTCCTTTCAATAAAACAATAACATCCACCCCCTTTATACATCCAAAATATGTACCTGTAAATACCTGTAACGTGAGTATGGAGAAATCAGATCACCATAAAATCACAATAACTAATTGAAAAGAGATATCTATTTTGTGTTTTAATGGCTTTATATTATTTTGTAATATTTTGTAAAACAGAATAAAGCTAGGCCATAGTAACTTTTTTGTCATTTCAGCTCAATCCTGCTCCTGGAGAGCTCCCTTCCTGAACATGTTCGCTCCAACCCTAATCATGCCCACCTGACCACCCAGTCATCTAATCAAGGCTTCAGACTTTTATTACCAGATGACTGGATGGTCAGGTGAGCATGGTACATCCAACTACATCCTCCAATCGATATGCAAATCCAATATAAAACCACCATACAAATATGTGAAATAACAAGTGAAAGCATGGGTGTACTGCTACCTGCAGTAAACAAACTGACACACACATCAATTGATGCTTGACCTTTTCAACTGGTTCGTGTCTGCCATTGCTGACCGAAAAGCCATCCCAGACAATTTAACTATTCCAGACTTTGTCCACAGCTTCTGAAAGCATTAAAGCAGGCTGCATAGAATGTAGGGTCGAGTGTTCTCTCAAATCGGTGGCAAGTAGGAAGCCAAAGAAACAACGCACAAGCATACCACCGGAGAAGAACTGCCCATCTGCAGACAAAGCCCACCAATTAACCTAATAACCCTGACAGACGTTACACACACACACACACAAACCCTCCCTTCTACCTGACATTGACTGTATTCAGATCAAGATGTTCTGAAACAACTTACACCACCTAAAAAAGTGGAGCCAGTTTTAACCACTAGTGTCAATTTTGTTTTTTTTTCAGTACATCATTTACAGCTTGCCAGGCCATCACATGGCAGATACACGCTGACAGCTATGCAGCCTATTTTAACATTTTTTGGTAATTTTATGCTTGGATTATACACACTGCTCCTCATAATAATGTGTAAGTATTTTTTATCTTTTAGTGACTAAATGCTCTTCATTTTCTAACTACTTTTAGCCTCTTACCTACCCTGTGGGAAAAAAGTTAAAGCCCCCCCCCATCCCTACGGGAAACGTGAAAAATTATATTTCATTAAAGCATCATTTTAAAGTGAAATATTCGCGTTATTACTTTAAATCGGTTAATTAGACTCTGTCCCCACCTCGTGTTCACATCCTTCCAGGAGCACTAAGCGATTTTCGGGGGAAGGTAGGTAATTAAGCCTGACAACACCTGTTAGTAAGCCGAAGTAGATAATGCATCATTAACCTCTAAGCTTCTTTCACTGTTATCAGTATACCAACGATTTTTGATCCACACTTTGTCTGTGCTCTTTTGGCCGGGATATTTTTACAATTGTTATATCTGCGATTTTGTGAGTCATGAGCAGAGCATTCAATTTCCCCAAGAAACTCACAATCGGTGCACCCAAATCTGCCTTCAGCATTGCTCTCACTATCCTACAAGAGCTCCTGCTACTGATAAGAACACGTCTGATGCGCATAATGTTACTGCGATTGTGTACTGAAATCCGACTGTGCGATTGTTGGATCAAATGATTCTTTTAATTCTTCCAGTTCTGCATATTCAATGTCTCCACCTTAGTGGCCTTTTTTTTTAATCTGCTCATTCTTTCTTTGATACTACCTCATATTCCCCAACAAGTCCTGTTGATGCCAAAATATCTACGTCATCTTTCGTCTTATTTATCAGTCCCGAAGATTCCTCCAGAGCGGCTATCGGATCTGAAACCTTGCGCGCTAAAACCTCCCTATCGAATGAAGTGTTCCCTGATTAGAGTGTCTCCTAATTAGCAGGCATTTCAACAAATGTACTTTTTCTTTCCACTTATCTCATTTCACCGTGGGCTTTGTTTCTTATCACATGTTGTATTCATCGCTAATGCAGGATTGAAATAAAGTACAGTTACAGTGGTTACAGTTCTTTTAGTGTCATGTTGATTTTTGTATACTAATGTAGCCTAAAGGGAGCACAAGCCAGTGTCTTCCTTGTGCCGGTCACAAACCGGAATAAATGCAGAGGGTTGCGTCAGGAAGGGAATACGCCCTAAAAACTGTGCCAAAGTAAATATGCGAATCAATTGTATGACTTGCAGACCGGATCAGTCAAGGCCTGGGTTAACAACGACGCCCATCAGTACAGATAACCAATAGGGTGTCGGTGGAAATTGGGCTACTGAGGGTTGAAGGAGGAGAGGAGGAAGGTATGCCCGTAGGTCGAGAGAGAAGAGGAAAAGCAAGAATCTTGGACTGAGAATAGGTACTTTGAATGTTGGGACTATGAGAGGAAAAGCTGAAAAGCAGAACTGAAGAACCTCCCTGGATAGGTAGCGAAACGTCTTCAACAAAATTCCAGTCCAGTTGACTGAAGGAAATCATACGCTTTGGAAACTATGACCTGGATGACTGAGAATCTTCACAGACATGTTGCATATTGATATTTATCAATTTCCGACCTTGTTAAATTATTGTTGAAAATTATTGTGAGAAATCATTAACAGGATCAGTTTCTTCACATAGATGAATATTATTAAGAATAAAATATAATTAAAGGTAAATCGAGCATGTTTTCTATTTCAGAAGTGTGCATCAAACTGGTTGCCCTTCGGGTTAATCGGTACCCAAGAAGTAGCTCTCAGTTTCAAAAAGGTTGTTGACCCCTGCTCTAGAGGAAGTCAAACTATGCATGAGGGGACGGGTGGGCCAAATTAGTGACCTGTATTCATGTTTAAGGGGAGACTTTAGAGAGAAGAGCACTACTCCACAATTGTTACATGCTTTCTGTGCTCATAGGCAGTTAGATGGATAAGACTTATGGGGTTATTCGGACGCACTTTTACAGCTGCTTATTTCTGCCTTCCAACATTCCCCTGATGTAGTAGCTAATTCACAACCAGCACTACGACATCAATTTATTGAAGGTGTGCGTAACTCTGCCCTTCGACAAGAACTGCAAAAGCTTATTAGAGAGAAGCCTGAATCTAGTTTGATTGATGTACATGAAGAGGCTATCATGTGGGTTCAAGAAGACCGACCTCAGAGCTCAAATGTGGCAAGAAGTAGAAATCGAATAGGTACCAGCACAAATGTGGTTTCAGAAAAAGCATACTTGACCAATTGCTCCTCAACTGATTTGGCAGTGACTGCAGGAAGTGGTTAAGACAATTGCTCAGCGGGGTAAAGCTATTGGTAAGCTAATCAGTGCAGTCCATGAGCTAGCTACATGTAATCTCAGCTCAGAGGGTGGTAGTAAGGTTAGTAAACCTAAAGTGTAGCCCAAGTATACTAGCGATGGTCAGCCAATTTGCTTGTGGGGTGACGGGGTGGGGCATATTGCCAGAAAATATACTACACCTTGTAAAACAGGGAGCCAGCTTACTGTCACACTTTGTCCTGTGGTACAAAGAAACAAGAAGCCTCCGTCGCAATGAGCCAGGCATTGTGAGGCAAGTCAGAAGGCTCACCTATCATTCTCACCAAAGAGCGTTTCTTGGAAAAGGCTGTAGGTGCGTGCCCAGAGGTAAATATGCAAATAGATGGTGTCCATCTTATGGGACTCAGGAAGTCATGTTAGTAGCTTGACTCAAAGTTTCTTCAGAGACCATCTCTATGGAAACAAGGGTGACAAGCAATGCAATGCACTGCTAAATGGCTGAAATTAATTTGCTGTGGCGACCCCTGAGGGGAGACGCCAAAAGAAAAGTGATCGCCTTTGTGGTCTGTAGTCTGTTAAACACTGAAGAGTAATGTTCACAAATTTGACTTTACTTAGAGGAAAAAACAGGATTTTGTTTGAATATATATTTTTTATTTGACTGTGATTGTTACAACCCTCAAAATTATACAAATTAATTGTGTTCATCTGAGCATAAACGGGGAATAAAAGAATCTTAAAAATAAACTAAAAATAATTTTTCAGTTGGGTCCTGTCCTCTCTCTGAAGATTGAGGCCACACTCACGCTCTCTCTCTCTCTGTGTATATACATATATACATAGAGTTGAACCTCAGTAGACCGGACCCTGATGGACTGGATTTCGGATTATCCGGACTAAATCTGCCCGTCCGATCAAAATCCCCTTCAGTCCGCTCGATCGGTTCTGGGTCCAGTAGACTGTGTCCAGTAGGTGTCATGAGCGCACCAGTGTTTATAAGCTAAGATCAAGTGTAGCGGAAGAATAAGAAGAAGAAGAAGAAGAAGAAGTGTGTAGTAGTATCTGTGCTCGTGAATCATGAATGTGCACGGTATGGAGATAATGTCCGCCGAGATAAGCTTGCTCACCACATTGGAATAAAAAGGCTTCCACAGGTTGGTTGTGGCGGTTTAGAAATCCTCACGGTATATGTAATAAGGTGGAGCACAGCGAAGTGGGGTTAGGTTGACATATTTATTTTACATCATACGGCGCTTGTATATGACTTATTACCTATTTTGTATGGGAAAATAAAAAGCGCTCTGTCTGAGTCACATGCGCTCTCTGTGTCTGTCTCACGTGCTCTGTCTGTCTGTCTCGCGTGCTCTCTCTGTCTGTCTCGAGTGCTCTCTCTGTTTGTCTCGCGTGCTCTCTCTGTCTGTCTCGCGTGCTCTCTCTGTCTGTCTCGCGTGCTCTCTCTGTCTGTCTCGCGTACTCTCTCTGTCTGTCTCATGTACTCTCTCTGTCTGTCTTGCGTGCTCTCTCTGTCTGTCTCATGCGCTCTCTGTGTCTGTCTCTCGCGCTCTCTCTGTGTCTGTCTCGCGTGCTCTCTGTCTGTCTCGCGTGCTCTCTCTGTCTGTCTCACGTGCTCTCTGTCTGTCTCGCGTGCTCTCTGTCTGTCTCGCGTGCTGTCTGTCTCTCTGTCTCGCGCGCTCTCTCTGTCTGTCTCGCGTGCTCTCTCTGTCTGTCTCTCGCGCTCTCTCTCTGTCTGTCTCTCGCGCTCTCTCTGTGTCTGTTTTGCGCACTCTGTCTGTCTGTCATGTGAGCCATATGATGGTGTTGCCATCCTACCTCTAGATTTTAAGCCTTTAAATGTCTGCTTTTATTGTATATTTTTTCAACTTACAAGCCCATTCTTTTTTGAAAATATATTTTCAACTCGCCAAATGGGTCGAGCTGGTAACTGATCTAACTCGCCAAATGAGAAAATAATTCGCATCAGGCGACCAGACTAGTGCGAATTTCGAGCCATATATATATATATGTATGTATGTATGTAGCCCCAAATATTAGAGGATCAAAACACATTATTTAATTCACTTATTTATTTTTTCCCTGGAAGATTCTTTTTGTAGGGCACATAAAAGCTTGAAAAATGTTTTCACATCATTTTGACATTTTAACAGGGTGTGTATGATTTTTATTTACATTGTATGTGTATTGCAAATGGAGCAGTTATTTGGAACTAGCTTTTAGCATTTTAATCCTTGCAATCCTTGCTGAGGCAAAAGTTTAGCAGGCAGAAAGTACACTTGTGATATGCTTTGTTCCCTGAAGACATAAAACCAGTTAGCGTCTCTTTAGATAGCATTTTCATGACAGCGTTTGCACACATGTCTTGTTGCTGAATCCAACATTCCCTGATGGTCTAATTATCCCTTTATATTTCTGTCTCACCAACTTCAGCCATTTTCCTTTTGTCCTGTTTTTGTCTCACGGCTCCGTGGAGCATTTATATTCCCACTGCAGTAAGTCCAGAATGCCCCAGAATATTTTCCCAATAGATTAGTAACATGACATAATTTCTGCTCATCATATAAAACTGTAAACTTTGTACTGTTCTATGGACTAAATCTGAAATATTAAGGCATTTAAATTCTCACTGGCAGCTCATGCTGTAATGGGCATTGCAATAGCTAGCGACCCAGTTTCTTCTCTTCAACCTATCACATTTTTTATTTTCTCTTTTTTGCAACTACAATTTTTTTCTTTCTTTCTTTCTAATTGCCTTAAAGAATTAATAGCTTGAAATGAGTAAAAGCGTAAAGACTTACGAAATTGATACCAATATTTATACCATGATATGTGCTTACAAAATACAATTCAATTAATCAATAAAAATATTACCAATCCTTTTTTTGTACTTTTGACCATTAAACAAGTGTTAATGTTAGTAAGTTAATAATTTTTTTTCTTTCCTGCCTTTGAGAAAAAAAAACTCTTGAAATTGGGCTTGAAAAATCTATATATTTAGTATTAATTAATTCATTTGACGAACCACTTAGTTCTACTAGGATAGTGCTTCTCAATTCTATCCTGTGACACACCCCCAGGAAGAACAAAAAATCCCCCCCCCCCCACAACGTGTTATATAATAATGTGTAATAATACATATGTAATATACATATGTAATAATATGTATGTAATAATATGTAATGCATATGTAATAATGCATAGTATTATTTGTCTATAAAATTACTAGCACACCTCTGCATAAAAGTGTTTCCTTATTAACATTAAAAACAAAAAATAAATCTAGTTCAACTTACAACAAAGAAAAACTTTAACAGAAAATATTTAAAGTGCACCAATTTGCCTGAAATGAAAAAAAAAAAACATCCTTATTTAAACTGTAAATATTTTTGACAACTTCTGGCACCATTTGATACTGAAAAATAAAAATACCCTCTCCACCTTTCTCTTCATTCCATGTTGTTCCTTGAGGGGTTGTTTAATGCACTTCACATTGCTTGCTCGCTGCGAAAATCCCCGACACCATAGCAAGACAATGACAGCGCCACTGCCAACTAGTGTAAAGGAGGTGCAATTACACTTAATTCTAGTACAGTACGGCAAAAAAAAGCATGCTCCCCAGGATCACACACGCCCCCCTGGCATCACACTGCCCCCCCCCCAAGGGGGCGCGCGCACCACTATTTGAGAAGCACTGTACTAGGGTAGTCAGGAAGTCTGGGGCTTGTCTCAGCTGACTCTGGGGTAAAGGCAGGGTATACACTGGACAGCTTGCCAGTCCATTTCAGGGTAACACCCACAACCATACACACTTACACACATTAAGTATTCTTGTTATAGCTTTATACAATATTTAATATACTTTGGGGGGGGGTATAGTGGTAAAGCGATTTCCACTGTTGCCTGAGAGAATAAAAAAAGGCTTTGGTTTGAAACATCATGGCTGATGAAAGCCTTACTCTCTGCAATTTTCATTCTTTCCCAATGTCCATGTGGGTTGCATTGTAAGAATATAGTTGTGATTTTTCTGTATGACTGAATAACTTCATTTAACCTTGGGTACTTTCATGCATGTAGCTGGTGGAAAAATCACTGCTTATCTTTATGTCTTATTGTTTAGTCTTGCGTATGTCTTTGTATTTAAAAAAAAACATTTGCTTTATTATTGAGGCAACTGCCTGGATACTGTTCGGAGACTATGCTATGCATCAAACTGCCCAAGGTTTATTACAATGGATACGTTTTGAGAATTCCGTTGATTTAGTTTAATTCAGTTTATATTGATCGTGTTCTTTTAATCATGTTGAGCTGTTTCTGTATAATTACAACTGTTTGTGTGACAAGTGATCCTTGGACATGTCCTTCGGTCATGATGCGTGTTTTGGAGATTGCTGCTCACAATCTTCCGTCCAGGTCAAAATGTACGAGTCGGTCTTTTGTATCTAAGTAGTGACGTTGACGTATTCTGCTGATATTATAGTGAGAGCGCCATGATGTCTGAACTTGATGTCCAGGGCTAATCTTGCTGTATGACATAATGTTATTCTCATGTGGTATCCGACTGAACATGTGATGGCCCTTCGCTTTGAGGAGGACATACTTTGTTTTGCGATATAATACCTTGTTTGCATATGCACTTTGGTGATTTGTGAATAAAGACTGTTAATCATATCTGGTGGCTGTCTCGTTCAGGAATTAGTCCAGAATTCTGGGTAACACGGAGAGGCTGATCTGCGGGAAGAACGCATTCTCTTCCTTACACTGATATAAATAATTGTCATGATCCTGCCGTGTCGTGGCCGCTTCCCACCACCAGAGAGCGCAGTTAAGGCGTCATGCCGTCATCCCTCCCCAATCATGCCTCGTTCTGTTTTCAGCTGTGTGTTATTTATTTTGGGTATTTAAGGAAGCTTTGTTTGCCTGCTCCTGGCTGGGACATTGTACTCTGTAGCCCTTTGAATGCCTTTTTGCTGCCTGCTTGAGAGTCATGCCAAGATTTGCTTTCCAGGTTTGATTTCCTTCTTTTAGTTTTATGCTGATTGAGAGGCCTTTTCCTTTATTTGTTTTTTTTTGTGAATTTTGAGTGATTAAAACTTCCTGAGCTACCTGAACTCTGTCTCTCTCTCTGTTTTTTTTGGATCTGGGGCGAAAGAACCGTCACCGCGGTCACGGCGCGTCTCGCCGGCCGCCAAGTCTTGACAAATAATTATCTTTTTGTACAATACTGTGTAGGATTAGACTTTTGCCTATTTCACATTTTTATTTAAATTGCAATAAGCTCATTTGCAGTACTGTTTTACAAATTATTATTGAACAGTTATGTTGATTGTAGAGCAATACTGATTATTATCGAAGCCATTTATTACTGCATGATTTTGTTTAATATATGTTACAGTTAAACGCTAAAATTTTTGAATATTTTTTAAAGTTCTTCAAACATAATTCTGGCCATTGTTGCCCAATATTTATTGACATCTAATTTTTATCACTGCCATGCAGTGCTCGTTTTTTCACTACTCTACTGCTTTTTCACTACTCTACACTACTGTGGTCTACTCCTGTTATTGTTATTGTTTAATTCCGTTTAATCCAATATTTTTATGTATATCATCATCATCATCATCATCATCATCATCATCATCATCATCAGCCGCTTGTTCCGGGGTCGGGTCGCGGGGGCAGCAGCCTAAGCAATGAGGTCCAGACGTCCCTCTCTCCGCCCACTTCCTCCAGCTCTTCCTGGGGGACACCAAGGCGTTCCCAGACCAGCTAAGAGACATATCCCCTCCAGCGTGTTCTAGATCGACCGTGGGGTCTCTTCCTGGTCGGACATGCCCAAAACACCCCACCAGGGAGGCGTTTTTCTTTTTTTTTTGTATAGAATATACTTAATGTTTAAAGCTAATTTTTTAGCATTTCTTTTTTGCTTTACAGTATTACTGTGTTTCTAATAATGTCTATCATTGTAACTTGTATTTAATTATGTTTCATTATTATGTCCATTATTGCTTAATAAGGTGTTTTATTTATTGTCCTGTATATTATTAAGATGTGTGTGTGTGTGTAAAAACATGTCTATTACAGCTCTTAGCATTTTAATAATTGGCAGACATTTTTTTAAACGATGTGTCGGGTGATTAGTGACTGAAAGGCTTTTACCTTGGAAATGGTTTATGAGGAAGGAACTGATTTTCAGTGATGTGACCTAATTTCAAAGGTTTATCATATAAATTTAACTTGTACTATTGATTGTGTGTTATGTAACTTGATTAGTGTACGGGCTTAAGTACTCCGTTATACACACGCAATGTCGTATGCAGCTCTTGGAGGTTGCTGATCTCTGCCCTTAACTGTGCAAATACGGCCATGATATGCTAGCTGCAAGAAGGAAAGATGTTCTGCGTCTGCATACGTCAATATATATTGGAAATAACTTCAATATAAGTATACAATAGGCTCTGGATAGGTTTTATGTACATTCAGAACTGGAATAACATTGATAGTTCAGTGTATGTTCATATTCATATTTTACCCACTCCATACTATAAGCTCTTCAATGATTCTACCGGGATGGATTTACCAAAAATACTATTTTTTTACTTTATTTTGTTGACACAAAAAATAAAAGTGCCCACTAAAAATATTGAGGTCCACACATTATAGGCTACATAGAGAAAGTAATATAGCCACGCCACCAGACACTATAAACTTTTGCCAGTGACACGGCGCACTCAATAAGAGCTCCAAACACAGGCACTTGAGATACGAGCACCGAAACATAATTATATTGCTTAAGAAGATTTGTGACTGTCCGCAGACCACTTTTGCCACAACACAGCGACCAAACTCTTGGCAGGATTTCACAAACTCGTCCGGCATTCCCAGCCAGAAGCACCTTTCTCTGACTAAACTGGTTGTCCATTCTATGCCTTGGTGCCCATGGCTTCCTCTGGCTCTCCTGATCTTCTGTCAAAACCATGCCCAATCCTGCATGACTTTCATCAATTCCCACAATAAAAGGCTTAAAGTCTGCAGAAGGTAAAACTGGAGCGCGGGTCAAACAACCTTTTAAGGTCTAGAAACACTGCTGACATTCGGGTAGGTAACAGTTACCAAGGCTACGGTGACTTCACTCTCATCATAGCTGCCAACTCCAAAACTATTTAATGAATGAGATTTTGGTTTGAGCTGGGGGTCCAGGGGCCGCAGGTCCAGGACAAAGTCCTGGCGGGGGGTCTAGGGGGGGCAGAGCCCCCCAGCCGAAAAAGGATTTAGCACTTTTTAAACCCCTTCAGAGGCCGGAGAATGGACATCATACACACACGATTTTTAAAAAGAAATAATGTTTACTGTTGAAAAATGCACAGAACTACAGAACACAACAACAACAACTAACATGAGT
>JAQNCB010000009.1:4240091-4256398 GCA_030068295.1 Euristhmus nudiceps | reverse complement strand
CAATTTCTTGTGTTGAGTGTGCTACTAGAATTATGTCATCCGCAAATTCCATGTGGGCAAGGTGTTCACCGTCTATACATATTTCTCAATTTTCCCATGGTTGAGTCCTGAAGCGACACTGTAAATAGCCTTGGTGAGATATTGTCTCATTGCATTTAAGTAAAGGAAGGAAAATACACATATAATATTTGCATGTTTTGGATTTAATTAAATTAAAATGTTTCACAATAAATAAATTTTAAAAGTCTGTCTTGCTCTTTTTTCACTTTTGCTCGTTGGTCAACAATGATTTATTTTTGAAGAGCTTAGGCACATTCTATGCTTCTGTCTTCACGAATATCCGTGTATTATGGGATTACGAGTAAGCATGGGATGCAGAAATGCGGTAACTCACTTCCTCTCAGCGAGATAAGTATGTGCCATGCATATCTACAGCCCTATGTGCAGACCAGGATTGGAGTGAATGCTGATTGACAGGTAGAGAAGTTTCATAGCTTCTGTAAGTTTAATCAAATCCACAGTAATATTGTTCAATTCATAGAAATGCAACTGAAGTGGAACCAATTAAAAGTGTACATTTGGAACATGGACACTTGGAAAAATTGCAGACTGCTTCCCTAGTGTGTTAATTAAGTTTCTCCTCTTTCGAGGAAAAAAAAAAAAAAACTTCCATTGGACAGCTATTAATTGTGCTTTTACCTGTCTTTCAAATACGCTTCACAAATATCACAGAGATTGTGGAGGCTAATGCAAGTCTTTTAATAATTATGAAACACAAAAGAACACTGACTAGGGCTGTATGTATGAGTTTATGCATGTATGTAAATCCATGCTAGTGGCGCCCCCTATCATTTCATGGAGACAAGTACTCCATCTATCAATCCTGGAAAAAAAAATAAATTCAAGTTTCTTACAATGGAGACATGTGAAATTGTTTTTGATCAATGAAAAACATTTTTGCTGAAGGATGCATGCTGTCACGTTCGCATTCTATCGCATGCTAGCTGGACACAATGCTTTGTCTTATTACTGTCAATGCCACCAGATGATTATTTACATAAATAAATTAACCGGTATGCAGTTCGAGGAACACGGTTTCGAGGAATCGGTTACAAGGAGTCAGATTGCATTGCTGGAGATGATTTTGGACGGAGTGAACGTTCATCACGGGCACTAGACAAGAGATGATGAGCAGGTACAAAACTATTTTTCTCCGTAACTGTCAGGGGAATCAAAACAAAAACCCAAGGGTTATTTGTGTTCATTTATTGCTATTGAAAACTGTATGTGCTGTTGCAGTTCTTTTGTGTTCTGCGATGTATTGGTGAGGTGAACGTTCATCACGCATGCAGTTGAATAGGTGATGAACGTTACGTGGTGACTGTTGTGTTGTATTTGAAAAAATGGTGCCATACATTGATCTTTAATTGACTAAATAAGGAAGAATACAATGTGTACTCAGTGATTATTGCCCTAAAGAAACCCACAGTCCAATTATTAAAATTATTAAAACCTTTGTTAATTTTTTTGTAGCATTTATCGACATCAGAATGCAGTTTAAATATGCAAAATGAGATTTTCCCACCAAATACTACATGTGCATATAGGTTTCAAATGTTTCACCATAAACTGACCCACATTTATTTCACGTAACCTTCTATCTCCACTTGATCTTCCAGTCATACAACATTCATACTGCTTCATATAATGATACTACCCTATTTACCACAGCAGATTTATTATTTCACATAGCCATCAAAAATGATAAGTTTAACCATGATTTGGAAGATGCTGGAATACCAGGATCACTGTCTAAGTCATTGAAATAGACTGATACATTAAAGCTTGATTAAAATTAACCACATCGACAGAGAAAATCCTTCTGGAGAAATGTTTTATGGTATGATACGAGAAACATTGAGTGGTTTGGCCACAAAAGCAACAACAATGATGCTACTCATAACAGACACTGAATAAAGGGTGCTATACAAGCTTGAATTGTGTACTAGTGCTTATTGTGCATGAATGTGGTTCAGGTATTTATAACCATGGGGCATGATGTGAATATGTAGTGTTCAGTGGCTGATGGGTGCTCTCGTCCTGCACTGTTATAAACACAAGCCATAATCTGATTATTCGAACCCGGCAAACCTTTTGCATTTCTAATTTTCGACATTTGGCTACCCTCAAAAATGTGCAAAATGAAAGCAAAAGACAGCAGGTGAACCAACTGAGAATGACATCTGAAAGTAAGACAGTTGCATTGGTATGTTTTACTTTCACAAGTACAAACCTACACATATGCAACCACTCCCATGCATGTTCATCTTATGAAACCTTTCATCTCAAACTTGATTTTCCCGTCATTCAGCATTCGTACTACTCCATGAGGTCATTCTGCGCTAGTTATTTCCATGGAGTTATTATTACATATATAGTGGAACCTCAAGATACGAAAGCTTCAGTATACGAAAAATTCATTTTACGTAACGATATACAAAGAGGTTTTTCGCTTGAAAAATTATTCAGCATACGAATACGAGAGAAACGGAACACAATTTCCCATCATGTTCAGTACTATCCATGGTCCTGCTCTTCCTCTCCAGTCCAGCTGGTGGCGGTAATACACCACCGAGAAAAAGGAAAAGAAGAGGTTTCCGACGTGTTTTAAGTGTAAATAAGTTTAATGTTTCCTGACATTTATTTTCTACCTTTTTTTGTTATTTTATTTGCCCTCCTCCTTGCTAGTTTCACTTTCAGACATCTCCTCACTCGAAAGGTAAGGTTACACATTCTCCTATTATTATTGTTTTTTTGTTTTTTTTTGCATTATGTTCTATTATCTACTTCATTTACAGGTAGTAACGAAAGGTTCGGTATATTGAATGATTCAAATGCATTTGGCTCTTATTTCATTCTGGTTTTACCCTTATTATAAAATTTAATGTGGGTTTTTTTGTAAAGCTTGGAACGAATTAGGCGATTTACATGTAAAACGTGATTCATTATATGAAAAAATCACAATACGAAAGCCACTCCGGAATGGATTAATTTCGTATCTCGATGTACCACTGTAGTGGTTAAAAATTGGGAAGTGCAACAAGCATCAAAAGTGGCCAATGAAGACAGCCATTATCCTCCCATACCCGAGATTTTGCATTGGCGACAGCTCGGACTGCAGCACGTTTGGCCTGCCGGTACCTGTCTGTTGCCTCAGGCGTCCTCGCCACAACAGGCACCGATCAGCCACAGCTATAGGCTGCTGCCTCAATAATGGATTCAAGAAAGATGGTCCGTTCGGATTTGATTCCGCCTGCCTCCTTCAGGATGTGGTTGTAGCTCTGCCAAAGGTGGGAATTGAAGGCCACTCTGACAGGAGCCCCTAACTACATGCTTGGACCTGCCAGGTCGGGAGGGCAGCCTCCAGGCCATCGGAGCCAGTTCACCACCAGCTGGTGATTGGTTGACAGCTCAGCTCCTCTCTTCACCCAAGAGTTCAGAACATGCAGCTGGAAAACCAGTGATTCCAAAGTCAAACATCAATCTGTGGCCTGGGGTGTCCTGGTGCCATGTGCACTTATGGACACCCTTCTGTTCGAACATGGTGTTCATGATGGACAAACCATGGCGAGCACAGATGTCCAACAACAAATGCAACATTGCAAACAAATTATTTTGAGGAAAATTACAAAACAATAAGGTACTTTTATACATTTATGCAGTTTTTTTATTTATTTAGCTTCTAAACTTCTTTATCCTTTATTAGGGTTGCAGGGAGACAGTCCCAGATGAGTCCAAGCTAAAGTGTGGTACACCCTGATCAGCTCACCAGACCAACAGAGGTCCAGCACCCACACAACCATTCACACTCAAATTCACACCTAAGTGCAATCAAGAATATTCATTTAGCATTAAATGCATGTCTGGGTGCTGTGGAAGTAAACCAGAGCACCCTGAGTAAACCTACACAATAAAAGGGAGAGATACAAACTCCACACAGAAACACCCCTGCCTAGATCCATAAATTCCACATTAAAAAATAGATATCTTGGAATGAGGCAGAGGTGCTAACCGCTACAGCTCAGATGTCAAACAAAAAATCCCGCCCTCCAACTCATTTTATGTGGCCCGCGAAAGCTTTTAAAGTATAGGGATCCCTCACTTTTGGAGGTTAATGGGGGGTCAAGACCCCCGCGAAGACCGAATTTCTGCAAAGTAGGATCGACCCGCCTCCGACTGACGTATACGTACATGTATATGTGTATATAATATCATTAAATACATATTTAACGCTATAAATGCTTATAATAACAATTACACATTCAAAAACAATGCATACGATGTAAATAAAATATAAATAATATAAAATGCATACATGTAATTGTACATAGAAGCAAATAAAGTGGTCCGAATTCTGTTATTTCAGAGCTGAGTCCCATTCGTCTCGACCAATCAGCTCGTGAGATTTCAGAGGCAGGGTCCCAAACCGGAGTCAGTAGTGAGCTTGCTCCCTTCCCCTAAACATTTTTCCTATTTAATCGTGAAAGATTTAAGTGAAAGATGCAAGGTCAGGACCGACTCTGTTTGGGACACTGCCTCTGAAATCTCGCAAACTGATTGGTCGAGACGAATTTCCCAGAATTAGAAGAGGCCGGGATCCGAATCCGAGTCAGTAGCGACCCCTCGCGGCATTTTGCTGAACTTTTTCTATTTATTTATTTATTTATTTATTTTTTATGAATATTTAAAAAAAATCTGCGATGCACTGAAGTCGTATAACTTGAAGCGCAATATAGCAAGGGATCGCTGTATATGATTATCATACATTCTTCACAACCGCTACCATAAAATGCAATTCATCACCCATCCATCAGGTGGAGCCAAACAGCTAGTTATTCATGGTTGCCCTTTTCGAATAGATATTCACTCCTTGTTGACCTTGAAATTTAGAGATGTGACCCTCAATAAAAATGAGTTTGACACCCCGTGCCCCACAGTAATGTCTGTCGTCTTCCTGAAAAACCCAGTTTAACCTGACCAGCGTTCAAAAATATAGCCTGACCTGATCACTCAAGTAATTTTCGGTCTTTTTGATTATTTGAAAAAGCTAATCAAGAACTGTCTGTCTGTAACACTGCATTCGCAATAATTCCGAATCTATTTTCATCCATGAGCATTTCGCTGTGTTTTGGACAGATGGTAGCTCCTCAGACTAAACTGGATTTTTCAGCAGGGTTACCCTTTAACATGCTGAGACCCGTTATCGTATTCACATTTACTAAGGCTACGGCATCAATGACAGCAGCACTTCTGGAAAATGTCATATCTCTTATAGATATGGGTTTTACTGTAAGACATGTGTACGTCCTTTGTGTGAAACTACCTGTCGTGGACGAGGAACACAGATTGTAAATCCATTATCGGTAGAATTATGAGCATACGCTATACACACACACACACACACACACACACACACACACACACACCAAAGCAATAGGAGGGAAACCCACCTTTCGCACACCATTTGGTTTTTATTACTGCCTTTCACTTCAGCACCACATACTTCTCCCCACATGTTCTTTCAGGGACACAGGTTTATTTGCTTCATTATCTCCTCAGTGCTTACGGTGGAGGATGTAATGAAGCGTGTGTTCGCACCAAACTGTAATCTGCTTTAGCAGAAGCTAAACTGCCACTTTAACGATCCTTTAATGATCACAAGCTTGCCGTGATCGAGTCCGGAGGAGACTTCAGTTCTGTTTAACGTGCACAAGACAAAAATCAAGTATAAAATTAGCACAAGTTTAAGGACTGGACAGGAGAAATAAGAGGAAGCTTGATATGAGGACACGATGTTTCCGAACAAGCCGTTCGGATGTTTAGTGGAGTATTTGGGTTTAAAGGCAGACTGTGTATCAACGGCCACACTCGACGAAATTTTTGTCCCAGAGGGAGGAAAATAAATCACAGGTTCAATGTTTGGAATTGTGAAAACAGCTTGGCTCGCCGTTTTGTTGTTGTTTAAAAAGGAAAAGTGCCTCAGGCATCAAGCCAGACCTTGAGAGCCAAATCGATAATTCCCCAAATTACCAATTAACCAGCAACATGTTTCCAAAAAAAAAAAAAAAAAAAAATTATAAATACATAAATAAAAATATTGCATGTAAAAAAAAAAATTAAAAAAAAAAAAAATATATATATATATATATATATATATTGAGAGAATGAGCTAGCGTTTTCATGCTACAGTACATACACAGGGTCCCAGTGTTATTAGTTTCCTGATGCGTGTAAAAGGACAGCTGACCCCAGGCGTGTACGGTAGAGCAGCTACAGATCCAAATCTTTGCCAAGCTGTTTAGGTCTTAAAAATCCTTAACCGTCATATTTGTCCCCCAACAGGTATGAAACGCCTGAAAGCCACTTCTATGTACCAAAACATCTGGAACATCTTGTTTCAAGAGTTAGAAGGCTCGTACCTCCTCCGTAGAGACGACAAGCAGGAGCGGTCTGGACTTTAAGGAGACCGCCACCATAACCTTGGTCTTGTAAATATTCAGCCAACCAGAATTGAATCTGAACCCCTAGGGTGCCACAAGACTGATCGCCCACAGACAGTTTTTTTTTGGGGGTTTTTTTGCACACAAGGAGGAGAGTCCTCAATTTCAGTTTTCCAAAGCTAAAAATCAATAAATTAAAAATTAAAAAAATGCATTTTAGGTTGTTTTACACTGAGTTATGCCACCAAGAACATAAAACACACACACTCTATATATATATATATATATATATACATAAATATGTGCATATATGTTTCGGAGTGATGTCTAGATGCATCTTTGGACTGATGGAGAGTTCATCCTGTTCCAGTTGAAAGTATTAAGTTTTTTTTTTTTAATACATGGACGATAGGAAAACACAGACTAGTGATCTGATATAAAAGTGCTGGAACAGATGAGTGATGCTGAATTTAAAAGGATCCGTGAGCAAATCTGTATTTGGTGAACGCACCTGAAACAGTCCGTCTCCAACACCAGCACAAACATCACAACAACTGGATCTTGTTTCTATCCCCAAACTCCCAAGCGTGGCAGAGATATATTTTTGTGCTGTATATCATTTGCTATAAGTGGTGTTTGTGTCTTAGGAGGGTATCCTGGTGAATTATAGTCAATCCATTTTCATTTGCATGACTGGGATGGATGGGCCACATGGCATCAACAGTGCTAAAGAAACCAAATGTATACGCTTTGCCGCAGTCCTGGCTGATCGAAGTGAAAGTAGGCACAATGGGCTCATAAATAATGGTGTTCCCTACAGTCTGCTCCTTGCAGTTAAATTTCAGGGGGGTCTGGAAATGCTATTCTCCAGGTCGACCCTGGGGTCTCTTTCTGGTCGGACATGCCTGAAACACCAGACCAAGGAGGCGTTCCTAGGCATTCTAACCAAATGCCCGAGCCACCTCAACTGGCTCCTCTCAACGCCGAGGAGCAGCGGTTCTACTCCGAGCTCCTCCCGGATGGCTGAGCTTCTCACCCTATCTCTAAGGGAGAGCCCTGCCACCTGCAAAGATAGCTCATTTCAGCCACTTGTAACCGTGATCCTGTTCTTTCGGTCACTACCAAAAGCTTGTGACAATAGATCAGGGTAGGAACGTACATCAACTGGTAAATTAAGAAACCTGCCTGTCCCAGTACAGTGGTATGCTGGAGTCCCAAAGATTTACCAATGACTTTGTATACTTTCCCAGATTGAGACATCTCTAGAATATTCTTTCATATTTGCACTTGAAGCACACTGAATCGCAGCATGATGATGCATGTTCAGTATGGCCTACCTCACCTTGTCAGACAGGTTTTATGTTAGGGATCTCCTGATTGGAAATGTCTGGCAGCAATCAGACCTGGTTTGGCCATGAAATTGAACTCAGTTTTCCCCAATAATAGGATTAATCACAATTACCTCACCTTTTAACAAGGGGAAAAATTACTTTTTTCACAGAGGTTCATGTAGGTTTGGATAGGATTTTTCTCTTAACAAATAAAATCACAAGAAAACTGCATTTTTTTTGAATATGTGTAATGTTTAAATTTGTTTGATGATCTGAAAAAGTAAAGTGTGACAAAGGTGGAAAAAAGTAAGAAGTCAGTAATTGGCAAAAACTTTTGCGGAGCACTGTACATTCTTATTGTCTTTTGTATAATATCTAAGCTCTCCTAGAAATAGGGTTAGTGTATTTTAATTGATAATAAAGATGATGTGGAGGGTTTATGGCACAGCTGATGTTTTCTTATTTGACATAATCACCTTTGTAAGCTGAATTATTTATAAAGTAAATTAGTAAAGTGAAGAAACAGGTATTATTCTTCTTGTTTGAAAGGTGTGATGGATTCTGTTACAGAGTTTAAAGTTTAATGTTGGAACATGAAATATTTAAACATACTACCTACAGCCTTATGTGTGTTTATGTAGTGCATTACTAAATAATCACTGAACAAAACAATTCATGACTCTCTGAATGATAATAGAAATTAAGTAAATAAATAGACTATTTTACTAATTACTTTGAGCTAGAATTTGATGTTTTATAACTGCGAAGAGTCTTTTGTCCAGCCTAGAATGGATATGTTGTTCTATTATTAGCTGTAAAAAGTATAAACATATTTACAATTACCTGTTGCTTTCACAAAATAATCTGCATACTTGTAGGATTAATGTAAGGCAAAATTATTAAAATTGGTAAATATGTTGGCAAGATATGGGACTTTATACATGAATGTCTACATGTACGGCAAGACTTTGGCAATGACCGTATTATATATACTGATGCACTTCTACTGAATCCAGAATAGACACAAATTTTTTTGGGTTATTTAAATTAATATTAAAGGCAATTTAAGTTAATAAATGAGTGCTTTAGCTAAAGAAACAACCAGGTATACAGTATTTCAAATGTATTCAATTTATGCCCAGATTTTTGTATAATGTTTATATCATTGGTATAAATATGTGTTTCCTTTTCCTCTGCCAATTAGACAATGTTAGTTTATATAACTGTATCTCGGAGGACTCAGTTCATTTAATGCTACACACTCATTGGGTTTAATCTATGTTTCTGTGAAACACATTACATTAAACTCATGATCAGTAATGAGTTCATTAAGAATAAGCACTTTAAATATAAGCAATCTAACATTTACCAAATCTCTCTTTAAGCTTAGTAGGACCAATCTTTTGCAAAACGTGCTGTCTGTAGATTTCGTTTATAATTCATGATTTAAATTTATGTTAATAAAATAATAAAAATAAAATTTCTACAGTTTTTTTTTCACTTCATGGAACATACAGAGTCTTGAAAACATTGAACTTGGCCGTAAGTGACGACTCTGTGCAGCAAGCAAACGCTTAGATTAGCCTGCTAGTCTGCTCCCTGGCTTCATCAATCTGGGCGCTGTAGCTCACATTTGAGTGATTCACAGCCGAGTGCGAAGCAGACGGGATGAGAATCAGCACCTCCAAGTCCAATGCCGTGGTTCTCAGCCAGAAAAGGGAGTAATGCACCCTCCAGGTCTGGAATGAGGTCCTGCCCCAAGTGGAGGTACCCGTCACTGGGGCTGAGGTCGCAAAGGTAGTCAAAAAGGTACTCGGTGGTCGGGGTCCGGGGTGGATGAGCTCAGCCCTGAATATCTCAGCGCTCAGGATGTTGTAGGACTGTCTTTGTTGATATGTGTCTACAACAACGTGTGGTCATCAGGGGCTATAATCTCTGGAAACCTCTGGATTGGCAAACTGGGGTGGTAGACCACCTTTTTAAAAATGGCGGACCGGAGGGTATTGTTCGAATTATTGTGGAATCACACTCCTCAGCCTACCCGGAAAAGTTTATGCAGGAGTATTTGACAGGAGGATCCGACTGATGGTTGAAGCTTTGATTCAGGAGGAACAATGTGCCGTTTGTCCTGGCCGTGGCACTCTCGACCAGCAAACAACTTATCCTTCTAGGTGTCACGACACTGCGCGGCATCGCCACTTGGGAGCGCTGCCACGGATTGTGGCAGTACTCTTCTTCATGGGTTCCTGTAGGCTAGCATGTCTCACTGATCACCTTCCGCACCCGTGGTCCATTAGACCGCTCTATTTAAGTTTCCGCTAACCGCTTCCTGGGGCCGGATCATTGTGGATGTTCATGTTATTGTTTCTGTTCATGTTCCTGTTCCTATAGCTGTGACGGTTTCCTGTTACTGTATGTACTTGTTTCTGATCCAGTTTGCTTATGTTTTTAGCTCCTGCCGATGAGTTCGTTCTGTTCCAAAATAGAAGTTTCTGTTCCGTTCGTGTTTTGTGTTTTTGTTTCGGCATGCACTTCCTGCCCATGTACCCGGAAGTATTATAAATAAAGAGATCAGCTTTTTTTCACTTTATGCTGTCTCTCGCTTGGTCTGCGTGGTGATACTCCGCTAACCCCGTGACAATAGGGTTGTGGGGAGGTTGGTGGCTGGAGCCTATGTTAGCCAAAAGTGGGCAAAGCCAAAGTACACCTTAAAGAGCTTGGCTATCACAGGGCAAAACAGACACACACACACACACACACACACACACACACACACATACACACCAAGAAGCAATTTAGAGCATCTGATTAGCTGAATGTGTATGCCTTCAGAATCAGGATTAAAGTCTTTGGACTGTGGGAGGAAACTAGAGTAGCCAGAGAAAACCTATGCAAGCACAGGGAGGATATACAAACTATATACAGAATCGCCCAAGCCCGGGAATCGAACCCAGCTAAGCAGAACAACACTGTCCTATTAAATGCTTATCTTTCCCAAAATATGAATCTACAAATATTTATGGTTATGTTAGATAGATAACCTATAGTACATACTTTCTCAAACATCATAAAGCCTCGATGGCCTGGCGAGCTGTCCAGGGTGTACTGTGCCCTCGCCCAGAGTTGGCTGAGATGGGCACCAGCCTCCTTGCGACCCTAATTAGGATTAAGCGGATGAATGAATGAATCTAGAGCTTCATGTTTCCTCCTGAAATAAAAATAATAATAACTCATCCCTGATGTGGGCTCATAAAAAGGCTACTTTCCAGCAGATTTTATTATCACTTCGTAAGAAGCTAATTATAAATAAGAACTTGAGAGGAGCTTTAATGTTTCTTCGATCACATGTGGAAGCTGTTTCACTGCTGGTGAGAATTCTGGGCTCCTGTCTTACAGAACTTAAAGCCCTCCTGTCCTCATTAGTTGTCCACCAAGGATATGATACAGACCTTATCCACCTCCCAGGGATTTCCTGTTCTTCATCATTAAGCAAAAAAGATGGAACAAAAATACTTGGAAAGAATAGTTGAGCACGTAAAAGAAAAGAAAAAATACAGCACATTAACTGCATGTGTGCATGCACGGTGTGGTGCATGGTCAAGCAATATAATATGTCCGTGAAGATTCTTAGTCATCCAGGTCATAGTACCCAAGGCATGCGGTTTCCTTCTGTCACCTGGACTGGAATTTTGATTGAAGGCGTTTCGTTAACTATCCAGGAAGCTTCTTCAGTTCTAAAAAGAAAAAAAAACTCATGCAGGCAACCAGAATTTATACTCTGTGGTTCAGGACTCACCCTTCCTAAGAGGTGTTAGTTTAACCTATCCCAGGGTCGTTACAGAGTCGTTTGGGTCTCTGTCTCTGAACAAAGCAGGGGTGTGAGGGCGAGGTTGGCGGTCTCACTCTGTGGATGGGAACAGAGATGGGGATGTGAGTGGCCCAGGAATTGAGCTGCAGTTTGGCTGGGTAAAGATTCCAGGACCGAGCGGTAAATGGGTGAAAGATTGTGTCTTAGGCCTCCCCCCTCTATTCAGAGAGGGTCGTTCCCTGTCCACGTTCTTCCCTGGCCAAGATCTGGACATCTGTGTCCTCAAAAGCAAGCAATCAGTGAAACATCATGTTCAAGTGTGGAAACAGTTTGTTTGCCCTTCTCCTACATTGGGCATACATTTCCCAGGATAATGCATGGGTCATAAGCAAGCCATTGAGATTTTTGCATGGTCTGATAAGCTTCTGTGTGACATAAAATATAGCTGACACTGAAGAAGGGAGTGAGTGGTCCCTTCAGAGAAGTGAAAAAAAGCTGATCTCTTTATTCATAATACTTCCGGGTACATGGGCAGGAAGTGCAGGCCGAAACAAAAACACAAAACACGAACGGAACAGACCATGGGTGATGCAGAGGAGGGTGGCTAGTCAGGTGCAGTGTGCTGGCTAATTACCTGGGTTACAGTGCATGTGCATGCTCATCTCCTGAGCATGGTCAGTGGTGTGAGAACCCAGATCTCAGATCGCCCAAATCTGTAACGCTATAGTAAACAAATAGACAAGATTCATGTACTGTTTACAATTTTTAGAAGTTGTAGGAAGCAAATATAAACTGAACTTGAAGTTCAATGTTGACATAGGCATTCGAAGCTGAGTGGTTTAGCAAAACACTTATCTTAAGAAGAAGTCGGATCCGGTAGTCGGCAACAACTAGCATTACACAAAATAACAGGTTTAGCAAAAACAGAGCAATCTAGCTGTGTTCCTTCACAGAGAGTAACTGAAAACAAAGACCTCAATGAGCAAACGTGAATACACAAACCACAATAGGATGAGTTGAATTCAGTAATGAGGGGAAGTGAAAGGAATGTGGAGTGGGAGAATAAGTGTACATGGCTATTTCAGTCCATGGAAGCCTTATTTGAAGGTTATATGGTTGGGAGCTGGTCGTGAGAGTGTACTTTTGAAGTATGCAACTACCTTAAGAATAATACATAACAGACTGTGATGTTATACATATATAATGCAGACAGGCAGTTGGGAGTTGATTGCAGGTCATGTTGTACACTGCGCAGGTTGAGTACTCCTACACCCAAGCTGTATTATTTATTTATAAAAGACAGAATGGTTGGTATACACACAAAGTTATGAAAAACAATGTTATGAAATTGACAAACTTGGGTTGTCAAATGAGTAAATCTTATATGATGTCCAAGTTTGTTAAGGTTGTCATTTCCTATCAGATGACCACTACCCAGGTTGTATTCGTAAAATATTTTTATTTGTTTAATGTATATATAGTTTAAGAAAACTGTATTTTCAAAGCATCTAACTGTCATGACGCTGCATGGCCCCGCCACTAGGGGTGCCATCTTGGCGGTCCTCGTCTTCGTGGCTTCGTTGCACGCTGAGCGGTGTGCCCCGCCCCCCCACCTGTGTTGTGTTAAGCAGGCTATATAACTGTGGCTAACTAGCGTGTCGGAGTTGGGACCTTGTATGTTATCGTGTGTACAGTTTATGTGTTTGTGTTAATCTGTCACGGATAAAATACCGTTTTTGCGTTGAGTTCGGTATTCCTGTCAGCCTGCTAAATGTCGGTAGAGTTGCATCTAACTCTTCATGATTGCCCTGTCTTGTTGTGCCCCGGAGACTGTGTGCAGTGTTTTTTGTTCTTCTGGACTTCAGTCAGTGTTTTTTTTTTTGGAATACCCTGAATAAAGGTCTGTTTTGTTTTCACCCATCTGGTTGGCCGTCTGGTTGGTCTCGCGAATGGGTCCTAACAAACCCAGCCAGGTGGATCTTACCACCAGTGTTGGTAAGATAACATGAATGAGACAGTCGGTAACACTGGAATGTTTATTCGCCTGAATTACAGCCAAAGGTTTCGAAAATTAATTGGACGAAGTGATTGATCCTCTATTAGAGTCAAAAGAAAATATTAGGTACAACATTCACACTAGTTTGGCTCATCTTGTAAACACTGCTGCAATATGGCGCATACCACTCTCAAATATTTTGCAAAAGCACAGCACGTGATAAGGAACAGCAAACCCAGGACCTGCATTCGTGGCGTCAGCTGCAGCAGGAGCAAAATATGTTCACACTGCATGGTTCTGACAACTTAGAGGGGCTTTAAAGTGGCAACTTAAATTTCATTACAATGTGCCGATAAACCCTATAGGGTCGCCCCATGCGCTGAAGTTACAACACTATGCTTTCACTGTGTGTATTACTTCTCTTATACCATATCAGGTTGTCTAATTCCACTGACTCGATCAACCAGCAATGCACATGAACTACAGCAACAAATAAGGAATAATCAGGTTCCCAGTACTTGTTGCAAAGTGTCGCATGATCCAACTTAGTTTTATTTAGGGCAAATTATCTTGTACCAGCCTCCAATTACAAAAACATGCATGCAGACACACACACACACACACACACACACACACACACACACACACACACACAGACACACACACACACACACACACACTCCCAAAAATACGGTGCACAAGGACTGTGCACTTACAGACTCTGAAAGCCTTGTGCAAGAGGTTCTATGTGTGCTGACTTTCTGTTTCTTCATAAATGGCAAACAAAGATCTTTATTTAGTTATTTTTTTTTAATACAGTGGAATCTTGAGATACGAAAGCTTCAGTACACGAAAAATTCATTTTACGAAATGATATGCAAAGGTTTTTTCACTTCATTTTCCGAAAAAAAAATATTCAGCATACGAAAGAAACGGAACACAATTTCCCATCATGCATTGGTCAAGATTCACACTCCAGTCCAGGTGGTGGCAGTAATACACTTTAAGTCGGTTTGTCAACCGCCAAAAAGAGGAAAAGAAGAAGAATCTGATGGAAATCAGAAGCTTGAATTTAATGTTTCCTACCATTTATTTTCTGCCATTTTTATTATTTTCTTTGCCCTCCTCCTCCTGGCCACTTTTGCTTTTGGACATAGCCTCACTTGAAACGTAAGGTTTTCCTATTTATTATTTATTTATTTTTTTAATTTAAGTGTAAATAAGTTTAACGTGTCCTGACATTTATTTTCTGCCGTTTTTGTTATTTTCTTTGCCCTCCTCCTTGCTACTTTCGCTTTCATACATTGCCTCACTTGAAAGGTAAGGTCCCCATTCTCCTATTATTATTGTTACTTTTTTTGCATTATGTTCTATTATCTACTTCATGTACAGGTAGTAACGGTTAGGTTCGGTATATTGAATGATTCAAATGTATTTGGCTCTTATTTCATTCTGGATTTACCCTTATTATAAAATTTAATGTGGTGTTTTTTTAGAGCTTGGGATGAATTAGGTGCTGTACATGTAAAACGCGATTCACTATATGAAAAATTTGTGATACGAAAGCCACTCTGGAACAGCTTAATTTCATATCTCAAGGTACCACTGTACTGTAATAATTCCGCAATGAAAATTATTTCCTCTGTATTTAACCCATCCGAAGTAAGTACGCACTTGTTAACAGTGAGCACACACTCACCCAGGGCAATGGGCTGCCAGACATTGCAGCACCTGGAGAGCAATTCAGGGTTAAGGTGCCTTGCTTTAGGGCACTTCAACCATGAATATGAAAGAAGGGGAGGTGCTGCTCCACACATTTTTCCTGCTGTTTCAGGAATTAAATCAGCAACCTTTCAACCTAAAGCCACTTCTCTAACCATTAGGCCACTTTTCTAACCATTGCCTACAAAGTATGAATCGACAAGGATGTGACTCAAGCCCACACATGCAGAGCACAATGGATTAGCAGTCTATTGCATTAACCATGTGGGCACTTCATCTGGATAGTTGCTTAAATCCCCTTGCAGAGATTAGGGATTAGGTCTTATGGTTTGGCTTTCCAAGCACTTTATTATTGTCAAGATGCTGCCTTATCCTAATGGTTTTTATCTCTTGCCAGGCAAAGGGCAATGTAATGTGTATGTCTCTCTCTCTCTCTCTCTCTCTCTCTCTCTCTCTCTGTCTCTCTCACTCTCTCTCTCTCTCTCTCGTCTATAATTTTCATCATAAAATCAACATATTTTTCCCTTAAAATGATACATTTTCCATGTTTAAACTTATGACCTATCATAAATGTTCTATTCTGAATAAAATATTAAAATTTGGCACTTCCACATCATTGCATTCAGTTTTTATTCGCAATTTGTGTCCCAACTTTTTTGGAATCTGATTTGTACTTTTTTTTATATATGTATGTGTCTATATACATACATATACTGTATACAGACGCTCCCCAGCTCCCCGAGTTACATTCCGAACGGCCGTTCTTTCGGTGAATTTGTTCGTAAGTTGCTTGTATAAGGAGTGCTTCTCAATTATTTCGCACCCCCCCCCGCAGGCGTGACTATAAATAGTACTTTTTCTATAAAATTATTATTAGTGCACCTCTGCATAACAGTGTATCCTTATTAACATTAAAAACAAAAAATAAATAAATATAGCATATTTTACAA
>JAQNCB010000009.1:3923319-3934974 GCA_030068295.1 Euristhmus nudiceps | reverse complement strand
AAAAAATAAAAAAAAAAGAAAGAAAACTTTTTAAAAGCCGGGAGGAATACCCCCCCCCCCCCCCACACACACACACACACACACAGTTCTGACTATTCAGGGGTAGCATATACAGGCTGACAGAGCACACGAAAATATACGGAAATAACCAGTAGGATCCCACACCGGCGTGTTCAGGAGCCCAGCTTATAAGCAGCGCTAAGATCCAATACATCTGGAGGAGGGAGGGCGCACGCCACTCCGAGTGCGCAGAAAACCACGAGGAAGTACAGGGGCCCCATGACAGCGCCCCTAGCGGCGGGATTGTGCCACACCATGACAGTTTATCCTAGTCTAATGTTGGCTGTGTTGGCTGTGTTCCTTCTACAAACTTTACAATATTCAGATTTTCCCTTTTGAAGGACTATTGACTTCCATGAGAACTGGATGAACATGGAGGGAACTGCAAGCAGTCACTTGGAATTTCAGGGGAATCTGCAAGCTATTCATGGTGGTGGTGGAGGTGGTGGTGGGGGTTTCTGAATAATTGGTCTGAAATAAATGGTCTTGGTTATTGTCTCCTTTTTCCTCTCCCCTGCACAGCTGCTATATTTTCTAGCCAATAAGGAGCTGGCAGAATTACTCGGGAGAACCTGCTGGCGACTTAGCCTATCGTCACACCAAGCCAAGCCCTTTTTTTTTGTCTTCAGCCAGGAACTGTACCTAATGTTGCCTCTGGCTACAACCACAGTCATGTACACCACAATCTCATTTTTAGACCGTGTTTTTTGTACCATATCTACCCCAGGATTAGAAAGAGAACAGATATGTAGCCTAAGTGCTGTATGGGTTTATTGGTTTGGATATGCAAGCCCAAAGAGATTAAAAGGGATTATGTCGTAATTAAATACTGTTTTATTATACATGAATGCAGTCAATGGCGAGTTCACAGAGGCCGTTGTTCTATTATTGAATTTCTAACCACAGCAAGACACAAATTTTGGTTTACTTGGAAAGGCTTGTTACGATTCTATCAGAATGCAGACTGGTTACACATTTTACATGTAGTTTTCAGTCAATATTTGCAAAACACCAATTTTCGTTCTGAGACGTGAAAAAACATTACTCATTCTCACTCATTTACTGAACCACTCAATCCTATTAAGGTTGCAGGTGGACCAAAGCCTATCTCAGCTGACATTGAGCAATGGAGGGGTAGACACTGGACAGCTCACTGGGCCATTGTAGGGCCAATGCACTCAACCATTCACACTCACACTGAGGGATTGATTTGTAACCCGCTAATTCACCAATTGTGCATATACAGACATCCTTCACTATATCGCGCTTCAGGTTCTGCGGCTTCAGTGCATCACGGATTTTTTTTTCAATAATTCATCGAAAAATAAAAATAAGCAAAAATATATGTAAAAAAGTTCAGGAAACTGCCACGAGTTGTCGCTACTGACTCGGATTCGGATCCCAGCCTCTTCTTCTTCTGCTGGGAAATTCGTCTCGACCAATCAGCTTGCGAGATTTCAGAGGCCGCGTCCCAAACCGGAGTCGGTAGTGACCTAGCGGCTTTTCCCTTAACTCTTTCACTATTAAATAGGGGAAAAGTTAAGGGAAAGGCAGCAAGCTCACTACCGACTCCGGTTTGTGACTCGGCTCTGAAATAACAGCATTCGAGACAGAAAAGGCTGAAGTCAAGGCATTTCTTACACTTTGTTTACATCTATGTACAATTACACGTATTTATTTTATAACATTTATATTTTATTTACATCTCATGCATTGTTTTTCAATGTTTGTTATTATAAGCATTTATAGTGTTGAATATGTATTTATTGATATTATATGCACATATACATGTACGTATAGATCAGTCGGGGGGTCGATCCTACTTCGCGGAAAATGGGTCTTCGACCCCCATTAACCGCAAAAAGTGAGCAGAAGTGTGGGAAGAAATCTATGCAAGCATAGGAAAAAAAATACAAACTCTATACAGAAACGCCTAAGCTGAGGACTCAAACCAAGGACTTTCTTTTATTCAGGCAACACTACTATGAAAAATAGGATTAAACACACACACACACACACACACACACACACACACACTCAAAAAATACATTTTAAAAAAATAAATAAAAAAATAGAAATGTTACATTATGTGGTAAATATCCAGGATTGACTTTCTCTTTAAAAATAAAAATGTAATGTTTTATTCTGACAGAGAAATATATTAACATGAAATTAACATTAGTAAACAATATTTGCTAAATTATGCCCATTACTACTCATTATTTGTTTAAAAATCATGTCACTGAATCTAAATCAAAGCTATTAATGTACAATTAGCAGAAAGGGCGGGGTTTCCGGCGTGTTTCATGCATATTTATTGAGGTACGAGGGGGAATTATGGGTGAAAATAAACAAGATAAAGTAAAGCTGATGATATGAAAGACATCAAAATATTTCTATTATATTTTTATCTGCCATTCGAAGTCAATAGGCATTAAAATAATACAAAATAAAAAATTAAGAGTAATTCATTCAATTGTTTACTGAACCAATTAACCCTAATTAGGGTCGCAGGGAGGCTGAAGCCCATCTCAACCGACTCTGAGAGAGGGCAAAGTAGACCCTGAAAAGCTCGCCAGGCCATTACAGGGCAAATAAGAGTTAAAAAAATATCAAATAATGAACATGCAACCAATGCAAATTCCACAAACAAAGGTCCTGAAACCAGGAATCAGACCCATGATCCTCTTGCTCTTGTTAACCACGATGCCACCCTGAGTCGACTGAGATTGGCTTTATGTGAACATCGGAGAATTAAAAGTTTTGGCAAATGAGTTCATGAATGAATTCTAATCTATAAAAAGGATTATGAGAAATATTCATTTAGTTGTTCATATAGTGCAGTAAAATTATCAACAACAACAATAATAATAATAATAATAATAATAATAATAATAATAATACAAACAGCTCTACGTCTTTAAATTTGTTTTCTTTCATTCCCAAGCAGGCAGATGTGGGAAATGTTTGATCATTTTATCTCTGTGTCTGAGTTCAGATTTGTCTGACCACATCTAAGGCATGAAAGGAGAACAATTCAAATCCACGTGGGCAGTGGCTTTGCATTTTTTAAATGGAAGGTTCACAGTTCTCTAGTCTTTGCAAAGGGATCCAGTATTGCTTTTCAGCTTGCAGTTTTTCAGATTCCAACAAACCAACAAAGCAGCACATTAAAACTAGCCAGGCCATCACAGGAATATATATGTCTATGTGTATATAAATATATATATATATATATGCAATGGTACCTCGACCTCGAGTTATGAAATTAATCCATTCTGGTGTGGCTTTCGTATCATGATTTCTTTTCATATATTGAATCGCGTTTTACATGTAAATCGCCTAATTCGTTCCAAGCTCTACAAAAACATGACGTTAAATTTGATAATAAGGGTAAAACCAGAATGAAATAAGAGCCAAATACATTTGAATCATTCAATATACCGAACCTAATCATTAACACCTGTAAATGAAGTAGATAATAGAACATAATGCAAATAAAAGGACAATGTGGAACCTTACCTTTCGAGTGAGGCGATGTCCGAAAGTGGCGAGGAGGAGGGCAAAGAAAAATAATAAAAACGGCAGAAAATAAATGGCAGGAAACATTAAAGTTAAGTTTCTAATTTCCATAAGATTCTTATTTTTCTTTTCCTTTTTTTGGTGGTTGACAAACCGACTTAAGGTGTATTACCGCCCCCACCCTGACTGGAGTGTGGATCTTAACTCACTTCCCCTTGACTGATGCTTGATGAGAAAGATTCGACCAATAGGAGAGCAGGATCATGGTACTGAGCATGATGGGAAATTG
Source organism: Euristhmus nudiceps (assembly GCA_030068295.1). NCBI lineage: Eukaryota > Metazoa > Chordata > Actinopteri > Siluriformes > Plotosidae > Euristhmus > Euristhmus nudiceps. Next base: position 3,931,103 of record JAQNCB010000009.1, on the reverse strand, counting down.
TGTTCCGTTTCTTTTGTATGCTGAATACCTTTTCGTTAAATGAAGCAAAAAAAAACTTTTTAGATATTGTTTCGTAAAAATTAATTTTTCGTGCACTGAAGCTTCCGTATCTCGAGGTTCCACTGTATATACACACACACTATATATATATATATATATACTATATTGTTTTTCCTGTATATTTTATATATTAGGTTGGGAGAAGCCTTCTTCGGCAGCTGGAGTTCTTTGAAACAGCTCTGGGTCTTTGTGAGGGTTTCACCTTTAGAGATGAACCCTTGTGAGGGTTGCTCCTTTAGAGATGAACCCAATGATGAACTGTCAGTAGAAATTAGCAAAGCGCAGAAAATGTTGAATCTCTTTTGACTTTGGTGGGAGTGGACCATAATGATTTTGCAGACACTTTCCTTTTATCCAGTTCCTCTCCATCAGAACTGACTATGTAACGTAACACAACAAGGACACTTGGTTTGAAATGAACATTTTTTTTGCTTTTACAACAAGTTGATTCCTAAGCAGATGAGTGACAACACTCTTAGCTCACAAAAAGTAGTTTTCAAGGTCAGGGAAGTAAATTAAAACATAGACAATGCTGTATCCTGCAAAATATCTGCTCAAGTGCTGCTTTTCCACTTGTCATCTTGGCAAATCAGCACCAGGTTGCATGTGCTACATATGTCAGGCTACACGTTGGTAAAAAAGCCTTTGGGAGAGGGGAACTCTGAGTGGAGGGTGGAATTGGAAAATTTAGTTAACTTTATTATTTTTTTTTATTTACATTGCTTACTGTTCTGCTCTAACAAGAGTTTCATGGAGCTGGCAGGGTATCCAAATGCAGACCAGGCTGTAGACGGCGTAGAGTGTAAACAAATGGGGTGATCTTTATTTCTAATGGAACAAATCACTACACAAGAATGGAACAGAACAGAAATAAAACTTGGAACAGAACTGACTCTATCGGCAGGAAGCTAAACAGATAAACATACCAGATCCGGAACGGGAACATGAGCATGAACAGGAAGCAATGATCCGGCCCCAGGAAACGGGTTAGCGGAAATTAAATACACCGGTCTAATGGAGCACAGGTGGGCAGGGCAATCGGAGAGGCACGCCTGTGCCCAGCGCCCCCAACTGGCAACGTTGAGCAGTGTCGTGACAATGCTTCCAGCAGCAAGGGAGTAAGGTACGAGACGCAGGCTTGATGGGATAGTTTCAAGGACCAGGATGTTGGAGATCACTGGCTTTCACCTTGATGAACACCTGAGTCAATATAACCCATAAATACTGACAGGTACCATATTTTTGGGACTCATTACCGAGTTGGATGCCAACGTCTACTTCAGGATTAGCAGACAATTTTGGAAACACTCATTTTAAGAGATCACTGTCTTGCCAGAAAATCATATATTAGTGCAGTTGTTTTAATGGGGACCCCTCTAATAATGGGTTGGTTCTTTGTGAGTGTGACCAAGAAAGAGGTAGTTCCTTGATGCAAGGATTTTGGCAAGTTTCTGTGGTGTGAGAGGCTTGTTGTGAGAGTGTACTGTGATTTTGCGCCTCCAATGAGATCTTCATTAATAGTGTGATTTTTAAAGGATGTTGTGCTTCAGAGTGTGTGAAGTTCCTGGTGGCTACAGAGTCCATCAGAGCTCAGATAACAAGAGCAGAATCAGAAGGGCTTAGCTGCAAACTAAGGATAAATGAATTGATTCTACTGATGGTGAAATCATGGTGCCACAACCTTTTGTGAATCACTGAGAAATTGCATGCTTCCATTCCCCACAGTAATAAAACAGTCTCTCCTTTTGCCTTTGTTCATGGTCTGAAAGAAACCTCCATGGGTTCTTGCGTTGCTGTGTTGCTCGGTGAGCTTGAAAGCACTGTGTGTCTAAGTCCGACCCTGTTGCTTGCTTGAATATTGACGTCGGTAACATAGTCGAAGGACGTCTGATCATCACAATAAGCCAGCACATGAATGCATCAGGACTGAGAGCTTGACAAAATACAGTTTTTAAAGCAAGTTACTTCCAACTGTTCATGTAGAGCAGGGATCTCCAATCTTATCCACAAAGGACCGGTGTGAGTGTGGGTGTTTACTTCAACCAAGCAGTAGCCCACATTCTATTTGCTTCAAACACTGATCTAAAAAAAGAAAAGAAAATAAAAGACTAGATTGTCCATCAGCATTCCAATGTTGACGCTGGGAGGCGGCCATCTTGGTGAGAGTTCAGAGTCATAGACTGTTGAAAGTTACACTCAAATAGAATGAAAAGATATGAAACTAGAAAGACTTCAAAAAATCCAAGATGTATAATTTTAGTGACACATTTCAGTAGAGTGTATATATTTTTTCAATTTATTTCAAATATGTGAAATTATTGGTAAAGTTATATGAATTGAAGGTATTCTGCATGTAAACAGGAACGTTTTTGAGGGTTTTCAAGCTGTTTTGGCTTTCAACTGCTATATTTTGAGATCTTAAAGCATCTTAAACATCTTGAGGTCTCACCAAGATGGCCACCACGCAGCTTCAAAACTGAACCACGAACAACCAATCTAGTCTTCTTTTTTATTGGAGATCAGTGATTGAAAGAGCTGGAAGGTGTGGCTACTGTTTGGTTGACATGAAAACCTGCACCCACACCGACCCTTTGCGGATAAGATTGGAGACCCCTGATGTAGAGAATTCAATGAGATACTCCACAATGTTTCTTCACCACTGTACTCTGACTGATGGACCCTTCTTCCTTCTGGGCTATGATCAGAAACCCAGCGAAATAGATCCAAACAACGTTCAATGCCTTGCTCCCATAACGTGTTGGCACACTTCAGTGCTTTACCATTCAGAAGGAGGGTTGCTGTGGTTAAAGAGCGGAAAATTAGAGGTTCAATCCCCAGTATCACCAAGTTGCACCTGGTGGGTTCTTCAGCAGGTCTTCAGCCTTAAATACTCAGTTGTGTAAAAATGATAAATGTAACTGGACTATGTTTTGCTCGCCATCACTTGGTTAAGAACATATAACATATTTACATCTAAACTGGTCATGTAAAACTGCATTGACAAGTTTGTACAGGACTGGGGTGTCAGGTGAAGGAATAAGGAAGTAAAAGACAGTTTGATCAGGGCATGTTCGGAGTGCCAACAATACAGCACTCATCAGTTGATTTGGAAGTGTATTGAATATTCTCATCCTCATCGCTTCTCCTAGGAGACTCCCTTGAGCAAAGATGATGACATGCCTACTCTCCTCTCCTTTTACATTCATGAATAATAGCAAACCATTCTGTCAGAGAAATAGGCTGCAGAAAAATCGAAAACATATGGCACGTATTATTGACACCAACAGGCAAGGTTTAGGAAAGACGAGGAACTGCAGTCATCAGCAGCCATGTTTAAAGAGCAGCTGTCACAACCCTACTGAGCAAAAAAGAATGCAATGATTTGTATGTTTGACAAAGTTTTTAGTCTCACCATTATTTGCACAACATGTATGCGAGTATACTGTTTTTACTGTTTTCATTCCTGCCAGAATGACAGTATGACATCTTTCATCCAAAGAGTAGACCATTTATGCATGATGTCGCGGAGAGAATGCTTTTTCCTTAACAGTAGGTAAAGCTTGTGTTTCTCTGAGTATTTTGATTGTAGTTGTGATGCATTTTTGAGGAAATTGAACAGAAAATGGCAAAGAAACTATAGATTGTTTTTGTTGATTGTTGTGAACCATTTCTTTCCAGAATATAGCAGGACAAATTACCAAAGATATGACACAGAATCTGGTGCTGATGGTGGTGACATAGACACTCAGCAGGCTCAGGACATGCCGCCAGATTACAAAATATTGACTCGTAGATATAGTGGACAAGTTTGGTGACATTTTCAACATAGAAGCTTTATTGTAAATTATTGCACTTGATTTGAAAATATGAGGAACTTAGTATCCCATGCATTTGTTCATGCAGTTTAGGCACATTGGATGACAGAACCTTTTTTCAGTCCCTCACACATACACACACAAAAATGCAGCCTAAAGGGGCACATGCCAGTGTCATCATTGTGCCGGTCCCAAGCCCAGAAAAATGCAGAGTGTTGCGTCAGGAAGGGCATCCGGCAGAAAAACTGTGCCAAAGTAAAAATGTGAATTAACTGTATGACTTTCATACCGGATCAGTCGAGGCCCGGGTTAACACCGACCACATTCAGTGCTGATAAACCACGGGGTGCTGGTGGAAATTGGGCTACTGTGGGTCGAACAAAGAGAGGAGGAAAACGGGCCCGCAGGCAGTGAGAGTAGAGGAAAGGCAACAGTCTGATACTGAAAGTAGGGACTTTGAATGTTGGTACTATGAAAAGAAAAGCTAGTGAGTTGGTTGATATGATGCAAACGAGGAAGGTGGACATACTGTGTGTTCAGGAGACCAGGAGGAAAGTTAGCAAGGCTAGAAGCCTGGGAGCAGAGTTCAAGCTGTTTTATCATGGTGTAGATGATAAGAAAAATGGAGTAGGAGTTATCTTGAAGGAGGAGTTTGTTAGGAATGTTCTGGAGGTGAAAAGATTGTCAGATAGAGTGATGTGTTTGAAGTTAGAAATTCAAGGTGTGATCTTCAATGTTGTTAGTGGTTATACCCCTGAGGTAGTGTGAGAATTAGAAGAGGAGAAATTCTGGAGTGAGCTGGATGAAGTGACACAGAGTATCCCCAGAAGTGAGAGGCTGGTGATTGGTGCCGACTTCAATGGACATCTTGCTGCAGGCAACAGAGGTGATGAAGAAGTGATGGGCAGGTTTGGTAACCAGGATAGGAACGCAGAAGGAGAGATTGTGGTAGACTTTCCAAAAAGAATGGAAGTGGCTGTTGTGAATACTTTCTTCCAGAAGAGGCAGGAACATAGGGTGACTTATAAAAGTGGAGGTCGGTGCACATAGGTGGACTACATCTTGTGTAGACGATGTAATCTGAAGGAGATCAGTGATTCCAAAGCAGTTGTAGGTGAGAGTGTAGCCAGATAGCATAGAATGGTGGTGTGCAGCATGGCTCTGGTGGTGGGGAAAATGAAGAGGACAAAGGCAGAACAGAGGACGAAAGTGGTGTAAGCTGAAAAGAAAAGAGTGTTGTGTGGTTTTCAGGGAGGAGTTGAGACGGGCTATGGGTGGTCAAGAGATGCTTCCAGATGACTGGACAACTACAGCTAATGTGAACAAGGAGACAGGTAGGGAAGTACTCAGCGTGTCTTCTGGAAGGAAAGTAGATAAGGAGACTTGGTGTTGGAATGAGGAGGTGCAGGGGTGTATGGAGAGAAAGAGTTTACTGACTAAGAAGTGGGACACTGAGAGGACTCAAATAAACAGCAGGTCAGGGAAATACCGTGTAAGGTGAAAGTATAGGTGGCAAAGGCCAAACAAAGGACATACGATGACTTAAATGCTCGGTTTGACACTAAGAATGATTTAAACAGGTTGGCAAGGCAGAGAGATAGAGATGGGAAGGATTTGCAGTAGGTTAGAGTGATCAAGGACAGAGACGGGAATGTATTGAGAGATGCTGGAAATGTGACAGGGAGCAGGAAAGAGTACTCCGAAGAGTTGATGAACAAGGAAAACAAGAGAGAGCAAAGAGTAGAGGAGGTGATCATTGTAGACCAGGAGGTATCAAAGATTAGTAAGGATGAATTTAGTAGGGCACTGAAAAGGATTAAGAGTGGAAGGGCAGTTGGTCCTGATGATATACCGATGGAGGTATGCAAGTGCCTAGGAGAGGTCTCTGTAGAGTTTTATATTCTAGAGAGTGAAAGATGCCTGAGGAATGGAGGAGAAGTGTATTGGTACTGACCTTTAAGAACAAGAGAGACGTGCAGAGTTGTGGCAACTACAGAGGAATAAAGTTCCAGAAGACACAAAAAAAAGTTAAGGGAAAGAGTAGTGGAAGCTAGATGAAGGGCAGAAGTGAGCATTTGTGAGCAGCAGTCTGGTTTCATGCCAAGAAAGAGTACTCTAGATGCATTATTAGCATTGAGGTTGCTGATTGAGAAATACAGAGAATGTCAGAGGGAGCTTCATTGTGTCTTTGTCAACCTGGAGAAAGCATATGACAGGGTGCCGAGAGAGAAACTGTGGCATTGTATGAGGAAGTCTGGAGTGGCAGAGAAATATGTTAGAGTGGTACAGGACATGTATGGAAGCTGTAAGGTAGTGGTGAGGTATACTGTAGGCATGACAGAGGAGTTCAAGGTGGAGGTGGGACTGCACCAAGGATTGGCTCTGAGCCCTTTCTTTTCGCTATGGTGATGGATCGGCTGACAGATAAGCTTAGTATATGGGTTATATATGATATGTTATAATAAACTGTTGGTTTTTGTTGGGTTAAGCCATCTTAAGTTTCTTTTATTTATTTATTTTTAAGCTACAAATATGTGAACATGGATGGAATACCCACCCTTGGGGGACTCCTTTGAAGATCAGTTAGCATACACGGACGATAGTTCGTTAATTTGTCAGATTAGTAATTTAACAGAAATGTCAAGTTTTTTTTTATTATTTACTTATTATAATAGGGCAGGACATGCCGTTCTGGAGAGATTATGAAGGATTATGGTTGTTGATAAACACTGTTCTATTATACACAAATGCAGTCAAAGGCAGGCTCACTGAGGCCAAACAAGCACTCTGAAGTTGAGACTTATTGAATTATTGACTGCAAGAAGACTTCCTCTGAGCCATACTTCTCTCATCAGGCAGGACACACACACACACACACACACACACACACACACACACACACACACACACACACACACACACGCACGCACACACCGGTTTGCGCGTCAAGTGCCTCAGAGGTTGTACCAAAGGCATGCCTGCCATTTCACACTTTCCTTGTCTTTTCCAGTCTGCCGCCATCCCCTCACCATCTCTCCATCATTTTGAACGATTTCCCACTTCTTCCTATCAGCCGCGGCTCCATAATGCCGCAATTCACGCTTTCCTTTCTCCCGTGGAAAATATTCCAGCTTGACAATGAATAAAAAGGCAGAAGATGTTTGCTTCAGTACAGTGGTTATTTACTGCATCTTTTTGAATATGTCACCTATCTCTCTCAATCTCTCTCCCTCTCTCTCTCTCTCACACACACACACTCGTTCAATCTCTTCATCCTCTGCACAAAATGTCACCCACGAGCCATCTGCTCTCACAGCTCTATAAGTCATTCATACTGGAGGGAGGGGAAAAAAGGCCCACACAATCACAGCTCATCCCCTTAGTCAGTGTGTGTGTGTGTGTGTGTGTGTGTGTGTGTGTGTGTGTGTGTGTGTGTGTGCGTATGTATGTGATTCACTTGTGTAGGTCCTGCCACGAAGAATTTGTATGGAGATATATTCAGTAATATTCACTAAACTACATGTGACACATTTGAAAGAGGACAATTGAAAATTCGCCATGAAATCAAACAATTGTGTGTGTGTGTGTGTGTTTGTGTTTGTGTAAGTGTGTGTGCGTGTGTGTGCGTGTGTGTGTGTGTGTGTGAGAGAGAGAGAGAGAGAGACAGAGAGAGAGAGAGAGAGATTTGGGTTAAGTACTTTCTAAATATAAGCATTGGTTTTGTGTGATTTCAATTGTTTTGAACCCCTTTGCGTTCTCAGAGGAAGGAGAATTAACAACCCTAGTCTGTAGCAAGCCGCCAAGAATAAATGAACGGATAGATAACTACAGTAGACAGACAGATAGATAGATAGATAGATAGATAGATAGATAGATAGATAGATAGATAGACAGACAGACAGACAGACA
>JAQNCB010000009.1:3874738-3885399 GCA_030068295.1 Euristhmus nudiceps | reverse complement strand
AGAATAGTTCAACATACAACAAAGAAAATGTTATTAATATTCTTTTTTAATCTGTAACAGAAAATCTTTATAGTGCACCAATTTGCTTGAAATAAAAAAAAATACATCCTCATTTAAACTCAAAATATTTTTGGACAACTTATTGCACCATTTCATAGTGAAAATAAAAATCATCTCTCTGCCTTTCCTGTTCATATCGCTTGCTTTCTGGGAAAATCCCCGACACCATAGCGCGACAGTGCGAGCACCACTGCCAACTAGTGTAGTGAATGTGCAATTACACTTAATTCTAGTACAGTATGGCAATAAAGCATGTTCCCCAGGATCACACGCCACCATCATTTCATGAAGCCATTTCTTAATGTCAAAGGTATGTCAAGCCACCACTATGCTTCATCATGGGTCTATGGTGTTCTGTTGGTGATATGCAGTATTTCGTACTGATGTTATTTGTTTTTTGTTTTTTTTTTGTTCTGAAATACAGTGGAACCTCGAGAGACGAAAGCTGCAGTACACGAAAATTGAATTTTACGAAACTATATGCAAAGGTTTTTTCGCTTCATTTTAAGAAAAAATATTCAGCATATGAAAGAAACGGAACACAATTTACCATCATGCTCAGTACCATGATCCTGCTCTCCTACTGGCAAAATCTTTCTCATCAAGCATCAATCAAGGGGAAGTGAGTCAAGATCCACACTCAAGTACAGGTGGTGGCGGTATTACACTTTAGGTCAGTTTGTCAACTGCCAAAAAAAGGAAAAGAAGAAGAATTCAAAGGAAATTAGAAACTTAAGTTTAATGTTTCCTGAGCTTTATTTTCTGCCATTTTTATTATTTTCTTTTCCCCTTCTCCTCTTCACTTTAGCTTTCGGACATCGCCTCACTTGAAAGGTAAGGTTTCGCATTCTCCTATTTTTTTATTTTTTTTGCATTATGTCGTATTATCTCCTTCATTTACAGGTATCAGCAGTTAGGTTCGGTATACTGAATAATTCAAATGTATTTGGCTCTTATTTCATTCTGGTTTTACACTTATTATAAAATTTAAGGGCACAACATCAGTGGGAGGGCACGTGCATCTTCTTCATAGGGAACAGTACCTAAACAGAGCCATTCACACTTGAAGCACAGAGTCGTAGAATTTTTTATTTGCTATTATGCTTTTTATTCTCACATCAGCAAAAACATGTATGTCGAAGTTGCTGCGTTATTATTATTCTGATGTTGTCTCTGCCTTAAAAAGCACTTCATCTACACTTTACCTGAAAATAAATGTTTAGCCATATATTACACTATGTGTCTGACATCTTACATTATGCCTTCAAGTATATGCACAAGATTTAAGAATCAAAAATTTTATAATGTAAATTTTATAAAAAAAAATAGTTGCACAGCTCCTGCAAGAAGCTTATCTTACTTTCAACCCTGGTCACATCCCTAATTATAAAACGTTTAAAATGATTATTATGATTAATAAAAGCATAAAACTATTTATCTTTTTTATTTCATACTTTTTTATCATAAAAAAACTTCAATTTTAACAGTGAGTGTAGACTTTCTTTTACATCCACTGTACATAATGGGATTTGATAGCACTGTTGACATATGGCTCTGATAGCAGTTTCCAGGTGACCTACAACACAGTGACAACTCGTGACAAATGACTTTGTGCCTATGGTGTTAGATGTGACAGATTTGACAATGAGCATGACATCTACTACTTTTCTTTCAGCTTCTTCCCTCAGGCTCAGCCTAATGTGCATGACTTTGCACTGTGGGAAAAAACTGGACTACCCAGAGGAAACCCATGGTAGAACGGGGAGAATATACAAATTCCACATAGAAATGCTGGAGCATGGGACTCAAACCGAGGACCTTCTTGCTGTGAGACAGACATGTAGGCATTGTGTTCTTTTCTTTGTAGGCCTCATTCTTTTTCTGTAAACAGTAGAATGACGTGCTTTTCCAAAAAGCTCTACCTTAGTCTCGTCTTACCCGACTAAGCCTCAGCCCTTCTGGGAGAACGTTTTGTGGACATACAAGACTAAAGTAAAGCTTTTTGGAAAAGTACGTCATCCTACTGTTCACAGAAAATAGAATGAGGCCTACAAAGAAAAGAGTACAGTGCCTACAGTCAAACATGGTGGAGGTTCAATTATGTTTTGCGGTTGTTTTGCTGCCTCTCGCACTGGGTGCCTTGACAGTGTGCAAGGAGTCATGAAATCTGGAGACTATCAAACTCATTTGGGCCGCAATGTTGTGCCTCGTGTTAGAAAACTGGGTCTGCGTCAGAGGTCCTGGGTGTTCCAGCAGGACAATGACCCAAAACATCCCTCAAATAGCACCAAGAAATGGTTGGACAGTTCTGAAGTGGCCATCGATGAGTCCGGATCGAAATCCCATTGAACACCTATGGAGAGATCTCAAAATTGCTGTTGCAAGAAGGCACCCTTCAAATCTGAGAGACCTGGAGCAGTTTGCAAAAGTAGAGCGGTCCTAAATTCCATCTGAGAGGTGCACGAAACTTGTTGATGGTTATAGGAAGCGATTGCTTTCAATTCTTTCTTCCAAAGGGTGTATCTGCAACGAAATATTGAGTTGAGGGTGCCAACAATTTTGTCCAGCACATTTTTTGAGTTTTGTGCAAAATTATGTCAATGTTATGTTTTTTTTCCAATGAATATCCAAGAAATAAACATATTGATACCGAAAACATTTGAAATTGCAACGATTTCTGGGAGAAATGGTGTATTTTCTGGAAAAATCCCAGGGGTGCCAATAATTTCATACATGGCTCAATATATATAGCTAACCTCACTGAGTTGCAACACTGTTCCTGTTAGAGTTTCTGAAATGAGCAAACTTTGGTTGAACATTCTGCTCAAACATTACCTCGCATAATCTCTTTTCCAATTTAGATAGTCATCTCATTCGCCTATAATTACAGTGAATCCAATTAAGGAAGAAATTGCTTCGGTGAAGTGCCTTGACTTGATGAAACAATAATCACCTTCTGCTCCTTAGATAACCTCTTTTTTTTTTTTTTTTTTTTTTTTTAAACCTTGAGTTCTCCGACCATCTGCGTGCTACTGTTTTATCTGCAGACAATCCGAGGCTCAAAGCTGTCTGAATTGCATAACACATAAAAAATGTTCCTCTAAGTGTCAAAGCAAGTGATGAGTCTTAACACTCATGCTCGCACACATCCCCCTCCCAGCAGGGATGCTTGGCTTGTGCGTCCATGACAGTAAAACGCTGCAAACCCGTATTTTTAATTTTTTTTTTTTTGCTTCTTCTTCTTTCCTTTCCTGAGTGATGGCCAGTAGGTTTTTGTGTGATCTTATTCAGAAGTAAATACACTGACGAACACAACTGTGTGCACCAACTGTCACTTTATATCCGCCTGCTTTTCCATCTCCGGGTCGTCAGTGAACCTCATGTTTCATTTCTGCCTCGATGCTACTGAGAAATAAATGCAGCTCAATCCGATTACAGAGCTCCAACCGGAGTGCATCAGTCTCCTCTATTATCAGTCCGGTATCCTGAGCTCTGATTGGCTGAGAGCTCAGGGACGATATCTCATAACTCGGGACAAGTGTAATGACTGACTCAATAGCATGTGTCATTTTGACACAGAAACACTATGAGTCAGGCGCACAACTGTCAATCAAACGCACAATAACAGACTCTTACCAGTCTGTCTGCACGCCTATTCGACAATCAATCTGACTGCCTGCCTGCGTAGCTATCTATTTTTGAGTCGGTCGACTTCCATGTCTTTCTCTTGCTCTCTCTTTCGGTTATATTGGTCAGTTTATACGTCTTTTGCTCCTGCAGCTGATCGGTCTGTTTGGATTTGTGACTCAGTACCTTCCTTCATGCCTGTTTGCTTGTCCGCCTGCAGGTCTGCCTCGTTGTCTGCATGCATTACTTTGTCTGTCTATTGATTCTTCAATCTCTCTCTATGGCTTTTTTCTCTTCGTCTGACTGCATATCTATCTCGCAACAACATCTCTCTCTCTCTCTCTCTCTCTCTCTGTCTATATCACTGTTCGTTAATCTATTGCCCATGTGTCCGTCTGTCCCTTTCAACCTCCTGTCTGTCGGTCAGTTTTCTCTATTCCATTTACCGTATTTTCCGGACTATAGAGCGGACCAAAATATAAGCCACACCCACTAAAATTTAAAATAAATACCTATTTTGTCACATATAAGCCGCACCGGACGCTAAGCTGAGCGAGGCTGAGAAATAAGATATTTACTGAAGCTAAACAGTGAGCTTGGTTCAGCTTTATCGTGCTGCATATTTAAAAACACACTCGCGGAAGCTTAACAGTCCATTCCAAATGCATCCACAATCCATTGACAAATGGTGGCGTAACTCACGTGGCGCTGCCTCCCAGGCTGAGTGAAAGAGTGCTCGCCATAGATTCGTTGATGTTGAATTCTCTGGCGGTTGCTCTATTCCTATTTACGACCGTGTAAGAGATTGCGTGTAGTTTGAATTGTGCCTCGTAAGCATGCCTCTTCACTGGTGCCTTCTTCGGAGATCCGTAGCCAAACAAATGTTGTTTTGTGGCACACCAGCAGTACAGTATACCTATCTACTGGGGGCGTGACGGAGGTACGCGTGCGTACTGTACGCAGCTGTACGTGATGTTCTCTAATTGGTTTGATGCTGGCAGCGTACATAGCGTGACTCCCGCTGCCTGTCTCGTTTTTGTACTTCCTGCTAGAGCGCCCCCTGAGGGCTGAAGAAAAATTCATAGAAAAGCCGTATCTCTGTATAAGCCGCATGGTTCAAAGCATGGGGAAAAAAGTGGTGTCTTATAGTCTGGAGAATACGGTACCTTTGTTTGGTCTATGAATCTGTCTCCCTACCCCCCTCACTGTTTCAGTCTATCCATCTATATATCTATCTAACGATCAATCGTTGGGAAGGTACTTTGAAATGTAAACTGAAAACAATGATTTGTAAATAATATTTCACCTCTATTGATCCAAAAGCAGCACAGCCTTGGGGAGTAGTGGTTAGCACATACGCCTCACAACAACAAGGTCCTGGCATTGATTCTGTGTGTAGTTTGCATGCAAGACATGCACATTAGGCTGACTGTCTGTTCTACGTTGACCCAAGGTGCGAGTACGAATGTGAATGGTTGTATGTGTGTCTGGCTCTGCAATGGTTTGGTGAGCTGTTCACGGTGTACCTTCATCCAATGTTGGCTAGGATAGGCACCTGACTCCCTGTGACCCTAAGAGGATTAAGTGGAGTGAGTAAGTGAACCAAAAGCAATACAATAGCACATCTTTTTGTTCTTGAAACAAATTGAAATCCTTCATCCTTTTTCTGAACCGCTTATCCCTAATTAGGGTCACGTGGAGGCTGGTGCCCATCTCAGCCAACTGGGCAAGGGCAGAGTACACCCTGGACAGCTCTCCAGGCCATTGCAGGGCAGAAACACGCTGACGGCTATACAGCTACTCTTGACGAAGGTCAGCAAAACATCCCTCTCAACACAGACAAGCTTTGGAAACCCTGTTAGGGGCACTGGGGAGAAGGTAGTGACAACTATTGACAGTGGGACTTGAACCCCCAACCCTGGGATCAGCAATCCAGCACCTTACCACCAGGCCACCGCTGCCCGACAGATAATCAGCACCTGACAAAAGAAGGTGTGTCCCCCTAGTCCTTCAATAATTATCCATAACAAGCTGAAATGTGAAATAGCAGCAGACAGTCACCCAGGAGGAACAGCAATGCTAACTGGGAAGTAAATTGGTCTGAGCCTGTATCCTGTGTAACACAATGCATTGAGGTGAGGCATGCCACGGGTCAAATTGTGTGACTGTTGGATCGAAAGAGGGATACAAAGTACCTCTAAGCCCTTTTACTTTTGCAGTCGTGTTGTCCATACGGTCCTGACCCGTTCTATGAGGTTATATTGTACCTGTCAGTGATCAATGTATAGAGATTACTGATTTGTCAGTATGTTTATGAAGGAGTGAATATATAAAGCCAGAACCTCAGAATGTCTTGTCTTAATTTCTAAAAATAACAATCGTTTTGAATAATTTCTGCTGTAAAGTGGAGCTTGTACCGGTCCGTCGTGGTGGAGAGGGAGCTGAGCCACAAGGCAAAGCTCTCAATGTACCAGTTGATCGACGTTCCAACCCTCATCTAATGGTCAAGAGTTTTGTGTAGTGACCGAAAGTACAAGATCGTGGATACAAGCGGCTGAAATGAGCTTCCTTTGCAGGGTGGTGGGGCTCTCCCTTAGAGACAGGGTGAGAAGGTCAGCCATCCGGGACGAGCTCGGAGTAGAACCGTGTTGAGAGGGGCCAGTTGAGGTGGCTTGGGCGTTTGGTTAGAATGCCCCCCGAACGCCTCCCTTTTGTGGTGTTTCGGGCATGCCCGACCGGGAAGAGACCCCGGGGTCGACCTGGAACACGCTGGAGGGACTATGTGTCTCGGCTGGTCGGGGAACGCCTCGGTGTCCCCCGGGAAGAGCTGGAGGAAGTGGCCGGAGAGAAGGAAGTGTGGACCTCACTGCTTAGGCTGCTGCCCCGCGATCCGACTTCGGAGAAAGCGGAAGATGATGGTGATGATGATGATGATGTTGATGGTGTTGATGATGTTAAATTTTGAATAATTTGTTCAGAAAAAAAAAAAAAAAACCCACAAAAAACGAAAATGTGTTTCTGTTTGCCAGCTAGACCCATCTTTCAGTTGGGTTCACTGAGAGTGTGTGTTTTGCTATCAAGAGACAGAAAATCCATGCTAAACCTGGCAGAATTGACATTTCAGCTAAATCCTTCACCAAAAGCACTGAGCATCCTGAGTGCCCATTTTTTTTTCCTTCATATCCCAGTCTTTCTGAGTTAAAAAAAAAAAAAAAAAAAAACTTTTGGCATATTAGGGTGTTTTTATCACTTCATTATTAACACATATTTAATGCTGTGTTTGGGTTTGTGTGTGTTGGAGCCAGAACTACTTTAATAACTGATGCAGGGTCATTCGGGACTTTTCAGGTATTTGCAGCAAATATTTGCTGACGGTTTCCCTGAGTGGCTGCCATGTTGCTTTGTTCATAAATTAACAAATTATATGATTATAACGAATTATTAAGTATTTGCGACCGAGTCAAATTAAGGTGTTATTATAATGCATTACTTCATATATTGGTTTGTTTGAATTTAAATACCAGTTCCACCCTGCCATATTTCCTCAAAAATTCAAGAAATTCTCTGCCAAAATAGTCTTTAGTGTCACGACACTGGGCGGCGTTGCCACTTGGGGGCACAGTCGCGGGTTGTGTCGGTACTCTTCTTCATGGGTTCCTGTAGGCTAAGGGCATGCCCAGCTGATCACCCTCCACACCTATGGTCCATTAGACTGGACTATTTAAGTTCCGCTAACCCCTTTCCTGGGGTTGGATCATTGTTCCTGTTCCTGTAGCTGTTACTGTTTCCTGTTCCTGTTTGTGCTTGTTCCTGATCTGGTTTGTTTATGTGCTTAGCTCCTGGCGATAGTGTCGGTTCCATTCCGAGAGATATGTTCTGTTCCTGCCAGTCGTTTAGAGACGATCTCTGTTCCGTTTGTGTTTTGTGTTTTTGTTTTGTCCTGTACGTCCTACCCGTGTAAGCGGAAGTTATTATAAATAAAGATCACCCCTGTTTTCACTTTACGCCATCTCCTGCTTGGTCTGCGTGTGGATACTCTGCTAGCCCTCTGACAGTTTAGGACACCCAAGGGATTAATCAAACAGTGGAACCCCCTGAAAACCTCTGAGGCAGTCGCAAATGTTGTTTAAGGTGATCAATCTTAATGATTGTAAAAAGTAGGTAATTTCTTCAAAAGAAAACAAAAAAAAACACTTGTATATGCATATTTTGCAGTGAAATGTGTCAAAGCCATATATCTAAAATATGGACATTTTGACAAACAGTTGATTATTTTCAATAGAAAATTATATCTTGTGATTTTTACCCCTTGGCTTTGGAAAACAATATGCCAATATTTAAATTCCAGTATTCCCATTGGTGACAAGAGGCATTGGGATGCACATGCCCCTGCTCTCCTGCTGCCCAGCTCACACTACACCTGACCTTGATATTCTTCCTCACAGATGGTGAGCCCATGAGGTGACATGGCACATCCAACTGGGAGTAGGCCCGGGGTAGACCAAAACTTGCTGGAGGGATTATATAACTTGTCCGCCCTTGTTTCTGTTCGCTTTGTTACGTAGTTCTCCGCTGTTCGTTTTAGTTGCAGGTTTTGTTGGTCCTCTGTTAACTCTGTACATTTTCTGTCACTTTTATTAATTTATTGCTATTGTAATTTGTGTGCATGCCTCTAATCTCAATCCCACATTGAAATTGTAGCAATATAACACTGGATATGTGAGCAAATATCTCAGCACAGTTAAATGCTAAGATTCATAAAACTCGCTCATCATAGCTTCAGATTCTGAGGCTTCAGTGCATTGGATTTTTTTGTTTACATATTCATCGAAAAATAAAAAATAAGGAAACATAAGCGAAAAGTTCAGGAACACGCCGCGAGGGGTCGCTACTGACTCGGATTCGGATCCCAGCTTCTTCTTCTTCTGCTGGGAAATTCGTCTCGACCAATCAGCTTGCGAGATTTCAGAGGCCGCGTCCCAAAACGGAGTCAGCAATGAGCCTGCAGTCTTTCCCTTAACCCTTTCACTATTAAATAGCGACAAAGTTAAGGGAAAGGCGGGAAGCTCACTACCGACTCCGGTTTGGGACTCGGTTTGGGACTCGGCTCTGAAATAACAGCATTCATTTGACAGAAAAGGCTGAAGTCAAGACATTTCTTGCACTTTATTTACATCTATGCACAATTACACGTATCTATTTTATATTATTTATATTTTATTTATATTTAACTTCAATCTTATGCATTGTTTTTGAATATTTAATTGTTGTTCTAAGTATTTATAGCATCAAATATGTGTTTATTGATATTATATACACATATACATGTATGTATACGTCTGTCAGGGGGGTCGATCGTACTTCGCGGAAATTCGGTGTTGGCATACAGTCTCGACCCCACATTAACTGCGAAAAGTGAGGGATCCCTGTATAGCGAGAGATGGATTGAAAGTGATACCAAGAGGAAGTTTGTTATTTTACTGACCACAACACACTGATTATCTAAATGTTGTATTAGTTAGCTATTTTTCATTGAAATGATAATAATAATAATAATAATAATAATAATAATAATAATAATAATAATAATAAAATTAATACATTTGACATATATTTTAATATATAATTTACAATTTATTTTTTTTATTTATTTACATTTTATATTTTATTTAACATACTGACTTGAAATATTTAGAATTAGTTTATGACATAATGTACCATTTTGCACTTTTAAAATACT
This sequence comes from Euristhmus nudiceps, assembly GCA_030068295.1. NCBI lineage: Eukaryota > Metazoa > Chordata > Actinopteri > Siluriformes > Plotosidae > Euristhmus > Euristhmus nudiceps. The sequence goes on along the minus strand of JAQNCB010000009.1, from coordinate 3,875,972 downwards.
ACTTTTTTTCCCCAAAAATAGCAAAGTAATTTATTAACCAGTAATTCTTTTTAAGTGTGTTATCTACCCTAATAAACCACCATAAATAAACTTTCTTTACTGCATTCAGTCCGATGTAACAAATATAGTATTAAATCACATGCTTCTTATTCAAATTAAAGAACTTTCATTCACTTGTAGTAAACTACTTAAATTAAATATTGATTGTATTCTAAAGGCTGGCTTTACTTGCCTCCAGCAAAAACAAAGAGGATTTCATGAACAAAATATTTGAAAATATTACAATCACTGAGGTCGAAACCAAAAGAAAACAAATTGAAAATGAGGGTGTTTCCCCCCTCTGGTAGCATCTCTGAAAATAATCAGAATGCCTGTTTCCATACATAAATTTAATAACACCTTAAACTGATTTAATGTGATGGATTCGAGAGATGATTAAAGAAACCCTTCCCCGAGTGGCAGTAATGATTATAATTTGAGACATATTTTTTTCTTTCTTACTTTCTTTCTTTCTTTTTTTTTTCTTGACAGGTACTCCCACTCACAGAGCAGCTCACAGAGTACAAATTAATTTTTCCAGAACTACAGAAGTTGGACTAAAGGAAGCTGCACTGCAACTTTGCCAAGTCTGACATGCTGGCGGATTGATGTGGGAGGAGGAGCGGCAGAAAGAATAAACGCAAGAAGACTTCTTTTTCAAAACAAAAGAGAAATCTGTCCAACTGTGATTGATAGATAGATAGATAGATAGATAGATCAAAATATAGATAGATAGACAGATAGTTAGATAGAGAGATAGACTGAACACAGTAATGTTTAACCCAGTTTTTAATATGCGAAAAATATACAGTCATCCCTCGCTATACCGCTCTTCAGATTCTGCAGCTTCAGTGCATCACAGATTTTTTTTTTTTTAAATATTAATTGAAAAATAAAAGTAAGCAGAAAATGCCACAAGGGGTCGCTACTGACTCGATTCGGTGGGAAATTCGTCTCGACCAATCAGCTTGCGAGATTTCAGGGGCCACGTCCCCAACCGGAGTCAGTAGTGACCTTGCAGCCTTTCCAATCACTCTTTCACTATTAAATCGGGAAATAGTTAAGAGAAGGAAGCAAGTTCACTACTGACTCCGGTTTGGGACTCGGTTCTGAAATAACAGCATTCGAGACAGAAAAGGCTGAAGTCAAGGCATTTCTTACACTTTATTTACGTCTATGTACAATTACATGTATG
>JAQNCB010000009.1:3831252-3845453 GCA_030068295.1 Euristhmus nudiceps | reverse complement strand
GTTTTTCCATGTTTTCTTTCTTGTTTGTTTTCTTTTGAATGTTTTGGTTTTTCTTTGAATGCTGCTGAACATTTTTTAAAGATCTAATCTAAAGTTCATTTTTGCCTTTTGCCTTTTTTGTTGGACTGTGTTTATAAAACCCCTGAGCTTCCTGATACTCTCTTTTGCCATTTTTTTGTTGGACTGTGTTTATGAACCCCCTGAGCTTCCTGAAACTCTTTTTGCCATTTTTCTGTTTGGACTGTGTTAATAAACCCCCTGAGCTTCCTGAACTCTCTGTGCAGTGTCTGTTTATCTGAGGTCCTGCGAATGGGGCGTAAGAACCGGCACCGCGGTCACGGCGCGTCTCGCCGCCCGCCTGTCCCTGACACCTTGTCCCTTGGTAAAAGGAGGGACCAATCTAGCAGTAATAGAGAATCTGTGGGAACACAGTGCAGTGCGGGGTGTGATGAGCGCTTTAAGGTACGAAGGTGCAGGTCCATTTTTGGCTTTGTAGGCAAAGATTAGTTTTAAATCTAATGCGAGCAGCTACAAGAAGTCAGTGGAGAGATTGTAGCCGTGGTGTGGTGTGGGAAAATTTGGGAAGGTTGAAAACAAGCCATGCAGCTGCATTCTGGATCAGTTGCAGAGGTCAAATAGCACTCAAAGGTAGACCTGCCAGGGGAGAGTTTCAGTAGTGTAGTCTTGAGATAACAAGGGAATGAACAAGCATCTGAGTAGCCTTCGTGGCAAGAAATGGACAAATCCTTCAGATGGTAAAGAGGAGAAAGCGACATGATCGAGAAAGATTAGTGATATGAGAAGAAAAGGACAGGTAATTGTCCATGGTTACTCCAAGGCTTCATGCAGTTCCTGAAGGACAGATCACTTCTTATCCAAGGAGATTACAAGATCTTGATCTGAGGATGAGTCAGCTGGGATGAACAGCAATTCCGTCTTGGCTGCTCTTAAGTTTCAGCTGGTGGGCTGCCATCCATGAGGTGATACTTACCAGAAACATCAGTGTCTGAGGGAGGAAATGAGAGAACAAGTTGAGTGCCATATGCATAACAGTGGTTTCAGAACCCATGTGAGGATATGACATCACCGAGGCGCCTAGTATAAAGAGAGAACAGAAGTGGACCAAGAACTGAGCCCTGGGGAACTCCAGTGGAAAGTAAGCATGGTAAATATGTGGTTCTCTCCATGTAACTTCATATGAGCGACCTTCCAGGTAGGGAGCAAACTTTTGCCATTCTGCACCAAGAGCGTATTGTGGTTGACCATGTAAAATGATGCTGAAAGAGCAATGAAGATGACGCCTAATAACATAGCTGATCTTACAGCATGTAGCTTCTCTGTGACAACACAGTCTCTGTGGAGTTTGCTGCTTTGAAGCCAGGATGATGAGGGTCAAGGAGATTATTCTGCAAAAGAAAGGAAGACATTTGGTGATAAATAGTGCATTCAAGAATTTTAGAAAGGAAACAAAGAAGTGATACCGGTCTGTAGTTGACGATGGCTGATTGATCCAGACAGGGTTTTTTTAAAATGGGTAGAGCCCTGGCTCTTTTGAACGCTGTTGGTACATGACAAGATAATATGGCGTTATTGATAATAGTCGATGCAAAGGGAAGATGCTCTTGAAAGATAGTCTGGCATATTGTGGAAGGAATTGGATGCAGTTTGTACGTGGTAGGATTGCATGATGAGATGACTTGCTGGATGTCTTCATTTGTGAGATTGGAAAATTGTCCAAGGGAAGGAGAAGTGGAATCTACGCTGTGTAGTGTAGCAGCTGGGGTGGGAGAAAAAGTCTCACAGATTTGTTTAATCTTACCATCAAAGAAATCGGCAAAGTCTTCAGCAGTCAGGGAGGATGGAGCAGGTGGAGCAGGTGAATTGAGTAAGGATGAAAAGCTGTTGCCGAGTTTGTGTGGGTCTTGTGAAGCAGTGTCCAACATTTTCTTGCAGAAGCGACATCAGATGAAAATGTGGATAGGAGAGCATAGTAGGAAGCCAGATCTGATTCAAGTTGAGATTTCTTCCACTTTTTCTCAGCTGCTCTGAGTTGTCTATGATTGCTTCATGGAAACTCCGAGAGCCAAGGAGCAGAGCAAGAAGTCTTCTTTGTTTTTGTAGATAATGGGAAAGGAGATCCATAGAAGCAGAGAGTGAAGAGAGGAAAGTGTCAGTAGCAGAGTCTAGTGGTAGAGCAGAAAAGGAGACTGGGTTAGGAAGATAAGATAACGTACAGAAATCATCAGATGAATGAGATACAGTGTAGAGCTTTTGCTAAGCGGGGGAAGAAAACTGAGAGCTCGTGTTAGATACAATAGGTAAGTTGATAGTAAAGGAAACCAAGTGGTTGTCAGAGATGTGTCGTGGAGTGGTGTTGATGCCTTTGTCTGGGGAGGGACATTTGCAAATATCACTTTTATGGATCTATCGTGTCCTTTGCTTCGCATTTAGTCATGGATTTGAAATGGGCTAGAAAACAAAGGAGGGAGCATAAATTGGCTGACAAGATGCAAAGTGCAGATTCAGGTGTTCAGTTTTATGACTAAAAGGCAAATACTGAGTACGCACCTCGAAAAATGTTACACAATCATAATAGACATGCTCATACAATGTCAAAGATGATGGATTTCTGCTCTATTACTTGCAAAACATCGATTTTAAATGGCAACAAGCTCAGTACTCAAGGTGAAGTCCAAAGTACAATGGACGTTCCAAAAGTTTATAAATATGGCAAAAAAAATATCTCTCATCACCATTCAATAGTATAAGGCACAACTTCAATGAATGGCCTATTTGAAAACTGTTTTCATATATAGGGCGCACCACATTATAAAGCGCACAGAATACAAGCTACAGTAGTGGCTCGGGTTGTGTTATGCATCCACTAGATGGTGCTGCGCTAAAGGGAATGTCAACAAAGCTGAGTGGCGTACCCCACTCCCCCCCACCTTTGCTGTGTTAAGCTGGTTGTATAAGTTGTGGCTATTTTGCACGCAGCTGCTTGATTCGTGCAGGTAGTGTCATGGCAAGAAGACTTTGTGTGCTTGAGTTCTGTTACGGACTATACTGTGTGTATACTGTCACGGACAAAATACTGTTTGTGTTGAGTTTGGTATTCCTCTCAGCCTGCTGAATGTCGGTAAAGTTGCATCCTAGCTATTCATGATTACCCTGGCAGGTTGTGCCATGGAGACTGTGCGCAGCATTTTTGTTCGTCTGGACCTGGAGGGGTGTAATTGGTAGGTACGGTCTGTCTGATCTGAACCAGAATGGTGTTTTGTAGTCAAAAGCCCCTCAGTGGTTGGGCTCCGTGGGTGGACGAGATCCGCCCGAATATTTCCGGGCTCTGGCTGTTGTAGGACTGTCTTGTTCGACATGCCTCTGCAACATTGCTCGGTCATCAGGGGCCGTACCCCTGGATTGACAAACTGGGGTGGTAGTTCCCCTTTTCAAAAGCAGGACCGGAGTGTGTGTTCCAATTATTGTGGAATCACACTCCTCAGCTTACCCAGGAAGGTCTGTGCAGGAGCACTGGAGAGGAGGATCTGACCGATGGTTGAACCTCGGATTCAGGAGGAACAATGATAATCCATTCCTGATTGTAACAATGTTCTTGGCTTTCTGATCCTGAAATTGCTATAAGAAGGACTGTGATGTGTTTTTGATGTGATGTAACCATCTGCTGAAGAGCTGTGCATAATTTTTCAACCAAGTAGGTTTGAAAGATTTCTTTTTGTCCTTTTAACACCGTGTTTTTTTTTTTTTTTTTTTTTGCCGTGTTCTCATTCAAATGGTTGATGATGTCTCATTGTCTCATATTTTATTTTGGGTGGCATGTTGGTGTATTGGTTAGCATGTACACCACCCAGCAGCAATGGATTGGGTGCTCTCTGGATACTCTGGTTTCCTCCCATGACCAAAAGACCTGCACATTATGCTAATTGATTGTTCCAAATTTCCCCTAGGTGTAAGTGTCAATGGTTGTATGTGTGTTACCCTGCAATGGTCAGGGTCTAACTGCCTTCACTAAGAGTCGGCTGAGTTAGGCATCAGCCTCCTCGCAACCCTGGTAGGATAAAATGGAACGGCAAATGAGTGAGTGAGACATTTCTGTATTATGATAGATCATTACAACTCTGTTCCTGATCCTCCATCCCTCCCGTGTGTGGCTCAGCATGTGACCTGGCAACCATGTTTTAATGATCTGATATCAGCTCATCAAGCACCTGCTCTTCCACTGCAGCTTCATTTACTGCTGATAAACATGCAGTACAGCACTCACACATTCATCGTCATCATCATCATTAATATCATCAGTACCATCTTCATGTATATTGCAGCTTTCCAGAATTCCAAGGACATCTCAAAGGAATCATAAACACCATGAAATACATGAGCAAAGGGATTACAAAAAACAAAAAAACAGGATCCCATGATTGATGTGAGAGAATGAATTGTAAAGTTTTAAATTATGATTTTTTTTTTTTTTTTTTTTTTTTTTTACTTACCCAATCAACGAGGAAGTAACAGAGACCCAGAAATGGGCCCGAGTGCTCAGGCAAAATACACATTGCTGAAGCTCCCGATTTTTACATACTGGAACAGAAATAAATATAGCCGAAGGAAACCATGTGGTTTATTTTGGTCTGATTTCGAGATTTTTTTATTTTATTTTTTTTTTTTTTTGCAAAAGAACAAAACTTAACACAGAACATACAGAAGATAAAGCGGAAAACCAAACAAAAATAGAGCAGGTAAGTCAATGACTAAGCACCTGTGAAAGAAAACGATGCACCTAAATGATATACACGCATGCACTCCTTAAGATGGCAAAAAAGTAAAGAAAAAAAAATAAAAACATATCACAACAAAGTAGAAAGTTAATAATGATAATAAGGAGTAATTTAGACATTGATAATAATTAATATAAGTGACCAATATAGTGGAAGTGATAGCAATAATAACAATAATAGGAGGGAGGGGTGGTTAGGGGGTCAGAGATTAGTATTGAGGGTGGGTTTTCATGCTAATGAGATGCATTGCAATAAATGCACCATTGCCGAGCAGTTGTGATTTCAAGAATGTTAAGGAACCTGATTATTGTCAAGGTTTCCGAGTGCGGGCATGAGAGTGTCCATATGCATATGCAGGACTATCAGAGTCGGCATTAGTGTCAACAAACAGAGTCTTTATTCAGGAACTTCCGGGGTACCCAGGTAAACGCACCGAACAAAACAGAGTTACAAACAGACAAGATCCGTGATGCGAAAAACAGGCATGAAAACAAAAACACAAGCATAACACAACCGACTTTCGGCAAAATACCAAAACATGAAACTAGACTGGACGGGATACAGTACCAGCATACGGCAGGGTACTAAAGCGCCATGAAACAGCAAACGGAAATAGGAAATATAGATATTTTATAGACCGGGCTAGATTAGCACCAGGTGGGGACATAAGAGGGGCACACCCAGAACAGGAGCACAGGGTGAGTACCGCCCCAACCTGTGACAGCGCCCCCATTGGAGACGCCGTGCAGAGTCGTGACAGTTAAAAGACATTAAAGAAGACAAAAACATAGTTTTGTTAATATGATGCAGTATTGTTTTGCCATTTTTATGTTATATTATGTTTAGACTGGTCTGAAAATGTGCTTTAATGTTTGCCTAGCCACACAGGTTAGTATCAAAGTTTCCTTAACATCACACTCAAAACATGCACTACACTTCCTAGCATGCATCTCACCAAGCTCAGTCGTTTCACTCCACATCACACATTGCTACCTGGCTTCTCTAATTGCCCATGCTATTTCAGGCAGGGGTCTCTAACCCTGTTCCTGCAGAGCACCCTTTCTGAACACTCAGGTTTCAATAATAATCAGTCATACCTGGCCATCATTCATTACCTTTAAAAGTTCTTGATTAGTTCAAAACAAGACCATGATATAAGGACTCGATTTGAACTTCCTCCTCTGTTCTGTTACCATGCATACCAAGGCTCGTTGTGTTTGATCCTAGTGTTTTGGCTTGCCTTTGCCTTCTCGTAATTGATTAGTGCTTTGCTTCTAATTGCCTTTTGTGTGTGATCGACTGAACCCTACCTGTTTTTACAACGATTCTAGGCAGAACTGTCAGCATGTGCTTAAATAAATCATTTTAACCCTAGAACGGTTACCCTCTAATTTGCTAACGTGGAAGGTAAACCTGGGAGAATTTTACCCTAAATTTAAATTTATTAATATGTAATAACATACTTATAACATACTTGTACTCACGCTGCCAGACGTATGAGTTACACAACCACCTCAATTACACCGGGTCAATTCCACCCTGGAAACCATTCTAGATTTACTCCTGTCATCATTTCTGCATCATAGTGGCATTACAGTAAATACTATACAAGGCATGTGGTTTCCTTCTGTCAACAGGACTGGAATTTTGATTGAAGACGTTACGCTACCTATCCAGGGAGCTTCTTCAGTTCTGGGAATTCTGAGAACTCCCTGGATAGGTAGAGGAACGTCTTCGATCAAGTCCAGTCCAGTTGACAGAAGGAAACCACATGCCTTCGATACTATGGCCTGGATGACTGAGAATCTTCACAGATAGTTAATACCAGTGCTGTAGTGGTGGCTACACATCATGTACCCACTTGTTTTAGTGGCTGAGTTGCATGTACTGACTTAATTTGGTCGACTTTAGAGTTGATCAACGTAAATTTCCGTGAATGTATAAATAAAAAGCAGAGATGAAGTGCTAAATAGTTTCAAAGCCCCTCCCAGACCCCCTTTGTGGGAGGGGGATAACCCCCTCCCCTGCCGCACTCCGTGAGCATCGGTCGCTTCGCTGCCATCGTGTATGCACTTATTTTTTAACCACTACAGCACTGGTTCATACTATAGTTTTTTGAAGTTTAATGTATTTTGTAAAGGTGGACTTCAATACGGTCACATGACCAGGCGTTTCCCCTCGTTACAACAGCACATTCCCATTCTTGAGGCCACTCAAACAGTTTACCATGCCAAAGCATACAGGCTGAGGAAATAGCTCTCTCTAATCACTTTCAGCGTCTTCCCCGAACAGCACCGTAGAGATATCTACAGAAATTAGCTTTGTGTGATGGAATTGACTGAACTGACTGAACGGTATGTGCTTCAGAAAAATTAATAGTTGAATAAATGTATATAAGGAGACTTGGATAGCTCAGTTTATTGCATAAGTGACAACAGAATTGAACTTTTCTCACAAGTCAATATTTCATTACCTTAATTCTAATTCAAATAATAATAAAAAAACATGTTCGCCATCGTTGTTATTGACAATAATGATGACTTTGTATCAGGGTTTTTATCACATGGGTGTGTAATTCCTTATATAACAACTACCAACTGTAATTTAGCACTTAATACTAAATGAACACTATTTAACTTCACTTAATTAGCTGAACTGAAAGTCCACAATCCTAACTGTACTATATTTCTTTTTTGTAATAACACTAGTCTCTATTTACAGATAATTTATTGAGATTTCACAAGTTCTGCTTTGCTTTCGTTGCATTTTTAGCGAGATAATTATGGGACGTGTCCGCTATGTTCCTGAAAATAAATGATCCTGAATGATTCGTTCTAAAATTATTTTCCACATGGCACATCAAGATCCCCCCACCCAAACCTCTGTTCCTCCCGCTGTTCGAACGGCCATGACATCCCACACAGCTGTCTAATGTCTTTAGTAGCTCTCTATCTTAACCCGGATCTCCTCCAGAGCTGCACTGCGCTCAGCATGTGGCTCAATGGCTGTGTCTTTAACGATCTGCTGCTGGAAAAAGTGGGTTGATTTGCCAGCTGACACCCACAGTGGCACTGCTATGGATGAGATCAGTACCTCCAGCACCTGAAGCATCATGGATGGAGTCGGCATGCAGCATTTAGTCACAATTAGCACACTGTGAAGGAAACACATATCGGGTTGTCGCTGCAGGTTGCACAAATGCAATATCCTTAAAGTGGTACCTGGAAAACAGAGATTAAAAAAATAGTGCGAGGTGGGATTAGAAACAGACCTTAAAAGGTATATGTTTCTGAAGGTCACTTCAGGACTGAAGGTGTGGATATTGGCAGGGACCTTCAAGAATCCTGTACATGAGCTAAGATGGTGGCACTGTCACCAAATACAAGAGTGGCTTGCAAAAGTGTTTAACCCTATTGCATTGTCCATAACCTGAAATTAAAATGGATATTTGTTTTTTTTTTTAGGCTGATTGACACAATGTGCCCTCCAGCTTCATCATTTCATTTTCTAAGCTCTTTAAGCCTAACTACGGTCACGCGGAGGCTGACGCTCATCTCAGCTGACTCTGGGCGAGGGTCGTTTACACCGTGGACTGCTCACCAGGCCATTGCAGGGCGAAGACTCACTCAACCATTCTCACACACCCTCATACCTAAGGGAGATTTGGAACAGCCAATTAGCCAACTGTGCATGTTTTTGGACTGTAGGAGGAAACTGGAGTACCCAGAGGAAACCCATGCAAGCACTGGGAGAACATGCAAACTCCACACAGAAACGCCCAGGCTGGGAATCGAACCCAGGCGCCAACCAGCTTGAAGAGACAAAATATTTATTGCTGATAATAAGAAGAAAAAAGTCAGAATTTTGACAAGCTACCATTGGAAGCAATTACAGCTGTAAGTCTCTGAAGGTAACTTTCTATGACCTTGACATATCCAGTCACAAATCTTTGTTCGTTCTTCAAGAATTTATCTTGCCCTAGAATTCCTTGGTACCAACAATCACTTCTTCAATTCTGAGCAGTTTTCCAATGCTTGGCATTGAAAAACATCCCGACTGAATACTGTCACCACCATGCTTCAATCTGAGGAGGGTGTTCTTGGGGTGATGAGAGCTATTGGTTTTGCTGCAGATATAGCATTGGCCATCCTCTTTGCGCAGTCAGGGAATTTGTTGAACGGCCATTTCAAGACAGGTTTGTTCAGGTGTATATTTGTTTTTCATCTTGTGACAAATTTAATGGTGCTCCACAGAATGTTTGAAAGTTTCAGTTATTTATATATTTTTGACAACTTATCCCTGATTTGAAAGTCTACACAACCTTGTCCTTGATCTGTTTGGAGAGACTCTAGGGCATTTCAGAACAGATGTATCGCTGCTGAGATCATATGCACACAGGTGGACCTCTTTTAAATAAATATGTGACTTCTGAAGGTAATCAGTAACACTACATCTAATTTGGAGTTCTGCAGTAAAGTATGTGAATAACTTTGCATGCACAAATTTTTAAAAATTGTATTTTTATAAAAAAAAATTGAAATACTTTTTTTGTTGTGATATTTTCACTTCATCAGTTTGGACTATATTTTTGAGATGTCCATTCATTTTTATCACTCCTACACCCTGGTATTCACACCCCATTAGCTGGTGGACTAAACCATGTGCTGGTGTTGTGAACATTACAGCATTAGGCAAAGAACTTCCTCATGATGTCAGACGTATTCTTAGAGAATTGATCAGCTATGTATTCTCAACCAAGGCAATCCTTTGTTTGGAGCATATCGCCATATCGTTGTTCCACCCGCGGTCGTAGGAACCTCTGGGATGTGGAAAGGCCAGGGAGCGAACCCGACAGAAATCCAGATTGAAGCCTTTAAGGTGGCTTGGATTGCATACTTTGTCACTTTCTAGCAGTTCTGCAGCCAAGCTTATGCCAAATTTATTTCTAGGCTCTCTTTTGGGCACCATTTGCAAGGCTGAGAGAGGTGTCTTGATGTATGGGCAGGTCAATCCCCCCCCCAATCTGGAAGGCAGCAGTTACGAGTGATAAGCTGAAACCGATTGGTGTATGGTGCAAGAGATAATGGTTTCCTTCGATGGAGGAAAAGATCTTTGCCTCTTATTGATCAGCTACTTCCCACCTCAATCTGAGCAGCCTTCAAACAACCACAGGGTGCTTGGAGCTTTGATTAGTTGGGCAAGCAGTAAACTCTGCTCCTGGTACACATACGCAACAAGCAGCCATAACAGATTAATGACATGAGATCAAACACCTCAACATAGACATTGCTGCACTGCAAGCTCAAACCTCAATGATGTCCCTGCATCCATGGTGTTTTTGCTGGTTTTGCTGTCAAAAACAATCGCCTGCCAATGATTGTACCTCCATCTGCTGGTACAGAATGCATGCTGTCACTTAGCTTGACATCAACATCTTCAGCGTCTATGCTCCAACTTTCTGCCCAACACAAGTAGCTAAAGACCAGTTGACATCCTTGACGTCCTTGGAGCTGTTATTGATGACGTGCCAGATTCAGAAGTTATGCTCATACTTGGTAACTTCAATGCTGGAGTTGGCTCCAACAAAGAGTTCTGGCCCAACTGGTTGTTGATGGTCAGAGGCTTCTTGAGTTATGTTCATACAAAAGACTCTGCAATATAAACCTATATTTCAACTTAAAACCCTGGCATGAAGTGTCCTGGAGGAATTCAAGGTCCAGTCATTAGTATCAATTGGAGATAATTGTGACTTGTCGAGCTGCACCCAAGAATTTCTGGGTGAAAGGACTGTGTGTTGTGTATACTGTCATGGATAAAAGACTGTTTTGCGTTGAGTTTGGTATTCCTGTCAGCCTGCTGAATGGTAAAAGTTGAGTTCTAACTCATGATGACCCTGTCTTGTTGTGCCACGGAGACTGTGTGCAGTGTTTTTGTTCCTCTGGACTTCAGTCAGTGTTTTTGGGAGTACCCTCAATAAAGACCTGATTTTGTTTTCACTCAACACCATCTGCTGTGGTCTCGCTATGGTATTAGCTCAGCTAGGTACCGCTCAGCATACACTTTGACATATCAACATCACATTCTGTTTCTAAATTAAATAGTTATGGTTCAAAGGTTATTAGAAAAAAACATGTTGGTAGTAAAGCATGTATTAAAAACTTAAACTGCAATGTAAAAAAACAAACAAAAAAAAAACAATTAAGTTGATTTAGCAGTGAATGAAAAAACAAAACAAAAGAATAAAAATGCACAGAATTATTGTGGGATTAAACTGGCAATTGGTGGATAGAGGAAGGAATGAAAGAAAGAAGGAAAGAAAAAACTTTGCATCATTTTTTCATGCAATTTTCTACTGCTTTCTTTTTTCTCCACCTCTTCCTTTCTTTTTCCTTCATGATGTTCTGTTGATAGTTAGACTGTTACAACATCTTTATCTTACAACGTTTTGTGACCATGGTTCAAAGACAAGTTAATGGAAGGAGTCTGCAGTCTCAGAAAATGACAAAGAGTTACCTTTTATTTTTAAAAAAAATTTAATTCTTCTCTCATTTTATTATTTTATTTCTATTGTTTACTTCTTATTAATATTCTTCCCCATTTATTGTATGTAATTTTATTTTCTATCGTTTACTGTTTTGCTTTTACTTCTGTAAAGGACATTGAACTTTTTAACATTTTGAACATATTAAACATACTTATTGTATATGAAATGTGTCATATAAATAAACTTCCCTTTCCTTGCATTGGCTTAAAGTTTTATAATACAGCAGAAAATGCTTTGTTGGGGTATTACAAGGTACTTTTATGAACACACCCAATGTTATAAGATTTGCTAAAACTCCACTCAATACCCCTTCTTAATAAAATCTTACTGCGTATGCAATATGTAAAAATCCATCAACATGCAGGAGGACGTGACTTCAAAGGGTCACGTCAAGAGCCCGAGCTTCTGCTTCCATCTCACCCAATTAATTTACACCTTCTTCTTCTGTAAGCCATCTGCTTGGGTTCATTGGCCCCGTCATCTTAGAACTTGGCTACACATGAGGACCTCCTCCCGTTTATTTTCCCAGCGGTGCTGACAAAGGTGACTTTTATGGATCGTAATAACCACCTCTCTCCCTCTGCGCTGTCCTTTTTACTACAGCAGCCAAGGCAAACTTGTCTGAATTTGTTAGCGCTGAGCCATGAAGCTGCTGAACCTGTCCAAAAATGTTTGGGAAGCCAAGCGTGAAGAGCTTTGTGCTGAAATTGACTGGAAGTGGAAGAGTGCGACTTTTAAAAAAGGGCTCATTTCCTACATTAAAAAAAAAAAAATCGGGACTCGGCGGACAGAAGCAACTGGCCATGTCCCTGTGCTATCATTTAGCCCTGAGAGGCATGAAGTCGACGAGTTACTCCAGAAAGAGAGCATCCGGGCTGCATATTAAGCATCAGAAGCAAAACAAAGAATTCTGGACAGCTTAAAGAACTATCAGTATCCTAATGTCATGTGTACTCTACAGCTGTCAAGTGCAATTGCATAGCCCCAGTACAAATATAATATAATAGTATATAATATAATATAATATAATACACTAGTCCACAATAGCTATAAACATAAAGAAGATAAGAAGAAAGCAACCAAAAAAGAAGGAAGGAGGGGTTAAAAGCAAATAAGGAATAAAAACAGCTTATTTTTTGGATCAAATTAACTTAATAAAATATATTATTTTAAATTTTCTTTCAAAAATGTTTCTATTTTATACTAATACAGCAGCATATTGCTGCTACTCAAGTAAAAGCCGACGAAAACGAGTGTTATAACAAGAAAAGTTTCAAGTTCAAACAATATATTTATATGATTTTGACATACTTTATTGTTACAACAATAAAAGTTCGTTGTGATAATGTTATACGTGTATTTGTCAGAATAAAAAAAATATTATGAGAATGTAAAAATGTTTGATGTCATACCAATGAACATTTAACATTATCACATGATGTTTAGTTTGACCAGAACAACAGCAATACACAGAAATATAGTTTAATAGTTTAATACTTTGAAAGTATTTTAATATTTTTTGTTTCATGAAAAAAACTGCTCTGTTTATGTTTGTTTGCTTCTGTACTTATTTTGTAATTTTTCTGAGTTAACAAAATACATTTTTCTAGAATAAAAGCAGGTCTGTTTGTTTTTTTTTTTAATTTTTTTAATTATTAATTTTTTAAATAATGAGATATTTTAAAGCAAAAGAACTTGCATGAACAACGGGGCTTCCCTGGATATTAAGACAACCCGCTAAACAAACAGGATATGTTCTTTTTTAATTTTTTTCTTAAAATAATCTCAATAATTTAGATAAACAGAAACAATATTTTTAATTAAATATCCAATATGTTGCTGAAAAGTCTTACCAAGATTTTATAAATAAAAAGCAAACAAAAAATGAATTTGAACTAAATAATTTGAAGAAAATATAATATATCAAAAAATAATAAAAAAGAAAGAAAGAATTGAGCTTATAAATTTTTCAAAAATATGTCTTTTGAGCTATTTATGATAATAACACACTTTGTACCTACCACTAACATTCCCGCTACAAGTAATAACTACTTATACGCTCATTAATATTCAAATGCCTTTAAATACTTAATCTTTCAAGTAATTAAAATTCAAATGTAATTTTTGAAAAGGAGTTTAACAGCACTAATGTATGCACAGAGGATTGGGATTAGCGTGCTAGTTTTCAGGGTTTATAATTAGCATTTATGGCACATGGCACTCTGCGGATTGCGGAAGATTACTAGGAAGCAAAACGAGGGAAATAATCCTACATAATACCGCTTTGAGATAACTGTGTAATGGTGGAGGGTGAAAAGTGAGACGGAAGATGGAAGAAACATGGACCTCACACCACCATCCGCTCTCTCCGAGTTCTTCCTTTCGTTTAATTGTATATTAAAGGCAAAAACTTTTTTTTAATTATTATAATTATGAATCAGTTTTTAGTATAGAAAGTGAATTTCATGTTAAAGTGACCTGCAATTTGGGATTATAAAAGCCCGCTTTCCTCTTTCCTCTGTCCTGCTTGAATGGGTAGAACATCTCGGTCTGAATTTCTTCCATCCAGCTCCTCGTTTTTAAAGCTGGATTTGCATTTTGAACAAAAGCGCAGCAGGTAGCACAGGGAGGTATTTTATTTTTATCCAACATGAGAAAGAAAAGAGAGGAGAAGAGAAGTGAGGGAGGGAAAGATATATGCCTTGACTCAGGGGAACCAAAGAGCTCCATGATGATTTTAATTCCCACACACGCACACTTTCTGAGGTTCTGTCTCTATTGTATGTGATGGAGTTTGGTTGTTAGCGCATATATCTCCTTTTTTTTTTTTTTTTTTTTTTTTTTTGGGGGGGGGTGGGTGACCA
>JAQNCB010000009.1:3674747-3684920 GCA_030068295.1 Euristhmus nudiceps | reverse complement strand
ACTGTAGAGTCAGAGCATATCGTGCTCAACTTAATCTGATATTTACTGCACACTGGTGAGTATTAAGATTAATAATTTGAGATTTTATGAGACTGATCTAATTATTGAATTAATTATTGGATATTGTTTATTGATTAATATTAATTAATAAGCAATAACTAATAAACCCCAAATTCAACCTACACCCATTCGCGATCAGTTTTGTGAGCTTTACACTTTACTATAGCCAATTCTTTTGGAAGCATCATAGCCCCCAACAATCCTGTTACAATTGGCCCATGCACTATTTTAGTCCCATCTTCCTTTTGGAAGCCTTGTTGTGCCCAGATTGGCCCAAACACATGACATACCCCATAAGCATAGGCGGAGTCAGTGTACACCGTGCATGCCGTACCTTCACCCAGCTTGCACGCTGCTGTGAGAGCCATAACTTCTGGCAATTGATCTGAACAGGGTTGGGGCACCGTTTTTTGCAGTACCACCCTGAATGCACCTAACTCCTCATCATATTGAACCACCACGTAACTTGCTCGATTTCCCTCCCCGCTGCGGTAGCACGACCCGTCCACAAAAAAAACACATGCTGCGCTTGTGTCAGAGGCTCCGCCAGCAAATCTGGCCTAGCCTTTAAGTACCTTCCTGTATCTGCAAGGCATTCTTGAGGTGTACCCTCTGCTGAGAGTGTTAATCGATCCGCAGGATTTACTGTACAACATCTCTCAATCATCAATTCAGGCGCGGCCAAAATCACATCGTAGCCCATCCTATGGTTGTTGGTTATTACAAACCTTTGACTCATTAGTAATGCGTGCAGGGCCTACGAAGTATATAGGGTCACTGGATGCCCCATAGTGATCACTGATGCTTTCTGATATGCAAACGCCGCAGAAGCCAATCCTTGATAAGATGGTGGCATGCCCTTCTCCATGGTATCAAGCGCCATACTAAAATAAGCGATAGGCCTCTTTCCCACGCCCTCATGGTCCTGCATCAGTACTGCTGATGCAAACCCATTCCTCTCAGAGACATATAGATAAAACCTTTTTCCATAGTTTGGACACGCCAGAACAGGAGCGGACGACAAGGATGCCTTTATCATGTTGAAGGCATCCTTCACTTCCTCTGTCCATACCAACTCGGCTCTGGATTTTATTTGACCTGCAACTTTCAACCAGAAAGATGGGGGTGTTGCACTGGCTCTGAGTCTTAACTAAACTCCTGCTTCCACTAACCTCTCAATAGTTGCCTTAATACCCGATATTGCATCTTTAGTTAAAGGAGACTGTCTCTGATATGGTAATTGTGCTCCTGGCTTTAGTTGCATTTTAACTAGCCCTGCTGATTTCACCACTTCCACATCTGTTGAATGTTTAGTCCATAACTGAAATGGCACCTGTTTTAGCTCTGTCTCTCTTTCCTCCTTTGTACGCTCTGGTTCTGCTATCCCTTGCACTAGCTGTCCTATTCCTATACTTTTTGTTTGACAGATTATTACGGCTTGGGGTACTCCCTCATCTTCAGCTGTCACTAATATCTGTAGAAATTCATTACCAGATAATATGCTTGTATTGTTTCCTAACTCTACTCACTGTGTTACCTGACCTGCCTCTTTTATCATTGGCCCTAAATCTTTTGACTCAAAGTCCTGCTCGATCAACAGAGAGACATGAGGAGCGGTATCCAGTATTTGGTACCAGGGTTTGAGTTGCGTTGGCCACTGTATGGCTGCTGCCACACCTTGCTGGCCCAGAATGATATTGACAGCCCGTACCTCTTTTCTGGGTGTCAGTCTTAACTCTTCCAGGACCGCAGGTTTTTACGACCTGTTGCCAGCATTGCCTTTGTAGATGGGCTTACCATCAGCTGATTGAAACCCATGAGACTGCCAAATACGGCCGAAGTTGTGCGCCACACAGAAGGCATATCTGGAATCGGTGCAGATTGTCACATCTGTACCTTGTGATAGAATGCAAGCACGTGTGAGAGCAAGTTCTTGTCCGTCTCAGGACCAATTCCCCCACTCCTGCCTGCTCCATTCATTTCCGGTCCCTTGTCCGATCCCGGTCCATTGCCCGCTCCATTTGATCCCGCTCCATTGCCTGCTCCTTCCACCATCGGACCTATGTCCTCTCCGTCTGCTCTCGGCCCATCACTTGCACTGCTCGTCACTGGGTCAGCGCCCATGCCACCGCCTGTGTCGTTCAAGCCAGCTCCCTCTGTGCCTGTACAAGCGGTCAAGCCCACTCCCTCTGGGCCTGTGCAAGCGGTCAAGCCCGCTCTCTCTGTGTCTGTGAAAGTGGTCAAGCCCACTCCCTCAGACTCTGTGCAAGCGGTAAAGCCCACTCTCTCAGTGTCGGTGCCAGCGGTCAAGCCCGCTCTCTCAGTGTCGGTGCCAGCGGTCAAGCCCGCTCTCTCAGTGTTGGAGCCAGCATTTACTTATTGTGGATAAGTATCTCATATAACTCCACATCAAGTAATTTAAACTGTTTTCAGTGATTAAGGGAGAATTACTTACCAGATATTCGTTGATTAGGCTGACCACATTTTGCCCAAAGTAACAATAAGACATTTTAGCAGCCACTCTCTTTTTAGATTCACCTTAAGGCTCTAGGTGAGAGAAAACAATGTTACTATTTGTGTGATATGTGGCAAATTTAGATGTATTAGGCAGGTATGTACACAGTCAAGAACTTTGAGAATATCTCGTCTTTTCTCTAACAACTCCTTCCGTGTTCATGATGATCTCCATTAGCTTGCTGTGGTACCTGTCTAGTGAAGCCAGAAACTGAGTTTGAACAGGAACAATTGTTATACTCATGAAATCACTATTTAAGTATTTTAATACTTTAAAAGACAAAACAGCACATGAAAATATTACGACATGCTATATTACAACTATGGTGTGCAAGATCTTATTTTTCACATCAAGGGCCAAAATGTGCATTTTGAATTGTTTTCTGTGAAAATGTTCTTGCCTCTTCCATTGTGAACAATGCAGGCCACCTCTCTTTCAATTCCTCCACTTCTGATTCCTTCTCTACAATTACCTGTTTTTGCACTGAAAAAGGCATGTCCATTTTGTTCTTTATCACTGCATGGTAGTTTTTCTTCTTTACTTCACTTAAAATTGAAACACTCTCATTTTCCAATTTGTCTGGGATCTCTCAGGTATCTGCTTGGCCTCTGCTCTTTTTGGTCTCCTCACCTTTTTCGCTGGTAATGCATCTGCTGGAGCTAAAGAGAACTTAAGAGAATTTAAGAGTAACTCAGAACACCCAATGCCCTTCAGCTGAGGTGTGTAGTTGTGCATTTTTGTTTTTAGTGTCTGCTTCTACCTGTAGAAAGATTTGTATGAGCCAGATTCAGTGAGGTATGGATTCTTCAGTAAAATCACCGTAGTCAGCATCTGTTGGATAGGTTTTTTAATTGTACATCTCAGCTTTCTTTTCCAGAATGTCTGACTTTATTTTTAAACTCAGTTCCAGTCTAGTCATGTCTGACCTATGCACTGCATTTCTCTTTTCTAACTGCAGTTGCGTGCCATAGGAGAATGTTGGTATCGGAAACCCTCTTGGCTCCTGCTGAGTTCTTGAGGAGACAGAGCTGGTGAGGACAGAAGCTCAGTGTCATCAGATTGAGCAGACACTAAAGCCTCAAGGATACAGGGATTACATAGCTGGCTGCCATCATCAGTTATTGGGATGATTGAGTCCTCAAGCTCAGTAATAAATGTCAAGTTCACAAGTGCATCCCCAAGGTTTTTGTCTTGGCATTTCAGTCTTTTATTCCCATCTAACCTGCAAACATGACCTAACCTGAAAACAATTTATGGAAATCTCTGATGCACACAAAACAATTTGAATGAAAAGCTATATCTGAAATTATAAGGCAGGTTCTCCAGTAACTGGTGCCACTTATAATGCTTGACCTTGTGCTTCAATGTTTTCTTTATCCCTTATCTATCACAAAGTCTATGTTAGTAAGAAACACTTATTTATATTTACAGAATCAGACAAATACAGTGTTTGTGATCAATAAAAAAATACTATAATTGGATTTGGTTGATTTTAATTAATTATCAAGGAAATCTGACGGACATTTTTCTCACTTACCAAATCCCATTATAAACCCCTTGTTTCTATCATCATTTCTGTCTGTCAGGAAGAGTGATGATTGCACCCTCCCATTCATAAATCACTCGTTGTCATAATAAATATATACAATCTCGATATCGATATCAAAATAAAGATACAGCTTACTAGTCATGGATTTGATCATTTGCAAAGAAATTTATCCACTGAAATAGATTAATATTGTTGTGTATCTTCAGTCCGTCAGCTGATGGTCCATAACGATAGCAATCTCTGCGCCATATTTTGACAAGCCCTCTGTCGGATGTTCAATAACGCACATGTGCCATTCTTGTAAACTTCAGTAAATCGGCGGCTCTTGCTGGTAGAAGTTCGCATTCTTTCACGTAAAAATAAGCTTTGAATTTGTCTGTCAGAAAGTCTGATGATAGATTAAGTTGACTGTAGCAATATATGTGGGAATAAAGTGGCACCAGTTACTGGAGAACCTGTCATAAGTCTATTGCCCAGCTGTATCACACACATGCTTTAGAAAATCTTCCTGTTCATCAGATTTCAGGGACATTTTTGGCAAAGAGAGTGCCTTGTCTGACAATAGATACTGTTGAAAAAAGTGTATCTCTTCAGAGAGATGAGGCACTGCCCATCAACCATGTAGTGAGCTAGGGGGGTAAGGATCTGTCAGTGCATGTGCCCTGACAAACCTTAGTTGTGTAGTAGTGTGTTTGAGCAGATGACTAGCCCGGTAATGTTCAAGGTATCTGGCATCTAATTGTTTGACGATGGAAATTAGTATCTCTCCAAAAACAATCATCTGAACTATTTCTCAAAACTCTGGAAGTCTGGACAGTGATCTGTCTGAAAATCAGGCCTGGGTCCAAGCCCGCATATCACCAGTGGAAAGAAAGGCCCCCAACAATTCCTCCTGACGTCCTTTGCTCTTGTTCAATTGGCTCAGACAATACCTTAAACTCGGCAAAATAAAGAAACTTATCACAGAAGATGAGAAGAAGCAGGTATCCTTTATTTCATCCACACCATTAATCAGGTATGTTTGAAAAAAAAAGTCAGCTGACATCAGTCAGTCAAGCAGCCTACTGTCTGAAAGACTGAACAGAAAATCCCTGTACTTATACTCTTGATTCTGCTGAGTCAGCTACCTTGTTCAAAATCAATTTCCCTTTATTTTTGCACTTTTGCTATCTTGACCAGTCCTAGCTATTAGATAATTTCCCTATTTCCCATAATTTTTCTGGTTGTCCTGTACCACCTCTAATTTGATGTCATCCACCCTTAGTGACAATTTCCTTTCTTATTTTTCCCCCCGGTTATTTTTAAGCCTAATTGGGAGGTTTAAAAAATTGGTGCTTCATTTACATGCACCGATTTACTCATCAACTTTATTTGGGTGTAACTTCTCATGCTGTGTACATGGATTGTTCTTTGGCTTTACATGCTTCCTACCGGTCATCCAAACCTCACACAATGCTTCCTACAGCTTACAACTATGTGTAAGTATCTTATTCTCCTCCCCATCTTAGGACATGCCTTACTCTGTTTTTCCTTCTAATAAGTAAGCCTTTCTATGGTTATACTGCTACAAACTTTTTGAATTTCATTAGCGTGCCAAAAATACTGACTGCCACAGACTCGGCCACAGTGTTCTGATAGTCCACAGCTGTGCCTGACCACTTGCTTTTCATTCATGTCATGGTGACCCATGTTTCTATTTAGGTGCATGTCCTGGGCTTCAAGTCTTTAAGCATTTCATTACATTCCATTTGTTCTTGCACAAGATTATATTTGATTATATCTTCACAAGGTGCGCTTTAATTCTACCCTGGATTTCTACTCGACTGGTAAGGTAGGATTGTGACTTTTGTATTATTGTTTACTTGCCTTCGAGACTAAACCACAAAAGCATGATAGGAGTTGGATTAGACTGTGTAATGGAAAATATGTTAAAGTTGTTTTAATTTTCCTTGTTATTTGTAACCACAACATATTGTTTAAATCAAGCAGATGAAAATGAAATTTCGAATACAAACACTCATAACTGCACCATTGTCTTCTGGGAAAGATTAAAATGTTCAGACACATGGCACTAGGACCTCTAAGCCTGTTGCATATATTTCAGCAATATTGAACCCTGTGGCATGTGGTTTGCCTTCATGCCTTAGAGCTGTAGCTGCCACTGAAAAACCTGTCCTCCCCTTATGAGATAGAGTGGGATATAATTATTTAATCATCTTGTCCCATCTGACGTGGCCAGCCTACTGGCTGGACAAGCACATAGTCCATTAACAGGACAAAGGTTGCTTCGATACCAGCTGGCACTTTAAGAAATGCCCAACATTACAGTTGAATGATGCTCTCTTAATCCTGGATGTGGTGTCTCAGGTCCAAAAAAATAATAAAACGTAGCACAACACTTATACAGGCTGGCAAGACAAAGAGATAGAAATGGGAGGATGTGCAGCAGGTTAGAGTGATCAAGGACAGAGATGGGAATGTATTGACAGCTGCTGGAAGTGTGAAAGGAAGATGGAAAGAGTACTTTGAAGAGTTGATGAATGAGGAAAACTAGAGAGAGCGAAGAGTAGAGGAGGTGACCATCAAGGACCACAAAGGTAGCAAAGACTAAGTGATTTCAAGGCCTTCCTCTCTAGGATGGTGAGATTGGAAGGGGGGCCTTGGCGCGAGAGAGTGTTGCTGATACCGTATTATCAACTGCTCTGCCTCTGCATTGGTGAGTTGTTTGTCCCTGATCGCAGATTCTGTAGCTGTAATGAGGTCCACTAGAGGTACCTGTTCTGGGGTGATGGCAAAATTGAGTCCTTTGACAAGAACCTGTTCCTCTGCTTGGGTGAGCTGTCTGTCTGATAGGTTCTGCACCTATTTCTCCTGCTTCCCTCTGTGGGGTAGATTACTGTGATTGTTTCTCCATGTCATACATGGAGTAAAAGAAGCCATTTTTATGAACAGGGAACGACCCTCTCTAAATAGAGGGGGAGGCCTGAGACACCATCCTTCACACATTTACCGCTCGGTGCTGGGATCTTTACCCAGCCAAACTGCAGCAAAATATAAATTTGCAACTATGTAATGATGCTATGATAACCTATTTTGTCAGAATTTGTAAACATGTTTCCAGCTTACAGAAAGTCACGCGAGAGCACAACGCTCTCGCAGTGATTTCTAGGATCAAACAAGGAGATTGGGTCGTGGTTAAAGATTTCAAGAAAAAAAAACACTGCAATTGTAAGAGATGGAAAGGACCTTTCCAGGTGACACTGATAACCCCTTCCGCCTGCAAGGTAAAAGAGAGAAGCACATGGCTAAGGTTAACACACTGTAAAAAGGCACCACAACCGAGTTCTTAGTCTCAGGCCCTCCTTGTTGTTTATCTGGGAAGTACCCTCTAACACTTTATTGTCGCCTCAAAAAAACGAGGATAAGGTCTGATCTCTTGAATACCAGCTAGCTGCATACATACACATGTTGAAAATGATATTTCGAGTTCTATTCACCATCCTTAGTGCATCAACTTACCACACAAATTCTCATGATAATTCCTTTTGGCAGCTTACTAATTGAACTGTCAAAGAATATACAAATGAGTCATGCTATGTCTGCCAATTAATGCCCACTGGAGTAGGATTTTTCTCTATCACACCTCTACAGGAAAATGCGAGCGTCACCTTTACAGTGCTAGCAACAGCCTGCATTACACCCTTCTGTATCAGTATCAATAAAATTCAGATGAATGAGATGCATAATATATATGTATATATGAAATACACTAGGGATATATAGTGGTTTAAGTGATGTAACCACACCAATTTCTCTGTTCCATGTAATGCCGTATTAAGGGCTATACAGAGACATTTTAGGAAGCCTAGTAGTATGAATTATAACACTAAGTATATTATTAATTTTTAAGCTTCATACCCCATTAATTTCACGTTTCTCTGGTGTGTTAGGTAGCAGGGTAATATAGTTATGGCTAATAACACTGGCCAATATTGTCCCATCATCTTTAATTCCTTCCAGCTCAACAAATCATGTGACTTCAACAACTGTTCAGTAATACACCCTGGAAACAACAGTACCATACCCCGAGTTGGTTATTATTGGGTCTACAGGAAGCCTGTTTATTTCCTTCTTCCACCTAATTGGAGCGGTATATGTAGTCTGACTCAGTTTAAATGTCAGATGACAATAGTATATATTCAAATGAACAAGAAGCATTTAATGACTCGTATAAAGCGAGATGCTGACAAAGACTTTCCTCCCCTGGAGCATCTTCTTGTATCCAAATTGACTAAGTTCTGGCAAGGCATGTTTCCCCAATATGGGGTCACCCAGTTGTGGAACGAATTTGAAGTTACACATTATTGTCTAGTGAAGTTTGATAACATTACCACTGACATGATAAGTGGAATAAGACCAGAACTTAGTGCCTTGCAGTTAATGGCTGCCCAAAAATGGTTGGCCTTAGATATTCTATTAGCCACAAAAGGGATGTATGTCATGTAGCATGAGAAACATGTTGTACCCAGGGCTGTAGTGGTGGGTACACGCCGGTACACGCCGTGTACCCACTTGTTTTAGTTGCTGAGGTGTGTGTACTCACTTATTTCAGTGCTGTAGTGGTGGGTTCACCCCGTGTACCCATGTATTTTAGTGGCTGAGTTGCGTGTACTGACTTAATTTGGTCTACTTTATAGTTGATCAACGTAAATTTCCGCGAATGTGTAAATAAAAAAGCAGAGATGAAGCGCGAAATGGCTTCAAAGCTCTTCACAGACGCGGAGATGAAGAGATGAAGCGCTAATGGTTTCAGTGCACGCGAGCCCCCATCCCCCCCTGCTCCGCGCGCGCTAATGGTTTCACATACCCACACATACCCACCACCCCCCACCCCCCGCTATGCCCGAATCGGTCGCTTCGCTGCCATCGTGTACTCACTTATTTTTTTTACCACTATAGCCCTGGTTGTACTTTTATTCCAACTAATGATGAGAATCATGGAGAAATATCCACAGAAATTGAAGAAATGAAGAATGTCTGCACTCAACTTCGTCAAGATGAGCATGAAGATACAAGATGGGGATTTTGGTACACTCTATTTGGACAGTGGGCCCCTTATCTATCTCTTGCTGTACCCATTCTAGTTGTATTCCTGTTTATATATTTTGTGGGCCCATGTATTTGGCAATGTTTCACTAATTGGATAACAAAACAATTTGGTGTATATTCTCTCATGTCCTCTGCTTTTATTGAACTCCAGCCTGAGGAGGGCCCTGTCAATCATGGTTCCCCTCTTTCTGTACTTTCTCTTTAAATGGGTAAAAGAGATGTTTACTAAAATTCTGGTCACTAATGTTAAGCGTAAAAATAATTTTGAAAAGCTCTCGAACTAATGTGTTATAAATGTTTCTAAAAGGAGGGAAATGTAATGAATATAAATTAACGTTGTTTGCATGGTCCTTGTTATTTGTAACCACAATATATTGTTGAAAGCAAGTGCACAAGCATGACATTTCAGTTACAATCACTCATAAGTGAACCTTTTTAATTTTAATTATTTTTTAATTAAATGTTCAGACACATGACACTCGGGCAGCATGTGCAGATAGTGTGTAACTTTGTCCTAACAGGCTGAAAAGAGGGAGATAAAACTAGGAATGGGAGACAGCTGATTTAATCAGTAACTGAAAATGTAGGCTGTTTACAACAACCAAGGGTGTGACACCAAGACACAGTAACTATGAAACTGTTTACAAGTTGCATGCTTGCAAAACACCTTGTCTCACTTTCTTGCGGAATTTTGTACTGCATGAAACTGTGACCCTCATATAAGTATTAAAGAAGAATATTGTCTCTAACTCTGCCCGTGTGCGTTATTGTCTAAGATTTCCAGGACAATTGTCAGAGGCTGTATGAGACGCACACCATAAGGGCCATTTTATAAGCCAGAGTCACTCCTGGCTTTGACAACCCAGAGACAGACTTCAACGGACAATCAGAACTGCAGAGAAAATCATTGGTGCCAAACTGCCCTCAGTACAGGACTTGT